>CM057813.1:68922900-69415400 GCA_030067965.1 Latrodectus elegans | reverse complement strand
AAATCAGAATAAAACATTGCAATAATACAGTTAACTTTTATTTAAATAGTAAAATTATGCTTAGTGAAAATATTTCTTGAGCTAACTTTGAAATGATTGTTATCTCCAATGACATGTAACAATACAGTAATAAAATTCAAATTACTTAATCAATTTAAGTGCAAATTTTACACTAAATTCATGAGCCTTGATAAATTTTTCCTCATGAACATTTATGAAAATTTATAAAATATATTCGAATAAAACAATAAAATTCCAACTACATTTTGCAGTCAGTTAAGAAATCAATACAATATCACATAAATAATACCACTGTAATGCAAGTAAAACTTATAACCTAGATTTTATATTGAATTTAAGAAACAATTTAAAAAATCTATGGTTTCTAATGAGAAATGTACAGTTTAAAATCTAATAGAATCATCAAATAATACAATTTAAATGGAAAATATATTTATGACATATTTAAAATACTGAAAAATAAAGTTCAAGTGATTTAAACAAATTTACAAATTTTTATAAATTGAGTATTACATTATGCAAAAGCCATTTTTATACTTGTTAAGATTTGCTAATATGAACTGGAACAAAAATGTAAATTTAAATTAAATATAAATTTAAAAAAGCAAAATTTGACTATTCTAATTACAAGACTTTTGACAGTTGTGAGTCTACTTTAACTATTATTTTTTATTTGGATTATAATATGCTTATTTTTATTTAATCTATACACCTTGAGTAAATTGCACTTTAACAAACAAGCATATAACAACCAAAACCAGCTTTTCAACATCAATTAAATAAACACAAAAAGAACATTTGTAATGCTACAATGTAAATAATCTCTTAACTTCAGAGGAACATCTACAACAAGGTTAGAAGTTGTATTATCTTAATATGCTGAGTATGAAACATAATGCAAGAAATTATGTTGCAAACACATTTATATATCATTATGGTGCAATGGCCTAAATCTTATAAAGAATGAAAACTGAGTGAGTAAAACTCAGTTTAAATTACAGTAATAAAACTAATTCAAATTAAAAAAATGTGTCGAAATAACAGTTCAACAAGGCAAAGTTTCGCTTTTCTTAGGTAATATATACACATATAAAACACACAATTTTTTTAACATAAATGACTGGAGAAATTTGACTTCCTGTGCGTTTGATGTATATTTCTGCTTACCCACTCGCATAGATAAATGTGCATACTGTCATACTACCATTTATAAAAATGGTAAGAAAAATCAAGGCATTTAATAATAAGCTTAGTATTTTTAAATATCACATATGTACTTATTTTGCATAGATATAGGTTCTTGAGGAATAACAGTAGATAAAATTTAACTATCTAATAATTCGTTTATTTTCAATAATAAATCATCTTCAGCATCCTCTGAACCATCCAACTCTTCCATAGTGACATCAGTATCTTTAAGAAGATGATCAAGTTCATCAATTGATAATGATCGTTTTATTACAGTTTCAGAAGAAGCAACGGTAAAAGGCTTGATTGTAGAAGTGTTTGAATTCAGGCTTTCATCTGATACTTGTTCTGTTGATTTATTGCTGCAATCCATTTCGACTTTTGAATCACTACTATCTGCATCTACAACACATGAAGACGAATTTGTTGCATTACAACTACTACTTGGGGACATATTCTCAGTGACAAACTCATCACTGCAATCGCTGACTTTGACTAGCTCATTATGGTTTTCCTCTGCTGGCTCAATTCCAGTTGATTCATGAGGTTCAGGACAATTCAAATTAGAATTTTGAGTAGTATTGTTTAAAACTGGTTGCAAGTGTTCTCCCAAGGATCTAAAATGAAATAAGAACAAATTTAATAGATCTATGCATCTTGATACATAAAAGTAATAAATTTAACACCTGAAAAAATAAGAATACTATAAATTTATTTTACATTGTATTTGTTGGTTGCTCAACAGTAACTTTTTACAATGAAAGGATTAATTGAACTTGAAACTAGTTTGAAAATTCTGAACCAATAGGAGCCATTTATACTCATGTTATAGTTGAAATTGCTAACAACTGAATAGAAGATTACAAAACTGTTAATTAGACTAGAACTTACCATTTTAGAAAAAAACTCAGAATTAACAGAAAATAACAGTGATTGAACATATCAATTGTTGAATGGATTGCTGACTATTCAATTATGAACTGAGCAATAAAATTTTAGAAATTAAGAGATCATTAATTATGAAAAATGGTGTAAAACTTTTATTCTAATAATTCTACCTTCATAATTTAAGAACAGATATTTAACAATTAAAATAAAATAAAATGAATTCATATTTGAGTATTAATGGAATTATATTCTTGAGGGATTTCAGCATGAACTTCTATAGAAGGCTAAGCATTTTAAAGTTCATGGAAAGTCAAATATTCTTTTCTGCAGTTCCCCTAAAAGTTTACAGCTTTTAACATAATTGTGCAAACACAAACAATTGTTTCTATTCAAAGGTTTACTTTGCAAATGAAAACAAATCTAGTTAGAATACTACAACTAACATAAGTTGCACCAATGAAATATTGAACTGAAAACTAGAGAGTACTAACCATTCAGAAACTAGCTTGGCCATGTAATAATTATGGCCATAAAAAAGTTCATGCAAAAATTATTGCTTGATTAGTTAGTTGGTTGGGTTTTATGGCGCAAGGTCCAAAAATGGACATGTTGCACCAATACAAAAATTATTGCATTTTTTACTGAACTGTAATACTGAAACAAAAGCTATTAGAGGTTAATAAAATTAAACTTGTCAATAAGAAAGGTTAATAAAATTAAACTTGTCCATTTCTAAGGTTCATTGGTTTGTCACTTAGTGGTCTTTTTTTTTCCACACAAGGACTAATTAGACTGAGGCCCACGGTTTAAAGTGGAATCTGAACCCCTACAACAAGCACAAGGAAGGATTCAAACTAACTAACTATTGAACCAAAGGTAAGAGTGCTAACCACTCAACTGCCAGCTCAGCAACCATTTCTGAGGATGCTTACAATATGCTAAGGAATTTAAAATATTATAATTTATGGCCAACTTTACGTACCACAGAAAAATATGAACAGCAATTACACTTGGAAAGTGCATTCTGAACATAAGTTCTTGAAGTAAGGAATAAAATATGTTGAACTGAAAATCAAAGAACTAATTGTTCAACTATTAATAGAACAAAGTTTATGAAAAAGTAAATAGTTTATGAATTTTCGAGATATTTTGGAAAATGAAATCTTTCTAGATCATAGTCTTCCATGTAAATCCTCTTAATAAGTAGAAATGCAACATTTTTGTTACTGATTTCAAAAAGTACACAAACATCATTCCTAAGAATCAAGGAATTATATTTTCTCAAATATAGCAGCCATTCAATCATGAATACTAATGTGCTCCATTTCAAAAAATTGTAGCTATTAATTTTGTGTTGTAATTTTATAAATTTATGAACTTAATAATTTTATTTTATAATTTTATAAAGTATGATTTTTCCAGATTGTGAGCCTGCTTCAAATTAGAAAATATGAATTTTATTACAGCAATAATGTTATCCAAATATAAAATAGATAGTTTCACATGTACAGAACACATTGCAATGTAAGCATAAAGATAAGAATATTTAAATAAGATAAAATAAAAAAGGCAAATAATCAAATACTCACATTATTTAACAATATTATAGCATTTTAAATCAAAATTCTTCAATTTAATATTGGTGATGTAAAATAAAATGCAAAAATTATTTAAGGATGGTTAAAACATAAAAATTAACATACTTTTCTAAGTCAACTTCAGATTCAATTTGATTGAATAATCCAGTCTGCAGAACATCAGGTTCAGTTGTATCTAATTTCCTAATTTTAGAACTTGTATCATCATGAGATTCAATCTTTCTCTTTACTGGAAATGAAGAAATATTTAATCAATTTGCTCAAATCAATCAACACATTTATAACACAAAACAAATATAATTATTCCAAATATGCAATAAATATTTTTAATTAGGAAAGTCTTGTTAAAGTGGATGCTTATCAGGATAAATTTCAAAAATATATTTTTACAAAGTTTTATAAGTCATATGTAAATATATTCCCAAATAAGGCTCTTATAAATTAAGTTATATTTAAGCAAACAACAGCATGACTTTATTATATAGTTCAAAATTTTTAAACTACATAATTCTTAAAATTAGTGATTTTAAAATAACACTTTCAAAATTTTACAATTCCTTAGATTCAGGAACAGATTTTTTAAATTCTGTAGGGAAACAAGTTTCTCTAATCTGGACTTAACTGAACAAATCCAACTGTAATATAGAAGGTCCAGATTTCATGCAATCAGCTTTAAAATGTATAAGGTAACAATCCAATAAAATCTCTATATTTTTAATTTAAAAACTACTGTAACAGACTATATAAGACAAGATATCCATTTTGAATTATGAGTAAAGATGAAGACGTGTTTGTAAATGAAGTTCAAATATTATTTGTCTGGGTCAATCAGATATGTTAATCGAATGGAATAAATGATTCCTTTACTAATCAGAATACAACTGAAAGTAATCACCTTGCTAATCAATGATATCAGATAAGTCTTTCTGATGGGATGTCCAGATTACTGTAATTAATGTTTCAATATAATCATTTCAAATGAATGTCCTTAGTTATGATCTTATTTAAAAAAGTATATATATATATATATATATATATATATATATATATATATATATATATATATATATATATATATATATATATATATATATATATATATATATATATATATATACATATTATATTATATTACATTATATTATATTATATTTAAATTATTTGTTCTACAAGTAAATTGCTTATAGATTAAAAACTTGTAATTTCAAAATAATTACTTTGATCTCTTTATATTTTTTAAATAAAATTAGTAATTTTTAATAAAAAATTAGCTAAAATTTCAATTGTAATTACCATCACAATTTCATTAATATTTTTTAAGATAATTTTTGAGGTAGATTTGATTACTTCAAAAATATATGAATAAAAAAAATAACTGTCAACATAAAATTCTAGTTTTTAAGGGTTTATAAAATATTTAGAACACTTAAATAATATACATATTTCATATATATATATCTTACATATTTTATTTACATAGTATCCAAACCTGTATAACTTTGTTATAAAATATTTCTGGAATTTATTTTCTGGATTTGTTTTTTAAAGATTCAAAAAATAAAAATAGATAAAAAAAATAAATAAATAAAACTTTGTAAAATTTGAGTTTTTTAGAAAAATTTAAAAGATAGAAGGCATATCAGTTTTCTATAAGTAATAAGATAATCTACTAAGCTTAGTTTGGATTCTTTATTGATCTATTATATTTTACAAAAAAGTGCAAATTATGATAAATTATTTAAATTTTCAAAATAAAATAAATCAATTATTTTAAACAAGTAATGAAAAATGCAATAAATTATTCAACCAAATTATTTTAGAAAAATTCTGAATGTTTTTACATTCCTGGCCTTCCAAATAAAATTACAAATAGATTTTTATTTAAATTTGTGTGGTGTCAAATTTATCTTACAAAATTTATTACATAAAAAACATTTTACAGTTATAACATATAGGTTAATATTCACACAATAAATTAATTTTAAATTATTTTCAGTTTTTTATGACAGCATTCTAGAGATTTATAATAAAAAATATTACAAAAATGGATATATTCAAACATTAAGTTTCCTAATTTTAAATATATATGTCTAGAAAAATATCTATGATAAATTATTAAAAAACTGCAATTTATTTAGCATCTAGATGTATTAGTGTCATTTATATTTCAAAATTTGCAATCATTCATATTTCTCATTTTAATTAAGTTTTAAATTAAACATGCTTTTAAATTATTTTGATAGTAATTTAAAACTATAAGCATTTCATATAGTTAATTTACACCAAAAAGAGTTATATTACTTAATGTTAATCACAAATTAGGAAGAGTATGTTTTAAAAAAAGAATTGGTTCATTTAATTACACAAGTTAGCTACAGTATTGTAAATTATCTTTTAAGGAGTAGTAAATGTGGCAATTATAGTAAAAGATAGAGAATATAGCTAAACTGAGATTTTTTTCCAATAACATAAGACTTTTTGCATTTTCTTTCATACATACAAAATATGTTTTATTTTTAAATTTAAACTAAATTTATAGACACTTTATTAATCACAATAATTTAAATCATACTGAATTATCATTCACAAATTGAATTAATATTTAAAATTTAGAACTAAAACTTTCAATTTATATTTTAGAATGCAAAATTATAAAGAAGTTTTGTTAACATGAAAATCAATAACATTAAATTATGCAGGAAAAACACTGATATTTTAATGTTATTTTCATTACAATAATAAATCTAAAATAATCAACCTGTCTTTGTAGAATCTGTAGTGGATTCTTTGGACAATCGATTGATTTTAAGTTTCCGGTTGGTTGAAAATGGAACTTTGTCTGGTGAGTGATTTTGACTTGCACTTGAGCCTTGAACTCTAGTAATGGAATGTCCGTTTACTCCAACATTTCGATCCTTCAATCTCTTTTCTTTATGAATTTCATCCAAAGTTTTTATTTTGAAATTCAAAGGATCTAAAAATAAAAAAGAATTCAAACTACATACATATTTTAAACTTCAATGGAGTGATTAAATTTCAACTGAAAAGAGAGACATTAAAATTTCAAAACTTCATTTTTGTAACTAAAAAAATTACATTCTTTTATTCAACTTTTGTAATGGGAGCAATCTAACAGACCATAGGTTTACAAACATTATTCTTAACAAAAATACAACACATTGTTTTTAATAAGTTACATATATATTTCAATTCCTATATAACATAGAACAGTTATCACACTAATCCAAGAGAAAGATAAAGTTGTTTAGAACATCAAAAATTGGATTAAATAAACAATTTTTAATATGTAAATTATTAAAATTTATGTATTCACACAAAGGTTCATACTTGAAGTACCCTTGGATCACCCAAAAATATAATTTTTAAAATATAGTAATCCATTTTTAAAGTATATTTTGATAAATGATAAAATGGAAGTTTTTATGCTTTGGAATGATATACTAAGTAATATGCAAACATTTTTTTTTAAATTATAGTCAACAAAGACTTCTTTTTTACAGCAAAATTGTTTTACTTGAAAATTTTCTTACTTTGATACATGTTTTAAAAACTCAAGAGAGAATTGATTAATCTGAACAACAAATTCTTTAATGATTCAAACAAGAACAAATCTTCTAATATAGCATAATCAATTCTATTACCTCATTGCATAGTCCTTCATGCTTAGTATGTAAGAACAAATTTTACTGAATCAATAATAAAGAGTTTTGTTAATTTAGATCATTATTTGTTTTAAAATAATTGATTTAATTTTCAACACATTCACAAATAATTGCATTAATTCATCTAAATTTAAATCATTATTTTAAATAAAATTTATTAAAATCTTTACTATGAAATTGACTTTAGAATGCTCTAAAAGTAAAGCCGCAGCAACAAATAACATTTCTTAATTAAATTAATGCTTTTTCATTATTACTTAGATTTCATTTTTAAATGAAATCCAAATCATAATTGGAAGAAAAATTAATAAATGAAAATATAATCTCACATACCTTTAGAGAAAACTGGAATATGTCTCTTCTTAGGGCGGTTTAATTTAGACCGTAAGTCATCTATAAAATATATTTATTACTAAGAAAGTAAAATATGAATAAATTTAAATATTAATATTTCTGTTTCTTACTTTTTTATTTTAAAAAATTTATAAGATAATAATAAGCAAGAAAACTTAGCAAAACTTTAAAATTATGAAGTTAAATACATTTAAAAATTTAATTTCACATTACTTCAACACATGAAGAAAGTTTTATTAGTTTCTTCCATAAAAAAGAACTTAGATGATAAATAATTAGATGAATAAGAAACTACCAAGACATTAAAGAAGTTAAACAAAATGTCTTAAGTAAAGAAAGACATATTTTACTTTAAGATTTAATATCTTAAGTAAAGAAAGAGTTGAGTTATTAAGTGATTGAGTTAATTAAGTAGAGAAATTTTGATTGATTTAGACTGCATGTATGATATGGATAAAAAAAGATACAGTTAAATTCGGTATATAATCTTAGTACTATTAAAATTTTTTAACAAATCATTTAATAATTTCATTAATCTCACTATCACTGTAGGTTCAAAAAATTGAGCTAGATAATTAGTTATATCAAAAAGTATTCAGTATATATTCATTTATATTTCCAAAATAATTTTGGATTATTGATTTTAAATTTTAAATAAGTTTAGTTTATTTGATTAGTTATTTATGTTTACATTTTACAAACAAAGACAAATTATTTAAAGTGTGAATTCAAAACTGTTGCAAAATCCAAACTCATAGTAGGTTTAAATTATTCACCTCTCAACAATCAATTTTGCAAATGAGATATAATTAAGACTGGGAATGCAATGCAATTTAGAGTGGATTTTGAATCATTATAATCATACAAGCCCAAAGTGGAGTAAAAACCCATGAATTGTTGAACTTAAGATTTCAACTTCCAGCTCACCAACTTTAAGGTGGGAAGCTGAGCTGAATGTCAGAATGTTAGCCCTTCACAACAGGTTGAAATTTTTAACAAGATATATTATATTACTTAATATAAAGAATGATAGTCTTAAATCCATTAAGCATAAGGAAAACCAAAAAGTCTAAGACTCAGTCAGATGATCGAACTAATCTGAAATTTATGGAGACAGTTTTAGAAAATATTTTACACAAGAGAACGAAAGACTGGAACAACATTTCAAGCCATTAATGTAATCTTATATTGAATTAATTTATGAGAAAAATACAGCATAACATAAAAACCTAATAGAATACATATAATAGGAACATAATTTGGACCAGATACAATATTCACTTCATCACCAAGGTCAATTTAACCTTGAAATTATTTTAAATATTTGAAAAAATTAAAAAGTTTTGAAAAAATTAAAATTAAAAAGACAATACTAACACCATTTATAAACTGAAAACAATAGCAATCATTTTAATAAATGACAGTTTATAGTATACTTGAGAATTATAATTCAATAGAAATTTCTGTGTGTTTGAAGTTTATGTCCTAATATAAGAACTTTTTCCTTCGATTTATATTAAAAATTAGTTTCTTATTAATTTAGTAAACCCATCACCATGGAAGATTTTAACAGCTGTTTATTATTTTTTTAAATATCCTAAAAAATTCTGACCAAGCAGTCAAAATCAATAAAATTATTAAAATTTATGTCATTAAATGAATTTAGCATAATTACAAAACATACTTTCTTGCTTTTGAAACAAGACATGGTCAACATTGGTCGACATAACATCCTTGCTTTGAGGTATTTGATCCACCTCTATAAGAGAAAATAAGTATTTAAAAAAATTTACATTGTAACGATTTTTAGCATGTGAGACTTACATGGTATTAAATACATACCCATAGTACTAGAAGGTTGAAGTGGAACAAAATCTGATGTAACTATAATATAAATTTTTGCAATTACACAAACAAAAATCTACAAAATTTTAAAATTTTGTTTAACCCCTTAACCGGCTATCCTGAGTTTACTCAGGCAAAAATTTCTGAGCATTTTCCTGCTATCTTGAGCCCCTTGGTAGGAGCAACTGGCTTCACTGCAATGCTTTAAATTCAACCCCATGAATTGATGGATTGCTGTGAAAGCGTGGCTTGGGAATTTACTTACTGAAAGGTCATCCCTGATTTGACTAATGTGAGTGAAAATCGAAAGTATTTCAAGAAAACAACAGCTTTCGAATTACGTTTTTTACTTTACCTCTCTTTTTTATATTTATTTACATTTAGATCTTCATAGTTGAAGACTGTAATTATTGCAATTTATAAACATATATAATACTAATTTTCATTATTTTTTTACCAAGTTTTTTTTTAAATTATTAACATTTTTTAGTTTCTTTGTAAAATACATATTATATATATGTATATTGTTTATAACTTAATTAAAAACTGGACAATATGAGATTATATTAATATGTGACTTAGCGACGAGGTTAAAATATGAGGAATATATATAATTTCCAAATTCAAAAATATGAAATTTTAAAAAGTTAAAAAATTTCTTAAAGTTAGAATGGATAAAATAAAAGTAAGTAATAAATTGAATGCTGTTTTTTTAAACATATAAAAATGATTTATCAAATTTAGATGATATGTAATTTAGAGAATTAAATTTATTCAAAGCAAAATTTAAAAATGTACCACAAAAAATAATACTTATTAATTCTTAAAAAATAACTGCTTAGTGAAATAGCTTAGGAAGTGTAGCAACATAAATAAAATAAAATTGGGAAAATCAAATATCTATACAGATTTTATTTTCAAAATATTAGAAATAATTATTGATCCTTATATCATATCATTCAAAAAATAAATGGAATAAATTAAACTCATATATATTGTTAAATGTAAATATATTTTGCATTTATTGTAATGTTTACCCTCACATTTTAAAATATTTTTCATTAATAAATTTAAAAGTTAAAACTAATTTAAGAACAAACACACACACAAATAATATATATATATACACACACACACAATATATCATACACATCATAATAAATCTAGTGCAATTCTTATTTTTTTAGAACAAATTATAAAAAAGTGATTATGTAGATTTTAGGAACTCAGAATTTTCTAAAAATAAGTACGATAATATTTCAGTCCAACACATTTATATGCATTCATAGCTATGTATTATTTATAATTAATTTAAATAAAATTAGCTTACCTTATAATCTTGTTTTTATTTACTAGAATAGAAAAGTCGAAAGCAAGGAGCTGGACAAAGTGTGACGGCACAAGTTTTACAGTAATATCTAGTTTCTCGCCTTATTTTTTTCCCTTTTTCATTCCTTTTATTGTAGCATACTACGCAACATTGTGTTGGTTAATTTTTTCTATTGTTAGGAGGAATGAATTCAAGAAAATATTCTCCCACTGTTTTCAAAATCACATTTGTGTCTTGTATATATGGTTTTACTAGAAAAATTTTCCAAAAGTTTTTCCACTAAATGGAACATTTCTCCACATTTAAATAACTTAAATGGGACATTTCTCCACACTTTTTTATAAATTATGTATGCATTCCAAATGCAAATGTCTAATAAATGTCTAAAAAAAATTTTTATAATATTTTTTGTCTGTTTCTTGCACACAAGTAGCTAGAAATGCACTGATCAACTTTATCCACTTCAGCCATTTAGTGTTTATAATCAATAACTGCTAAGGTTTACTTATATTTTTATTTAATTTTTCTTTGTCTTTTACTTAAATTGAATGTATGATACTCAATATGGCAACAGGTTTCTTGTCTATTCCTTTCATGACTAAAAATTTTCCTTTTCCAGAATCCCATTATTTCACATTGTTTCAGACTTTTTCTTTGACAAGTTTCAGAACATGTTTTCTATAAAACCTTAGGGTTCTAAAGATATCAGTTTTTCTTTTTATTAGATACTCTGTTAGCTTGGGTGATGTGTAAAAGTTGTCTGTTATGAGACAATGTCGTTTATCCAGATAATCATTCAACAAAGAAGCAATGCTCTTTATAGAAAGACTATATTCAATGTATGAAGGATTAAAACAAATGTCCTTTCAAGTGAACGTTATAATGTTACTCACAAAACCTGAAGATGATTCACAAAGCATAAAAAATTTCATACCGAGCTTATTAAATTTAATGCTGCCTTGAATCAAGTTACCAAGAGATTTAAAAGCTTTGATATTTTCTTATCTTTTCCTTGGGAATCATTTTCGATAGTTTTGGAAAAATGAAGAAACTTCATTATCAATTTGAATCTTTTTTTCAGTCATTACTGTTCGAAATAATGTTGTATCAACCAAGGCATTTTTTGACCAGTACATTTCTTCAGGTTTTTGAACAATACCCATGTTAATGATTAATGCAGGAAAAACCAGGATTCTTTATTTATATTTCCCACTGAGCAGAACGAAAAATTGGGCTTGATTCATTACTTTCAATATATAATTTAGCATATTCATTAGTAATTTAAAATTATAAATTCTAAAATTGTGTTATCAAAAAAATAGCGAAAATACTCCAATGGATTTGGAAAATCCAATATAGATATGTTGACTTCTGATTTATTTGTAAATGGAAATGCTGGTAGATCTATCGCAGCTGAACTGTCAACTGGGTACCAATTATGAGCCCAAGAAAGATCATCAAATTCACTATCCATGTCCAAAGAATAATCTTCATCATAAAAATAAAATCCTTCATGGCTTGAATCAGACATAATGTTTATAAAACGATAATGTTTTCATAGATGCAACTAACTACTAAAATTTAGCTTCTGAGAGTGAAAGTAAATGAAACAGCACTCCTATATATATACATACATATACATATATATATATATATAGAGAGAGAGAGAGAGAGAGATGTAAACAAGAAAAGGGGCAAAGTAAATGTATGACATTTCAATAATTTGTTCTGGCCAGCTGAAGGAGATTTATTGACACACTCACATGGAATATATCATTAGACAGATGTTTTCAATTTAAATTTATCAGTTTCTCATAGAATTTGAAAGTTTCCAAGTTCCACAATTTGTCAATACCATCAATCCTGATGTCAAATTGATATAATCCAAAAGATCAATCCATCTTCTGCAATCTTCATTCTACTTATTAGTAATTTAAAATTAAACATATGTACATTAATTTCCTGTTTACTCAAAAATTTGGCTAAATATGTTTTGAAATTTTTCATATTGTTGATGGCTTTACACCACTCAAAATTTCAGTACACATGTTTCAACCATTATTTAAAATATTAAGAACCACAAAGTAATAACAAAAATTGGAGGAATAAATTCTACTATATAAGTATTTTCGAATTTTAGAATGGAAATAGTGTTACTCTTCATCCACATAAAAATATATTATTCTGTTACGATTAAGGACTATAACTTTACAAAGAAGCTATTATTTTTAACAAGAAAACTTTAATTTTGATTCAAACTTTCACTAAATTCACATTTTGGTACAAGACTGGCAAATGATATTAAAATATATCAAGAATTCAAAGTTTTGTAAGAATTATGAGAAATATTCTCTTAAATATTTGTTTAAGAAATGCATATATTTGTTTCAGAAACATTATAATAGGATTTCACCATAAACTCTCTAATGATCAATTTAACTATTTAAAAAATGTTTGATTTCAGAAATCACAAACATTATTCCGTATAAGGAAAACAGCAGATAATATGTTAAACTGTATAATTCTCTGATTATGAGGTTCAAAATTACTTTAGTAATTTTTTTTATAAAACTATAAATTTTATAAAGATATGTTAAACTAACATTATGTAAATATAGTTTAAAATCATTGAATAAAAGTTTATGTTTCTTACAAATTCTGGAAAATAGGAAATTTTCTTTAGCATGTAAAAGAAACATTTTCATTTACCAATTTTATGATTATATTTCAAGTGTTATGCTTTGTTTTTTATATACTTCAATATCTAACAGAATTGCACTAAAGATCATGCATTTACATTCATGAGACAAAGTATTTCAAATAAGCACTATATTTTATGGTTTTTTTATTCCTTTCATGTAAACACATGAAAACAAACTTCAATGTAACTTAATTCTAATATTAAACTAAATAATTCAACCTTCAATAAGATGTTTTTAGCATAAGAAATAAATTTTATCGTTATGGCAAAATAATAAATTAAGATGCATATTTTTAATGCGTTAACTTCAATGCAAAATTAATGCTGTCGAAATTAGATAAAGTATTCATTTCTAGTTAATGAATTTACTCTTAAAAATAAATTTTGGGAATATTTACTTCTTTAATCAAAACTATTTTAAAATATTATGAAAACTAGCTAAATATTTTTATTGTATAACCATCAAAAGAAGGAAGTTAAATCATTTTATTAAATTAGTTTTTTTAAAAAAAGTGTTTGCTAAATTTACCACTGTTAATGATTTGCATGTCAAAGCAATTATAGTTCAGTGAAGGAAAAAATATTTAATACAGGACTAGTTTGAAAAAATGTGATATTTACATGTTCTATATTAAATATTCAATTATCAGAATACTATTGAAATAGTAGCATTAAGATTTCCTTGCTTTTATTTTTGCTTTTATTCTCCTTCTAAAAATTTTTAGCTTGATATACAACATTTTATTATTTGTGCAAAACAATTTAAGAAAACTAAAAGATATCTAATCACGACATGAATCTTATATGGAGTGATATTTCTAGCCTGGTTAGAAACAAAAATCTTTCTGTACAAAGAATTTAATATGTATTTTAATACATGTTATTTTAATATGTAAAAAAAATAATAAAAGTAGGATTAATTGCCTAACAATAGACTTCAAAGTATATTAAAAAAATTTTTTTGAATGTTAAATTTATATTCAAATAAAAAGCTTGCATTCAAATAAAAAATTTGTAAAATTTCAACTGAAATTAATAGTTTTTACAATATACTCTAAAGTCTATTGTTAAACAATTAAGTTAGCTTTATACTTTTTATTATATTTAGTGTAATTAAAAAATTATAATAGCAACTTGAAGAAATTTTCAAGCAGAACATTCACAAAGTAAACTATTAGCACACATGGGTTTCTTCAGCTGACAACAATTGATGGTCCTTCTCCGCTGTAAGTCATTAGAAGGTGATAATTGTCAGGTGGTCTAGGGTAAAACAGAAATACATTTCATCAAGAATTAGGGGATTTTGTATTCTTGACAAGTTCTAAAGGGGGGAAAATTTGTATTGCAGTGAAAGCCAAAACTATGTTGCCACCGCGAAGCAAAAATGAAGCACTTTCTTCAAAAAACCCCAGACGGTTAAGGGGTTAATATATAACAAAAATTATTCTTTGTAATGTGACCTAAATGTAAACTAGTAGTCTTGAAAATAACATTCCACTATTTTAATGGAAAATATTAGAAATTATATTTTTAAACTTCTAGTTTTTTGTGGAAATGAATACTATAAATTTTAACTCGATTTTTTAAAACAAAATCTTCTACATTTCCTTAATTTAATCATACCAATAAAATAGAAATTTTTTCTAAAATATACCACTATTTATTCATTTTGTTGGGATAATACTTAACCATATTATTTCAGTTTTAAATGTCTTTATATCATTTTAAAATTTTTGTTGCATAACAAAATTTATCTATTACTTATCAAATATTTTTTTTTTCAGTTTTAATAAAAAATATGAGACCTTTTACAAAGAATATCAAAAAAAAAAAAAAAATGATTTGGGTTGAGTGTTATATAGTCAAACTTAACATATGAGGGTTAATTCTACAAGGATCAACAATTTTGAATGGAATCTAAATCACTACAAACATTTATATAGAACATAATAAACCCATGAGTAAGTAAACTGATTACTAATCATTCAGTTTTCAGTATGAATCAAATCAGACAATGGAGTATATATAGCACTTGCTAATCAGATGGCCAATCTTTCTCAAGATCAACAAACTAATATGCAACATTTTTATCATCTTTAGATCAACACGATGTGTTAAATTTAATTTTTCAACCAAATATGGTACATTAGAATTCCTAGGGATGAGTGGTACAAGCTTTTATTTCCTTAAAAAGGAAAAAATTTAGTATGTAAAATTTAATCAAAATAGTGAATTCTAAATCTGTAGCATTAAAAATATGCATTGCAGTTAAGTAACCTAATTTGACAGATTTTAGTTTGATTTTCTCTGTCACTGCAAGATCATTTTTACATAAAACAGTAATTTAATCAAGATTTACATTTTAAGTGGGGATTCTGTATTGCTACATATACACACAAATGATATGGAAAAACAAAAGATGTTAAGCAGAAGTCTGGAATATCAATTCAGTTACTAACTCAGTTGGAGTTCGAATTTCCAAAATTCAACTAATAAGCTTAATTTTTCAATTTTATAAACCCAAAAGAGAAAAAAATAAGTTATACTCAAATGAGCTGGAATATTTTTTAATTTTTTTTTCTACTTTATTAAGCAAAGGCTAAAGAATGTATGTGTGAACCTTGAACTTAGTTAAATCTATGTGACAATACAGTAGTTTAAAAATTTAAATTATAGACATAAACAAACAAATAGTTAATATAATATTTAGATATAATTAAAACATATATTTCACATACATAAATAGATATTTAAAAACACTTGGTACTATACAACAAGATTCAATACAAAATTAGTCTCCTAGATTTACAATAAATAGGATTATTATAGTTGCAATATAAATCAATTTCAGCTTAAAATTTTAAATCCTAATTATCACAGCATTAAAACCAAGATACTAAATAAAACATTTTAACTGTTTGTTTTAAACTGATGAAAATCATCCTAATACAAGTATTCTAACATTATAGAATCTAGAATGCATACAGTATGAAGAATTCTATGGCAAGTTCTATTAACTTCAATCTACAAAGCAAATCCAACTTCTCTTAGGCAAATCTTTATTGCATAAATAACTGAGTAAGAAAACTTAGTTTTAATATAAACTATAAATCATTAACGTGAATTCCATAAATTCTGTTAAACAAAAACCATGATGGAAGATATTTGATATCTAGTTTTGAATTATACAAAAGAAAAACATAATGCAAACTTGTTTGTCTCTTAACTGCTACTTTGCACACGATGGCATTTTAGACTAGGACCAACAGTTTAAAGTGGATTCAACCATTACTAGCATTCACACTATGGTGGTACATAAACCCACAAACTGTTAAACCAAAAGCCAGAGCATTAACATTTCAGCTGCCAGCTCAACAAGCAAACCAGATGGCTGATTGGAAAAAAAAAACACTACTACTATAATAAAGATAAAAAAAAAACAGTAAAAATAAAAGTGACTGAATAAAGTCTGAAATTCAGATTATTCTGCCACTGCAACAACAAGAATAAAATTATTATTTTCTTATTTTCAAAGTATTAACTTACGTGGATACATAGGCTCAGCTTCTAAAGATCTAAGTTGTTTAAGGTCTCCTAAAGATGGTACTTCAAATTCTATGTAAAATAAAGCATAGAAGTGACGTTAAAGTTATGAAAGCCACTCTTAAATGAAAGCAAAATTGTGAATAAAAATGTTTTATACTTTTAAAAAACATTTTTTAAATAAAAACTATGAAAATTATTGTGAATATATAATTAGCTTTTTTTATTTCTTTATTAGTCTTCTAATTAAAAGTTGCAATTTATAAATATTTACATCTTAACTACAAAAAATTTTAAATTACACGCATAGAATTTAAAAATATACTATAATTGGCTTTAATTTGTAGTTATTATATTACATAAATTTTGCATTAAAATAGCTTTACTAATAAAATCTAAATTATATTTAATCAATGGAAAATCAAGGAAATTAACTATGTATATTGACATAGTTAGTTTTCTTGATTTTCCATAGATATGGATTTATTTAACCAATGCTCCAATTAGAATGATAAATTTGTTTCACACAAGCTAAAATATAAACTTTAAATCAAGTTTTGTCATATCACTATAAAATTTGATTTTATATTTTTTATGTTCTGCTGAATATTAAAATACTATAACTGTATAAATAAGAACTCAAAATACTAGACTTACTTCAGAAATGAATGTGTGTCTTTAAACTCAAGAGAATTTCAAAATTCTTACCCCACTCTTAGCTGAGATTATATTCTTATTGAAACATTGGCACAATAATAAAGCAATTTTTTACTAACCTGAACAACTAAACACTGATTCACAGGGCAAAGCTGAGTTTTGCTTTACATCATGAAAGAAATTTTCAATACCATTATCAGGCAAATCATCTACAAATGACATGCACATTAATTGGCATGCCATTTTATTTAAAAACATTTAATTCTCATTAAACACAAGATTTTAAAATTTGTCTACAATGAAACCTCGGTGAACGGACACATGTCTACAGCAATATATAAATTTTCTCTATTACAAAATATTTTAATTTATTAATAGTTAATTTGTAATAGAATTAATTTAACAAGGTAAAGCGATTTTTGATAACAAAAAAAAAATAAATAAATTACAAAACAAACAATTCTTCATAAAATCAAGATAAAATAAGACTTTTTATTGTACAAAAATATTTTCAATTTATTAAAGTGAGTATAATCTCTAATGCTTTATTTCGATGATTTTTAAGCACTCTCAACTCAAATTTTTGAAATTACAAAGAATTGAAGGAGCTACATTCCAATTTTTCAAATTGTGTAAACCATTCTCAATTGACATTTCATGAATATTATATATGCTTTCTGCTGAAACCAATATTCACAGTAACAATTTAATACGCAGACTGCATAACTATTTAACCAAAACATTATACAATAAGAAAATAATATTTAACACAATAAGATTATTTAATGATATATAATTTAAAATTTGAGAGTGGAATCATAAATTAAAAAATTAGATGAAGATAAAATTAATCAGCTAATTTTCCTACAGAAACAACTTGCAAGACAAGGAGAAGTTATGTAAAGAAACTATTGTCATTATACAGATTGGTTATTTAAAAACATGAAGATTTGAAAAAATTCTTAAAAAGCCATAAATTTAAATAATTTTGTGACTTCAATTAAGCTGGTATAAAATAATTAAAATTCTTTATAAGTAATTATAAGCTTATAAGTAATATAAAAACTTGTAATAAAAAATCAAACAATGTTCTAAATGAAGTTAGAAAATAAATTTATAATTTAAAATGCATAAAAACACACACACAAAAAAAAAAAGATTTAAATGAAAGTTAATGTGATCAACTGATTTAAATGAAAGTTAAACAGTATTGTAATTCATTCTTTCAAAATTTCTTTAATAAAGTATCAGTATCCGTTTGAGAGGTTTTACTGTAAAAAAATTCAACCACAAAGATCATTCAGTTTTAAAATAACTTATCTTAAGAAAATGTTTAAAGTTCATATAAACTTGTATTCATAATACAATTTAAAAATTTTAATTTTTTAATTACTCAATTATGATTATTAAATAAATGTTCTATTTCACATAAAGTTTCAGAATTAGTGAAATAAAAACTAGTAAAAATTTAGTTTGGCAGAATTTATAAGCAAAATATTAAAATTAAACATTAAAGATTTAAGTTTTTTCTACATTAATCTTTCCTTTACAGTTTCGAATATATTTCATTAAATGAATGAAGCATTTTAATCATTACATTTATAAATTAATTATCTGCTCTAATTACTGTGTCTTTAAATATTAAGGTTAATATTTTATTATCAGAATTTTATTTATTTTAAATATTTATATTGACTATTTAATAAAGCTTAATTTATCACACAAAATAAATATTTCTTATTTGAATGCTAATATAAATGATAAGAACTGGAAACATCAATTCAAAATAAACTTAAGTATATTGCTTACCAGTTTGGTAAATATTAGCACTTTCCTTATGGATCTTCTCCAACCTGATTTGTTCCAAGGACTTTATACCAAAATCCAAACATTTTCCAACTGATTTTTCTAAAATGAGAAATATAAATTAAAATCGTACACCATCTGTGCCATATATTACATAGAAATAAATTGTTCCAATTCTAAAACTGCCAGTCTCAATAAGCAAAACATTATACAATAAGAAAATTTACAATATTTTTTACATAAGCAATCTGCAGAAATATGAAAAACATTTTGAACTGTAATGGATTCAAATAAGGTTTTAAATTTTTTTATAAGGCATTTAAATGAAAGATATTTTTTTAAAGAAATTCTAACATTTAATACTACCAATATTAATATTATTAAAATTATAAATTAAAATTATTTTACATTTTTCTTATAATTTTAATAATTTACATTTGACATCATATCCTATAAAAATACTAATCAAGATTATATAAGATGCTTGTAAAATTATCTATAATGTATCTTTATCAAAATTATATTTTCCTATGACTCTTAATCACAAATTTTTAAAAATTTAGCAGTCTTAAAAACATCTAAATAATTTTGGAAAATAATGTATTTATCTGCTAAATATGCTTAATTTTAAATATGTAAAAGAAAAGAAAAAAATTATCAAGTATTAACTGAGGTTTATAAATCTCAGTTAATACTTGATAACTTTATTAGCAGAAATAAAATTTTTTGTCCTAATTCAAAATGAGGAAAACTACAACTTTTAATTTAAATTTAAAAGTTTATTTTTCTTTTTACTCTTCCTTTTTCAATTAAAAAAAATTCATTAAAATCATGACTTTAGCCAAAAATGACTAAATTTTTTAAATAATTTATATTTAAAAATTGAAACTAAATTAGAATTTTTTTAATTTTGAAGAAATACTTTAATATAATAATAATGAAATTTGATTTATTAAACTACAGTGATATTTTTGCACTTAATTATTAATTTAGCTCCAACATCATGTAAAGTGGATTCTGAACATTATAATCATAATGGCAAAATATTTTCTTTTTCTTTGTCTAACATACATATACATATATATATATATATATATATATATATATATATATATATATATATATATATATATATATATATATATTTGCTAGACAAACAAAAAGAAATATATATATATATTTATATTTGTTAGACAAAGAAATATATATATATATATTATTAGAACCCTTGGTTTAAAATAGATTTTGAATCACTACAAATATTCCAATTAGAGGTGGAAGCTGAAGTCTATGAATGATTAAATTGTAAGCCAGGAACAAACTACTCAGCTGCCAGTTCTGCTCATATCAAAGACAATATTTAAATTAAAATGACAAAGAGAAATTAATTATCAAACATAACCAACATTTTATTAAATTTATATGTGCTTATTTTTTTAATGACTTATAAATGCTTTAAACACAAGAACACTTAAAAGGAATTCATATAGGATTTTCTATTCAGAGGTGAAGCAGTCTTATAATAACTATACTCATATGCTTTAAAAGAACCATATTTACAGTGCTTATTACTTATTAACTCTATAGGTTTAAAAAGATGTGTATTAATTTAAAATAATTTAATGTATGCAATATTTGCTTTTAGAAAACTAACTTTGCAAACTCTCTTTTCCTTAAATGTTGAACACTCTCTTAAATTTAGAGCAATGCTAGTAACTAAGTTACTTCAGCTAAATTTATTAATACCAATTAAGAGCTAATGAACTGTATTATTTCCATTGCATAAAGTACATTTTATACGAAATATTTTATGCAAATTTTAATATATATATATATATATATATATATATATATATATATATATATATATATATATACATATATATATATATATATATATATATATTAACAAATAAAAAATTTATTCTTTTGCACTAACTTATTAATCCCACTCACAGATAAATTAGATAAATTTAAAAAAATAAAATTAAGTGATTTTTGAGATATTGTTTAGTGGTCAACAGTCAGTTAAGTCAACATGAGGAATAATTAGAGCTATACTTAATAGGAATAATTAGAGCAATATAAAATAGCTATACTATAGTTTAACAATTCTAAACTAATTGTTTTGACATTACTAATATTTAATTAAATTCATAAACTGTTAATCTAAAGGCCAAAGCAATAATCATTTGCAATACAATTTGCCATTTAAAAGGATTTGATAGTATTAGTTTGTTAATAACATAATGGTCATCTTTCACAAGAAAGATCTAATCAGAGCAAAGCTTACAATTTAAAGGAGATTCTTTACAAATATTCAAGCTGAAGATGAGAATTGAATGTAATAATTGTTGAACTGAAAATCAGAAAACTAATCCTTCAGTTGAGAGCTTGTCACAATTTGCTAAACTGAAATAATGTTTGCATCAGCAGGTGGAATTTAATCATATTTTATTATTAAATTAAGAATATTATATATAAAGCATGAAATTATTCAGTTCCTTTTCTTCTTTTTCTAATTCACACTAATTTTGATCAGAGCTGATGTTATGGTTCTTCTATTATATTTTTAATATCAATTTATAATACGAAATATTCCACAATTTAAAAAAGTGTTTTTCTAACATAGGCAAAAAAAAAGGCATTAGTTCATATAAAATCAGCAAATTTTTAATATCCAAATAATTTTTTTTAAAATATAATATAAGAAAAATTTTAGTATACCTGACACTTTTGATAAATTACTTTTGACATTCACACAGTTGGTTGACTTTAGTTCTTTAGCCTTCACAGGTGTACTGGTAACAGACTCAGAATCAGATTCTAAATATAAACGCAGGAAATTAATTTTTGAATACCTGTTGTTCAAAAACAAATTATTTAATTGGATAAAAACTCATACCTTCATTTTCATCAAAAGTGACAACAAATGGCTCAAGAGGACTGTGGATTCCTTCATCCTTTTCAGAACTTTCAAGTGGGTTCACAACTTTCACTCCAGGAGAGACAGTACTAATAGGAGATTTCCTTTCAGTTGATACAGGTAATATTACTAAAAACAAAAAAAAAAAGAAAAAGAAAGAAAAAAGAAGCTTATATAAAATTTATAAAGAAATTCAAAGTAACATAAGCAAGCAATTCAAGTAAGATAATCAAAAGAACTTTTAATAACTGTAAGAAATATACTTACAACTTTGATTTTCAGCAGTTGAAAGACTTTCATTTTTAACTTTTTTATGGAAAAAGACACAATGCGGTTTGCGGCAGCCGCCTGGTTGATTTTCCCAGTAACACGAAATCTGGCTCCTATTAACCTAAATAAAAAATTCAAATGATATTTTTACCAAAAAATTTATTTAAAAAATTTTATTTTTTTCATTTAAAAATATTTATTTTTTTCTTAGTAACAAAAACTTATACATCAGCAACACAATTATTAATCCTAATATTTTAAATAGAATGCAAAAATTTAAAAATTCCTTTCATGCTAAGTATCTCACCCTTGGAAGATTTCTTTGCTTATCAGTAGAAAAACTAAATTATAAAAAAGCAGTATAATAATGCTAAGCACTGCTTTGTACAGATTTCCAAGAATCAAATTCCAGGAGTTTTCTAGAAGGTGTCGACATTCACGTTAAATAATTTTTTATTTTATTTTAAAAATTGTTCTTAACTAAATAAGCGTATAATTATATACATGAAATATTTTCAATAAATTCTGTTAATATTAAAAATAAATAATTACAAGCTTTAATGAGATTATTTTTATTTGAGAAAAAATTATTAATGATTACTTCAAAAGGCTTCAATGAATTTACAGCGATAACAGAAAATTTTTTATTAAAATAATTAACATTCTATATAATACTAAATTATACATTGTATAAAATAATGAGTAATTTTAGTTTTTAGAAATTTCCAATAGATTCAGATAGCAAAGATTCTTTTAAAAACTTTTGCATCTAATTTTTCAACAATGCAGGAAAATCTTCAGCAATAAATGGCAACATTAGTTTATCAGTTTCATAAAGTGTCAGGTTTTATTTTCTGAGCAATTAATATAAAAAAATTTCATTTAGCAGAAGAAAGTACATCTTTTGTAAACTTTTGCACAATATCAAAAATTTTGATACCAGGATTAGGAAATTTTTTGTTTTGAACAAATGACATATGTTTTTAAGATATGAGAACATTTCAAGCTATCAGTTGAAAACACTTATATTTTCTAACCATCGATATTTGCAAAACTTTTGCTACATATATTCTATTATACTTATTCTAACCATCAATGTTTGCATAACTTTTCTAACCATTGATGTTTGCAAAGTTTTACATTTGGGCCAAGGCTATCAAAGTCTACCAGTGGGCGAGTTCTTAAATAGTCTGTAAACTCATTTGCTGTTACCTTAACTTCTGGAAATGAGGAACATCCATGGCATAAGCGTTGTGTAGAATGTGTAGGCTGCAGCTTCTGACATTTACGATATTTGAATGATATTCACTTTTTAAAAAATCAGCCATTTTAATCATAACAGACCAGTTTATATATGGGCCATCCATTGACAATTAGAGTATTACACTTGTTCCAAATTCTAAGCACTTCTCATTCACTTTTTCAAACAAAATATCTACAGTTGAATGACCGAAACAATCAGATGAGTAATACTGTGTTTTAACTTTATCATTATCCCAAAATCTTACATGGCAGTACAATTGTTTTGTTTGCAGATGATTATTTAAGCTTTCATCAATAAGAAGCACATGATAGGAAACATTCTTAACTTTTTCTTTCAATAAGTTGGAAAATTAAGGTGATTAATTTTCCAACTTAAATAAATTAAAATTCCAAATGCTAATAAGCAGTTAAATAAGCTAACTTTATTTCAGCACAACTGAATTGCTTTGCAATAGCACTGTCTGGAAACATTGCTTGAAAGAGGCAATTTATATTGTTACAAGAACTGTAGCTGAATCCATTGCTTAAAATTTTAATGGCCTTTAAAATTTCTTTTGAAGAAACAAATGGATCTAAAATTTCGGAGCATCCTTTTGGTTCATATTCTGTAACAGAACCAGCCGAAGTGAATCTTTTAAATGAGTAGAGATTATTTAGCAGATATAACTTATTCTAATAAGATACATGCTTTTTCCCTTTCATATGGGATTTAATATTGCCGATTCGCTCATATTTAAATTCAAAATCTTTCTTGTAAAACAGACAATGGGCATGTATTATTTCTGAACCACGCAAAAGCCAATTTTTGGATGGCTTTTCCAGAGTCCACTGGTCATTGAAAAGACAAATTATTTAATACTCCTGGTGGAATGTATTTCATTAATAAACAAATTTATTCCGATACAATTAAATTATATGCAATTTTCATCAAGGTAGACAATGGAAAACATATTTTAACTCAAAAATTTTATATTTAAATTTTAATATTCAAAGAATTTTATACAATATAAGGAAAACATCAGCAAATAAAAAAAGAATCAATTAAAATTGACCTTCTTAATTGTGCAAATATTGATTTTGTTTAGTGATTACTTCACTTCACATAAATCTAAATATTACTAAAGTGAGTTATGAAATTAATGTGGCTGAACTAGATCTTGAAATCGTTAATACAAGTCAACAGTCATGGATAAAAATATAATATTGATCGTGTTGTCATCTAGTGGTAATATTAGAAACTAATGCTAAATTGAGTTTTCCGACAATTTTATTGAAAACTTTAAAATATTAAAACAAAAAATTCAAAAAATTATAATATTTTCTAGAAAAAATACATGCATTAAGGTTAGAAAAAATTTCAGGAGTAATTCACAATTCTCAAGGAGTCAAGTCAAAATTCCAAGAGTTTCAAGTGACCTTAAAAATATTTTTGGAATTTATAGAGATTCAAAGAGTTTCCAGGAGTTGTGCGAAACCCGATTTATGTTGAACATAATTTACACTAGAATCCCATTTTTTATCAAAAAATCTTCAATGGCCAGATAACGCATGATGGGCCCTTGCCTTCTTCAAAATTGAATTTTAAGCTCTTCTATCCTCAGCCATGGACATCCAGTTAGTTATTTTTAAAAACCTTAAGTTTGTTTACAGTCAAACTAATTAAGTTTAGGTCTCCCTCTTTTTCAGGTTCCGAATGGTCCGATGGAGAAAATCTTTCTTGTTGCACAATTTTCATTCATTCTGCACAGGTGTCCTGCCCATTTAGCTCTTGGAATACTTATTATTTTACTATATCTAAGTTCTTTACAAGATTTATAAGGTTCAGAATTAAATTCTTCTCCAAATATAGTTACATTTAATGCCACTAAAAAAAAATATATATATATATAATATATATATATATATAAACAGAAATGATACTTTTAGTTTTTTTGTCATTGCCTAGGTCTCAGCAGAATATGTAAGAAGCCAAAATAATGTTCTTTATCAAATAATACTAACTTTTTCATCTATTCTATATTAATTACACAGTAAAGAATACAATTTTAGACTGTTTAGTAATGATATTTATCATAATCTTTTTTATCCATTTAACAATTACATTTCTCATAAATAATTTGCTTATTTGATTAATGTAGAGAATAAGAAAGTTATTTCAAAGAGTGCAAATAAAATTTGTTTCTTTTATAAATGAATTCATCATGCAACTAATTTCACATTAATGGAAATCAATATTGATATTCATACAAAACTGGTAAACAAAATAGAATTATCTAAAATCTGATATGAATTACAAAATTCACATTTTCTCTCATATATACATATTTTTCACTGAATGTACAAGTCAATAATTTTAAAGGAATATGGAAGACATAATATGAATAAATTTCATAGAATTAATCAGCAAATTTTAACTGATGACTAAATTCCAAAATTCCATAAAATATCCATAGATTTCAGACAAGCCATAGAATTTTAGAATATAGACTAATATTTTAAATTTTAAAACATATAAATAAATCTAATATAAAATTATATAAAACAAAATATAAAAAATATTTTCTTAATTTTACTATTAAAATGTAATTAAACTAGAGTAACGTACTTTTAGAGTCATTTTAATATTACTCTTTTATATGTTAAACGTTAATTACCTAACGATAAAATTTGAATAAATACTGATAAATACTTCAAATTTATTTCTTCATAATGAGTGTTTCAAAACAAATCATGCCTTTGCTTTTAAATAAAATTATAAAAATCTTTGTCCTGTTAAATAACACTCCTTTAAAAATTGTAACAATTAAGTTTTCTATTAAATTATATATATATAAAGACAAATTATTAAAGTATTATAAAGAAAACTAAGATGAAATAAACCTATGCCACATAATTTTCTAACATTTTGTTGTTTATGAAAGAAATCTAACAAATAGCACAAGCATATCAAAATTGATATAACTAAAAGAGCTGTAACCTCAGCAAGAATTGTTAAATGATCTTAGAAAATATAAGAGTTCAAGACAAAATTGGCAACAAAACTCATACACCAAATTCAATTTTCATTAAAATAAAATTACAAATACATAAAACTTAAGGATTCCAAAAAACTGTTACAATCTTAAATAAGCTCAACTGTGTTCAATCAACATTAATTTATCAATTTAAAAAAAAAAGCTAGACTCAAATTATAAATATCAAATTTATTTTCAGAAAATTTTATCAATTATGTGTTGACTTTAGATTACAATCAATTTTAATCAAAACTTTATACTTTAAAATATTTTATAAGATGAAACTTCAATCACAGCTCATTTTTAGAAAAATTAAAGATATTCTTTAATACAAAATATTTAGTGATTTTGAGTGAAATTGAGCACTTAACAGCAATAAAATTACTAAGAATCTTCAATCTTAAGACTCTTCCAGATCTACGTGAGAACTTCTGTTGTCTTGTCGCCCCATCTGGTGTTAGTCTCAAAGCTTGTAGAGGGGAGTATCCCAAACATTATTATTGGTTGAAATTGCTTGTCAATCAATCCTTCGAAGTTAGCGAGTCTGCCAGATTTGGCGCATCATATTGTGAAAAACTAAAGTAGTAACGCCATAAAAACAACCAAAAAGAGAATTTTAAATTTGCTCCTAACAGATGTTTGCCTCAAATTACACTCAGGGTTCTTAGAACAGGGGTGAGGAAAAGTGGGTCAGTATAAATGCTCAATGAACTGACACCAGAATTACCCGTTGCTGTCTTATGGAAAATTAGCTGTCAGTGATTCTAAAGAAAATATTTATTTATATCTTAGAGTTCGGTTTTTATTATTCGCACTAAAAAATATGAAGACAAATTGCAAATGTTGAGTGATTTTACAGTTACTAATTAAATAATCAAAAATGATTATCAGAATTCAAATCAAACCTAAAATACTATATGAATGATTAAAAATATTTTTTAAGTGCCTTGCTTCAATTTGATTTTATGAGACTTGATCCACTGACTTAAGATACTTTTGAATATGAATGCAATAAATAATTAAAAACTATTATTTTCAAAACTAACTCAATATTAAAATATTTAATTTTTTCAAGTTTTTTTAAAACTTGAATAACATACACATTCTAATTATATAAAAATAGATGAAATGATTATTATATAAATACAGTTACAATATTTATTTTTATGAAAATAACGTTACGATTATCTATCTTTATCTCTCTATCTATATATATGTGTGTGTGTGTGCATAATCGCATCGTAATTTTCATAAAAATATTCTAACTGTAATTATTTATATAAAAATCATAACATCTATTTTATAAAATTAGAATTACTCACAGCTCGAAAGAGAGATTCATCTCTTATCTTTCATCTCACAAGTCCCTAACTTTATTCCTCTATATAAATAAAATTAACTAAGTTATAATAAGAAATACACGTTTTTTAAAAAGTTGATATTCTGGTGTAAAATTTGTTGTTAAATATACTTTAATTCTGAAGATTTTAAAACTCTTCAGTTATTTTATTAGATATTTTCCCCTGGCTTAATAAAAACAAAATTAGATTAGAACTAAATATGCCTTATAAAAACACACAGGTAAATTGGATTAAAATAAGTTTAGAGTAAAATTGTGAGAAATATAAATTAAGTTTATATTTGTCAACAAATAATCAAATGCAAATACAACTTATAGCATACGATAAAAAATAATTTCATAGAAATACCAGTAAAATATGATACAATTTCATGAGCATACGGGAAGTTTTGTTAATAACTTGAAATATATATGAGGTAAAATAGTAATTAAAATAAATCTGTTAATAAAGTAAAGAAATGCTTGAGCAATTCACATTTCATGAAGAAAATATATATATATATATATATATGTATGTATGTATATATATATAGTTCTAATTTCTGTTTCTGTACACACACAAAAACACTATATACAAACACAAACATACAAATTTGTATAGTTAAACTTTTATTTTTTTGGATTTTAATTATTCAGCTTTTTTTTTGCGATCAGACAGGATATTGATTTTTCATCGATTTCCTTTTAGTGGAAAAAGGAAGTTTTCTTTTCGTACTGTAATCACTTTTTTATGTTTAAAATAGACTAATTTCAGAGTTTAATTAATGAGAAAAATATCCAAATACATTTAAAATGGTAAAAGTGTTGAAATGAATTTACGAGAAATTTGAATTTTTAGAAAACAGCATTCAACATCAATTGAGAAATGCGTCAAGGTGAATAATATGTTCAACAGAATCTTGCGGTTGAATAGTTTGGAATGGTTGTATTAGAAAGCTGTTTGGAGACGGTATTGTACTGCATATCCCATCTTAGTGACAACAAGATGATTTATAATATAATTATTGTTGTAGCCATACAGAGAAAGAAAGTCCTTCAATCATACTATTTCTAGACTAGTCACTTTGAGCATATCTAATTGATTCTCAATTTCTTTCCTGAAATTCTCTCTTAAGCATTTCTCCTCGAACATCAATACAATAACTTCAGTTACATATTTTATATCGCCTTAAGTGCCACAGGATATTTATTCATTCTTTTGATATTTTATTACTTTTATTCTTTTTTTGTCAAAAATAATGTTATTTGCATTGCGCATGACAATATTCTACTCAAATAAAGTACGTGAGCATAAAATGATTCCCCTAAGAGCATTAATGTCATCTGTATTGTAGAGTGTTGTGATATATTGTTATCGTTCGTTTGGTTATTGAAATGCTTTTATTTTTTTCCACTGAAGTTTTACTACAAACCTAATTTTTTTCACAGATATTTATAATTTTTCAAATTTAATGTGTTTAATTTCTCATTAGATGCAATATTTTAGTATGCTGGTATCGTATGGTTATTAATCATACCTTATAGTGTACTTTTTTTTCATGAAATAAGTTGAAAATAAAATTAAATGTCCAAATGTTTATAGAGGTAAAAACTCAATAATTTTGGAAAATGATTAAAAATCAAATTAAAATATTTGTCTCACTATTATTCTAATAAACTTATCATTCTTATTAGATACATTATTTTATAATATATATATATATAACACACACACATATATATATGTGTGTGTGTGTGTATTGTAAAATGCATTTTTTTATATTAAGTTCTTTAAATTTTTAATACATAGGTAGTCTTATTTAAAAATCGTAATATATAATATAATTGAACAAGGTAACACAATACAGTTCATAATATTTCATTTTTAAAATTTACTTAAATGAAAATAATCAAAGTTGATTTAAAAGTACGTATCATAGCTACTTTTCCAACACTAATAAACAGAAATCTAACATGCATTATTTACAGATGCCTTTTCTATTACATGAATGAGAAAAGCTAATTTGTCTTGCTCGATTTAGAAGTGTTTGCCAACCACAATGGTAAAACAGCAGGAATCATATTGGGAGAAGTTTTTCTCAGAAATTCCTCCTTCTTTAGGTTACCATAGTGAAGTAGAAAAATCAGCCAAGTTTAATTTTCCAGTTTCATAGGTGGCGTTGTGTACAGAGGTGGATTTTCAGAAATAAGAATGAGTTTGATTTGTAATCAAAATTCGTATGAAAATATTAATGCAATCAAAAATATTTTTATTTAAAAAAAAAAAAAAAAAACAAAAATGTTCATTTTGTAACTGTACGGAGAAAAAAATGAAATATCTTTAAACCAAATTTTGTACAACCTCAATGAAATTAAAATTTGGTTAAAATTTACTCGGATGGAGATATTTTGACATTTTAAAAATATTTGAAAAAATTTTAAACTTTAAAAATGGACGTCAAAGTGACAGTAGCTCTGTTTTTTGTAATTTGAAGACCGGAAGTTTCTGTCATGAAAATAGCACTTGTGATACGTTAAAATATTATCCATAGGATTCGATTTTCCCCAACAAAAGTCTAGCAGGGCCTTAAGTTTCAAAAAAAAAAAAATCTAACATTAGAAAATGATATATTGACAACTTAAATAATTAAAAATGATAACACTGAAAGCAGTATCATTCTTTGTTTTTTATGCTTAACTAAAATAAAAATACATTATTTTACAAGATGGAAACTAATTTTTTCATTGATAAGAATTTTATAAATGTAAATAAGAATATATATTTTTAATACTGATACTTAATACAGGATTTTAATTATATTTAAAGTGACACTACTATAGTTAAATTTAAATTACTTAAAATCAAATAACACCTCTACTTATTGATGTACTTTATTGTCATTATATATTACGATATAAATTAATATAAGAATATGTAAAAGGTAAATATTATATATATATATGAAGCTATTTCATTTACATAATTAAAAATTAATGATAAAATTTTTTATATGCATTAAGATTTGGCCTAGTAAATTATTGCATCTTCTTTAAAGTAAATATATTATTTTATAAAATTCATTAATAAAAATTTATGTTGATATTAAAATCTGAAATATTTAGTTCTTACATCATATGGCAATGAAAAATTAAAATATATTTATTATAAATTGATGACTATAAATTTTTTAATATGTGAAAGTTAACTATTTTCTTATCAAATAAATTCAAAAGATTTTGATAGTATTTTAATTTCTATTGGAAAATTCCAGCAGTTAAGAATTCTAATATGACATAATAAACATACATTAATAAATAAAATTTTAATCAACTTACTCTACTTTTCATGTGACGAAACTTGCAATTTGCTCTAAAGCAGCGACCTTCCTCCCAAAGTGTACATACTGTCTCAGTTCCCAATGCTTCTTGACAATGTCTAAATGGACAGTCATCACCCTAAAAAAATTTTTATTTTTAAAACATACAGCAATTAATAAAACAATTAAATATTATATATACATAATGCACATCGATATAAAAACAAATTTTTACTATTCTTAAATTTCACACACATCTCCTTTATTTCTCACAGTTCATTTTTATCTCTCACCTTTTCTTTACAAAACACTTTTACTTTTATGAAATGCACTCAGCAGTTAATCAAATTTGCCATAAACTGAACAATGATTATTACTAATATTTGATACAAGAACAATAGCAATTGTTAAAAAATATAAAAACTGTATGAAAATAATAGTAAGCTGAACTAAGCATATATTTCAATATCATGATGAATTGTAGATGAATTTAAACATGAATGACTATTAGTTAAAAGTCTCCTATGCAAGATTATCAGAATTAAAAGTATAGAACAAATTTTAGTAAAATCTACAGTTTAATGATTATTCTGAAAACTGAACTTGCAAACTGCTGAAAAGATTATCTTCAGCCTAGTAAAAGGAGTTTTAAAAATCAAACCCATAATCTAACTGAACTGAAGATCAGTTTCTTATTTATTCAGATGCTAAGCATATTGAGAAGCTGGTTTAGTTTATATCTTTTGTATTAAGAGAGCTTATTTGATTAAGACTAGAGTTTAAAGCAGATTCTGAAATGCTAAAAACAACTTTATATAACACAATGAGGCAGGAATTTGGTACATGTGCAGTATAATCCATGATTCCAAATTCTGAATATTTTTGGCTATGAAGAAATGTTGCCCCAAGATAATATATCATGACCTGCACAATGACGTAAATAATATGGTTACCAAAATGCCAAATAAGAAAATAAGAAATGTTGCCCCAAGATAATATATCATGACCTGCACAATGACGTAAATAATATGGTTACCAAAATAGAATTTTCTGCATAATTCTTAAAGGTCTCCATATGTATGATGTGATAAAAACGAAGTTGCCAGATTCATAAGAGAATATGCCAAAAAATTGTCAATATCAGAATATGGCATCGTGGATTATACGACACATGTGCCAGGATTTTCACTAGCAAACTCAAGAGTTGAAAACACACAATCAATATTTGGCAACTGGCTTAGCAAATACTGAGAGAACACACAACTAAAATACAATATTTTGAAATAGTATAAAATTTTGTGAATAATGCAATAATAAAGAAATGTTTCTTAGGATGAGCAAAGAATAGTTCAAAATAATTTACAACTCTTTGTTATTTGAGAGTGGCTAGTAATTTAAAAGATAAAATCTATATTAAAACAAAAACAAAATTTAAAATCAAAGATCTAAAAAGGAGAGTGAATGAAATATGATACTGCACATATCACAGTTATAAAAATTCAATTAAACCTAAATAACTAATAAAATTCTTAAGGTAATAAAAGCAATTAATATATATGCATCACATAGAGGCAATATAAAAATTCTTTCACATTAATTATTAAATTAATTCAACATTATTGCATACAATATCCATAACAAATATAATTTCTTTATCAAGCTAATCATTCTTAACATATTACAGCTTATTGTACTAGAATCTATGGTTTAAACAGTTAACTATCACTTTTAACATCTGTCCAAGGAGGGAATTGAATTCTTGACTGTAGAGTTAGACACCAGAACAACTATTCAGCCAACAGTTCACTTCAACATTGGGAATAAAACGTTTGGAAAATAAATTGGGAAAAACTATTGAACCAAAAACTAGAGAATCAGTAATTTGTCAGACAAACTCAACATAATCAAGAACTATGACTATCATATTTAAAATAAATTAATTATTACTAAATTGAATTCAATCAAATTATAAAGTTAATATTTAGAATTTTCTTCTAATAAGATTTAAATGCTCAATTTAAGAAAAATTTCTTTATTTTTAGTATAGGGTTTATGATTAAATTCAATTTTTTTTATCAAAAATTTACTCTTACCTTTGTGCATGATGAATAGAAGTAAAAATAACAATCATCATTAGCTTTTATACCATTCGCAGCAGGATAGTGTTTAGAAAATACCATTTTGTACCAGATCTTTAGTAACCTAAAAAAAGGATATTTTTATAATAAAATTCTTCATAACTTAATATTTAAGGACAAATAAAATTTTAAGGACACAAAAATTATGTACTAAAATTACAAAAACTCTATTTATTCTTAGATTGAAAGATAAATTAATACATTAATTTTAACACCTTTCCAAAGAAAACTTCTAATCTTAAATCTAATAGGTATACCAGAGTTCTTTTAATGATTTTGCAATAAAATGTCAAATTTATGTTATGTGCAAAGGAGCGAAATAAACATAAAATAAACTGTAAATAAAGCTAAACTGTAAATAAAGCTAAGAAATTTAATTTCTTAAATTAAATTGTTTAAAAATTTTATTTTAATATTTAAAAATAATTTACAATATTTTTTTTTAATTTTTTCACAAAATTTAAATATTTTTTTAATAATTTAATTAAAAATTTCTAGAATTATTCATGAACTAAAACACTCTATATCTTATATTAAAGTAATTTAAATGCAGATTCTATTTTTAATTAGTAGCAACTAATTCCTAGTATTTATATTTTTATGCAAAATTAATAGAAAAAATTATATACAATTAAATATTTTTAATGAATTCTAAAATTTGAATATAAATTACATTAACAAGATGGTAAAAAAAATTTCATGCATTCAAAGATTAGTAAAAACTAGTTAAAAAAGAATACATTTAAAATAAATTCAAAAATATGTTCTTAAATTCAGATATCAACCTTAGGAAGAAAAAATACTTTTCTAACTTTTAAAATATAATTTCTTACAGATCTGCATTACATTTAAATATAACATTTTAGTAAAACATGTGCAATAAACTTTAAAAATATAACTAATTGTTTAAAATGTATTAAAATATATTTTAAATCTGATTAATAGTTAATGACTAAATAATAAATTATTTAGTCATTAACTATGTAAAAGGTTTAATTTGATCAGAATCTAACATTAGTGGAAATTTCAAACTTTTGCAAAGATCTATTGCCAAGATATAGGTGAAATCTAGAAGCCATTAATAGCCTATACAAGCACAAATATCAGCAAGGTATCCAGATCAAGTCTTATTTCTATCCAAATATCTACTAGATTTATATCACATCCCTGAAATATCTAAAATTCAGTAGTCCACAGATATCCCAAAATTTGAATGTGCACAAGATACCAAAATAACATCATTCAGATTCAACGCTTTTGTATTGTCTGAAACTTTGCGAATCAGATGTCGTCAGATACATATATATAGATATTTGTTAAATATCTAGCACTACATGACAACTGTGCATTCATAAAAAAACTATTTTTAAAAGCAAAGTAAATAAATTTTGAAAGCACCATTTTAACAAATAGAATAATTCTTAATTAAAACAAATTGGCAAAGTCAATTGATATTTGGATGCTGATCACATGGAAGGTCTTTTATGGAAGTGTCATTATTCGCAGTTTTCTGGCATTTGAATACTTCACTTTATCTGTTTTGAATGTTATAATTAAATATAACTACTTCTTTTGATTTTGTATAATTCAATATTAGAAACAAAATATTAATTAAAAAATGTAGTGAATTATAAGCATAAAAACTTATACCAAATTTAGGTAAAATTTCATTATAAATCACAAGATTCTCAACGTAACTGGAAAGAAATCACAATTACTGTTATAAATATTTGCAGTATGTTAAAAAGATTTACTTTTTTAGAAACTACAAAAAAATTTTACAAACATTTTATAAACTAAATAATCATCATTTTATCAATAAAAGCATTTAAACACCAAAGTTTATTTCTGGAGGAACTGTTAAAAATCACTTTCATGATAAATTGCAGGTATAATGCAGGGTATTTATATATATATTGATAAAAATTCTTTGTTTTAATATATATATATTTACCAAAACAAAGAATTTTTATCAAAATTTCAAAGCCAGAATTATTGCTATCATTTTTTATCAATGTTTTCAAAATAGTTATGCTTTATGTTATCAAACTAAATCTATTCATATTGAGTTTGATAACAAGCATAACATAACTCAAAATATGGTATATTTATTATGTACCTAAAATATATATTTTAGGTATATTTGAAAAACACTGATAAACAGTAAAGTTTACACCAACTCATCTTTCTCCTTCTGTGCATATTCAATAAACTGAAATTAGGTAATAAAAGCATTTTTGAAGAGTTTTAGAACATACAATTAAAAAAATTTGTGTAGCACTTTATTTGCTAAAACAACTAATTCGTCTTTTTTTTTTGCATTGTATGTATTTTTGTTGAATTCAGTAGCTTTGATATTTAAAAATCATTTAGGTCAAAGTTACTGAATTCAGCAAAAATACAATTTGAGATCAATTGTTTTGCAGATATTAATAGAGAAACTTTAATATGCATTTCGTATTCTTATAATTCTTTAGTAAATTATGTTTCAAATGTTAGTAAAGATGTAACTCTTAATCAAAAAGTTGACTTTTATGTTAAATGAAAATAATTTTAATTTCATATTTGATATTTTACATTTATAACATGAAAACTAATTAGTAAATATTTATAAAAATTGAGATAGGATTTGATTCCTAAAATATATATATATACATATTTTTTACAAATATCAAGCGTAAATGAATAACACTTATATAAACGTTCATATTATGGACAAAACAATACATAAAAATATAAACACTCACTTATTTATAATTAACACGAGAACTAACCTATTATAAACAATATTGATACCGTATATATGTGTATTATAAGATATTATAATAAAATAACTAAGCCACTCTAAAGTAGTAGATCCTTGACAAATAATATCCAAATAGAAAATAACAAATTCTGTAGTACGGACTAACACCTGGAAAGAATGGACTACTGGTTTTCAACAAATCAGCCACGAGAATCATCCATAGTCATTTTTCCTTATAACCAATAGGAAATATCCTTGGAGAGAGTAACTAATCCGACTCATTTCTCCTGCGCATGTGTTGTACGTTCTTTACAAATGTATCAATCTATCAAATAAATTTATTGCTTTTTCTTAATTTTACTGACAACTAAATAGACTAGTTATAGAAATGATTTTAAAAACTAAGAAGTTGGACGTTACACATTCTTACAGAAGATTTTTAATTTTAAGCATTTCATTGCTTGTTAACTTGTTAAAATACTTTACCATATAACCTCATTATCAACATTAAGAGATGTTTAATTAATCATCCAAGATATTGCGAAAAAGCTGGTATTAAAAATTCCTGATATTCAGGCAGAAATATTTCTCGTTTATTTTGCTACATATTTTTCTTTACATAATAATCTTATCTTCAAAATTATTTTTCTACTTCAGAAATACTTCAATGAGTTAAAAGCAACTCAAAAAAAATTGTACACAAATAAAAATAATTACTTTATTTAAAAAAAAAACTGAAAAATATATAAAATTAAAAACAAGTAGATATTATACATAAGTGATAATATGTGTATGGAATATCTAAGAATGAGTAATATACTCTCATTTTTAAACAAGATTAATGTATTTTTTGGAAATAAAATCGAAGAAAAATACAAAATTGGTTTGTGCTAGGAATTCTCCCATATATGGAAATTGACCAATTAAATTTGGAAAGATATAAGCGATCATATACTGCCTATTTTAACAACTCTAAAATAACAACAGCACTTAAGTCGAAGAGTAAAATATTTCTATGCTTTAAAAATACCTGGAACTTTGCTTATGCCCGTCACAGACAGCAACTCATCAAAATAAGAAAATTTCATTAAATTTAGCCAAGATAAGAAAAAACTTATCACAAGTATGCATAAGAGCAATTTATCTCGACTTGCGACGATGATATTAAAATCGAAAGGGAAATCCAAACGATTCCACAATCTCTTTGCAGCGAATTTTGCTTAGTCGGCACCCCTCCCGAATGGAAATGATTGATGACAAATTGTGAATCGCCCCGTGCTTTAAGGCCCTGCTAGACCTCCGTTGGGGAAAATCGAATCCTATGTTAATCCTATGGAAAATATTTTAACGTTTCACAAGTGCTATTTTCATGATAGAAACTTCCGGTCTTTTGCAAATTACAAAAAACAGAGCTACTGTCACCTCGATGTCCACTTTTAGCGTGTAAAATTTTTTCAAATATTTTTAAAATGTCAAAATATCTCAATCCGAGTAAATTTTAACCAAATTCTAATTTTATTGAGGTTATACAAAATCTGGCTTAAAGATATTTCATTTTTTTCTGCGTACAGTTACAAAATGAATTTTTTTTTTTTTTTAAAGCTAAAAATATTTTTGATAGCATTAATATTTCGATACGAATTTTGATTACAAATCAAACTCATTCTTATTTCTGAAAATCCACCTCTGTACACAACGCAACCTATGAAACTGGAAAATAAAACTAGGCTGATTTTTCTACTTCACTACGGTAACCTAAAGAAGGAGGAATTTCTGAGAAAAACTTCTCCCCATATGATTCCCGCTGTTTTATCATGTGGTCGGCAAACACTTCCAAATCGAGCAAGACGAATTAGTTTTTCTCACTCATGAAATAGAAAAGGCATCTGTAAATAATGCATGTTAGATTTCTGTTTATTAGCGTTGGAAAAGTAGCAGTACTTTTAAATAAACTTTGATTATTTTCATTTAAGTAAATTTTAAAAATGAAATATTATGAACTGTATTGTGTTACCTTGTTCAATTACATTATATACTACGATTTTGAAATAAAACTACCTATGTATTAAAAATTTAAAGAACTTAATATAAAAAAATGCATTTTACAATAGACACACACACAAACACACACACACACACACACACACAAATATATATATATATATATATATATATATATATATATATATATATATATATATATATATATTTTAAAAAATAAAATATCTTATAATAAGAATGATAAGTTTATTAGAATAATAGTGAGAAAAATATTTTAATTTGATTTTTAATCATTTTCCAAAATTACTGAGTTTTTACCTCTACAAACATATGGACATTTAATTTTATTAATTTATTTCATAAAAAAAATACACTATACAGTATGATTAATAAGCATACGATACCAGCATACTAAAATATTGCGTCTGATAAGAAATTTAACACTTTAAATGTGAAAAATTATATATATCTTTGAAAAAAAATTGGGTCTGTAGTAATACTTCAGCGGAAAAATATAAAATCATTTCAATAACCAAACGAACAATAACAATACATTACAACACACTACAATACAGATGACATCAATGCTCTTAGGGGAATCATTTTATGCTCATGAAATTTATTTGAAAAGAATATTGTCATGCGCAACGCAAATGACATTATTTTTGACAAAAAAGGAATAAAAGTAATAAAATATCAAAAGAATAAATAAATATCCTGTAGCACTTAAGGCGATATAAAATATGTAACTGAAGTTATAGTATTGATGTTCGAGAAGAAATGCTTGAGAGGGAATTTCAGGAAGGAAATTGAGAATCAATTAGATGTGCTCAAAGTGACTAGTCTAGAAATAGTGTGATTGAAGGACTTTCTTTCTCTGTATGGCTACAACAATAATTATAATATAAATCACCTTGTTGTCACTAAGATGGGATACGCAGTACAATACCGTCTCCAAACAGCTTTCTAATACAACCATTCCAAACTATTCAACCGCAAGATTCTGTTGAACATATTATTCACTTTGACGCATTTCTCAATTGATGTTGAATGCTGTTTTCCAAAAATTCAAATTTCTCGTAAATTCATTTCAACACTTTTACCATTTTAAATGTATTTGGATCTTTTTCTCATTAATTAAACTCTGTAAAATTAGTCTATTTTAAACATGAAAAAAAGTGATTACAGCACGAAAAGAAAATTTCATCTTTCCACTAAAAGGAAATCGATGAAAAATCGAATGAAATATATAAGTCAGTTTCAGCATAAATCAGGGTAAGTCATTTTTTAGCAAAGCTATCCAAAGTCTTTTTTATATATCTTTTTTGTTAATAAAAGTTGTTCAGTATTAATTTAGTTTTATATTAATTTCAGTCCAAGTTCATCTTCTGTTTCAAATGAAGAGCTTCTTATCACCGGCAGACGTATAATTGATGTATCATTCTTCCTGAAGAAATTTCAAAAATTATCAGATCACGGAAATTTTGGATGTTCCTTTAAAGACATGATTTTAATTGCAGAAGAAAGGAAAGATTTTAGATCTGGACTGAAATTTAAATGCGAGTTATGCAATTTCTTTTCTACAATTTGGACAGAAAACTCAACCGAATCAAAATTAATTCCAGTGAATACGGCAGCAGTTGCTGGAACTGTCGGAACAGGGTGTGGATTTTCAGCTCTCGAAGAACTTTTCTCCGTTTTAGCGATACCTAGCCTTTCTTATGAAACCTATGCAAAGGAGTATGAGCGAGTTTCAGTTGGTTGTATAGCTAAAAAGAACTCAACTTTAAAAATAAAAAAGGGCTAATATGTATCATACGTTTTTAACCAAATTCAAAATTGAGTTTAAAGTTTTCAAAAAAATTTCGGCGCATATTAAAAAATGTAAGGAATTTTTAAATATACTGTAAAAATTAGAAAACACATCGAAATCTAATGTGTATATCATATGATAAAACTAAACAAATTTATGAAAGATCTTTATATAGCAACTCTATATCACTGTAATGTATTTTTATTTTACAGTAATAATTTTTAATATTTATATACTTATTTCTATTTGCTTGATCCCTTGATCAAAAATCAGATGGCGAGGAAATACATGATTTTGCGATAAAATTGAAATGTATAAAATCCATAGTTTCTAATACACTAAAAATAATTCACAAAATCTAACGAAAAAATATTTTTTTAATTAAATTAGAAATGATAAATGAAAACTTTGAAATGATAACTTTGACTTAAATATAATTCTTAGTCATAAATATTATTTAATTAATGATTTAATATATTTTGTGGGATATTTTTAACCTATTTTTTTTCTCTCTCTCAATTTAGGCTGCCAAAATTGGATATAACACAAAAAAGGTATTATACCTTGGTGCCAGAAACAAATATTGCTCTTGTGCTATAGCAGAACAAAGAAACTTGGAACCCAAAAGTCACAAATGTTCTAAGAATTAGAATGGCAGTTCATCTGGCATGGAAGCTGACATAATTGTTGAAGGTTTCTGCCACAGTTTAAATATGTACGGCTTAAAATATGCCACTATGATAGAGACAGTAACGTGTATAAAAAAATATTAGATACTAGACCCTACGATGATATGGAGGTCGAAAAAATAGAGTGTAAGAATCATTTGCTTAGAAATATGTGTAATAAATTAAAAGAAGTAGCAAGAAACACAAAATCGGTTTATAATATAAATAACAGGAAACTGCTAGGGAAAAATATTTTAGGAATCAGGAAAGATGTGGTAGCCAGTGCCAGTCATTAGCGCAAAGAACTGCTAATCTTTGATCAAAAAATAGTTAATTGAAAAACAGATATAATAAATATCCCAAATCATGTGTTTGGAAATCAAGAACCATGCAAAAAGTATTTTTGTAAGAAAAATAATAAAAAAAGTGATCTTCAGGCACTTAAAAGCGATGGTATTTTATATAAAATATTAGAAATTTTAGAGTCCTTAGCCCTGCATGCAAAAAGTCTATCGTATAACACTAATACTAACATTGTAGAACAATTTAATTCAATTGTTGCTAAGTTAACGGGTCAGAAGAGAGTGAACTATTGTCAAAAGAATTCCTACCAAACAATTTTGTTTTTATCAAGCAAGGGGAAAATATCTAATAAAATAACTGAAGAGCTTTAAAATCTTCAGAATTAAAGTATATTTAACAACAAATTTTACACCAGAATATCAACTTTTTAAAAAACGTGTATTTCTAATTATAACTTAGTTAATTTTATTTATATAGAGGAATAAAGTTAGGGACTTGTGAGATGAAAGATAAGAGATGTATCTCTCTTTCAAGCTCTAAGTAATTCTAATTATATAAAATAGATGTAATGATTATTATATAAATAATTACAGTTAAAATATTTTTATGAAAATTACGATACGATTATATATATATATGTATATATATATAATCGTAAGATGCTATGCTTCAGTTCTTTCCCACAATACTAAATATATATATATTGAAATGCACAAAGCACTTAACGAAAATAACCCAGGTAAATACTGCAAGCAGTTTGGAAATAAAATAATAAATAAATTAAATAAAGCAAAAAATAAGTCAAAGCCTAGGAAATTAGCAAATATTTTTCCAGGTTCCGACAAAAATTATGGCTCAGCTGCTGAAAAGCCAGATTTATCGAATACGAGGGAAAAAAATCGAAATTATTGACTAATCTAGCTCTTACTCTGAAAGAAAGAGAAGATTTAGAAAGAGCTACTGTACTTCAAAGTGAGAATGCTGTTTGGAGAAAGGAAAGAAAAATTCGATTACAGCGTCGAATTTTAGTGCTGTATGTCGGAAGTTACCCTCTACAGGATGCCAAAATTTAGTAAAAACAATACTATACTCTAACATAAAAAATGAAGCAATTTAATACGGGATTATTCATTAAAAAATTGCCATTCTCAAACTAGAAAAAGAAATAGGACTTAAAATAGAACCATGTGGGATATTCATAGAAAAAAATTTGCCTCATTTAGCTGCCACGCCAGATGGAATAATTGGCAAAGAGGGTATTGTTGAAATTAAATGCCCATATACATGTCGCTATATACATCCCAATGAATTTATTAAGAAATCTAAATTCAATTTCTGGCAAAAAGATGGAAAAACAAAAGAAATTAATAGCATAAATAAAAATCATAAATTTTACTATCAAATCCAAGGACAAATAAACATTAGCGAAAGAAACTTTTGTTGGTTTGCCATTTGGTCCCCAAAAGGAATTAAAACGAACATATTTTTAGAGATGATGTATTTTGGGAGACACAAATGAAAACTAATTTAAATGATTTTTATTTTGACTGTCTTTTGCCAGAACTAATCGATACACGTTATTCTAGATCAATGGACATAAGAAATCTAACTTATATAATTGAGGATCAAACAAAAAAAAATAATAATAAAGACAAAAAAAAAAAAAAAAAAAAAGCTGAAAAATTAAAATCCAAAAAAATAAAAGTTTAACTATACGAATTTGTATAGAGTGTTTTTTGTGTGTGTATATATATATATATATGTATATATATATATATATATATATATATATATATATAGATAGATAGATAGATAGATAGATAGATATATTTACCTCATATATATTTCAAGGTATATATATATTAACTAAATTTCCCATATGCTCATGAAATTGTATTATTTTTTACTCGTATCACTATGAAATTATATTTTTCTTTTCTCGTATGCTATAAGTTGTATTTGCATTTGATTATTTGTTGACAAATATAAACCTAATTTACATTTCTCACAATTTTACTCTAAAATTTTAATCTTATTTACTTGTGTGTTCTTATAAGGCATATTTAGTGCTAATCTAATTTTGTTTTTATCAAGCCAGGGGAAAATATCTAATAAAATAACTGAAGAGTTTTAAAATCTTCAGAATTAAAGTATATTTAACAACAAATTTTACACCAGAATATCAACTTTTTAAAAAACGTGTATTTCTAATTCTAATTTAGTTAATTTTATTTATATAGAGGAATAAAGTTAGGGACTTGTGAGATGAAAGATAAGAGATGTATCTCTCTTTCAAGCTCTAAGTAATTCTAATTACATAAAATAGATGTAATGATTATTATATAAATAATTACAGTTAAAATATTTTTATGAAAATTACGATACGATTATATATATATATGTATATATATAACCATTAAGATTAATGTATTTTTTGGAAATAAAATCATATAAAAATACGAAATTGGTTAGAACTAGGAATTCTCTGGAATGCACTTTGCACACACTCTGGAATTTAATTGTTCATGTTGTTATTTCCATATATGGGAATATATGGAAATAACAACATGAACAATTAAATTTGAAAAGATGTAAGCGATCAAGTGGTACATATTTTAACAATTCTAAAATAGTCACAGCACTTACATCGAAGAGTAAAATATTTCTATACATTCAAAATACCTGGATTTCTGTTCACATCTGTCACATACAGCGACTCATCAAAATAAGAAAATTTCATTAAATTTTGCCAAGATAAAAAAACTTATCACAAGTATGCATGACAACAATTTATCTCGACTTGCGACGATGATATTAAAATCGAAAAGGAAATCTAAACGATTCCACAATCACTTTGCCAGCGGTTTTTACTTAGTCGACACCCCTCCCGAATGAAAATGATTGATGACAAATTGTGAATCGCCCCCGTGCTTTAACATAAAATTTAAAAATTACTAAGGAGGGTTTGGAATTTCTTTTCGATTATCATATGATTAGTTTTCTTGCTAAGTTGTTAATACCGATCTTACTTTATTGGTAAGTAAGCACTTGAATTTTTTGTCAGTTAATAAATTACTGTTCATAACTTGAATTTTTATTTAACATAGTAAGTGCAAATAATTGTAATTTAGATATTGTGTATCTGTTTTAATAAAATTTCAATATCTTAAAGAAAATTAGCTTTTTAAGTAATTAGAATAGTTTAAACTAGAACATTTTAAAATTGAATAAAGAAGATACTTTGTTCCACCAACTAGGAAAATTATTTCTTGAATGATGGGCTTTAACAAAATGAACAATTAAATTTGAAAAGATGTAAGCGATCAAGTGTGATACATATTTTAACAATTCTAAAATAGTCACAGCACATATAAATCCTGGTCGAATAAGCTTTCGTCTGAAAAAATAATAGCGCAAAGAAAATAAAGACACGTCAAATGGCGAAAATTAAAAAAATAAATACTTTAAATTTATTGAAAGTAGCTTAGCTATACTAAGAAGAAATTTATGAAGTTCCGCTTTAAGAAATGTTCAAGAGACTCATAACTTATTTTAGGACATATTCTTCGAAAAGGAAGTTTACCAGTTGGATTCCAACTACTGTTGAACAACAGTACATGAATTTAATGTTTTGAAACTCTGCAATCATTCTGGTTGTTTTTGTAAGCTTTTTTGAATTTCTCCTTTTAGTATTCACAATTTGGTTTAAAGAGGTGCAAGAGAACATTTCCTCAATAATTTTTTGCAGTAAAATTAAAATTGTTCCTTCAGTGATGTTCGAATCCAATCATTCTTAAACCCAACCCAATTACTTTTACACTATTTGATATTTATTCACTTTAATAAAGTAAAAATATTGACTTCTGTACAAGTGATAATTAACAATGTAATATTATCCATATTCCCACGATTTCCATAAAAATATTTTATCCTATGCCTTATATATTATTACATATGGTATTTGAGCTTTATCTAATCTGTTTGTTGTTGCAATACAATACAAGATAAACGTAAACATAGGGCTTTTTATCCACTCAATTAATTTTTCGAATATATAAAAAATACCGTAAAAAAACCATAAATACCACAAAAATACTTTTGAATGAATCCATTTGGATCCGTGGAGGATCTTTCTTTTATCCCTTGCTGCATTCTTTTAGAAGAATCAATTAAAAAATCCATATACAAAAAACACTAAAATAAAACAATTCAGTTTAGTAAAAGTTATTTGAGCTGCTCAATATTTGACAATAAATCATCACCTTGATTATTGAAAATAATGGTATTAAGAGTATCATCCAAATTATTTAACAATAGAAAGAAAAAAAATTATTTTATTAAAAAAACTTTTTAAATTAATTAACTATTAGGCTAAATAGACAAGAGTTAAATAGATATCTGTTTGATTATCTGGTCATCGCTAAATGCTGTAAAATAAAGGATGTCCGATGTTTCTCACTGAATCGTTGATCTTCATAAGCAATTTATGTGAATCACATAAAGCTTCAATAAGAATCTTCTCTCTCTCAAGTCCTAATAAATCAATATATTTAAAGTATGTATAATAACTTTATATATTTGGCAGTAAATCGTTGATGTTAAATACTGAGAACAAATAGCACTGTTTTTTTTTTTTTTTTTTTTTTTTTTTTTTTTTTGAAGTATTGATAAAGATTGTTAAGTGCTAACGGTAATTTGATGTATTAACAATGAAGTTATTTCCTTCGAAAAACATAGCGTTTTATGTCATATGATAATGAGAAATTTCAAGTTTCTTGGAAATTACTCTCAACTTTTCTCAAATTTGGTGAATTTCTGGAAACAAAACTAAAAACAAAAATACAACAGTTAATAAATATGAATAAATGCAAGATTCTTGATTGCAACGAAATTTAAACTTACGCCAAGCGAATGAGGGGATTCCACAATACATATTAAATAAATAAAATAATAATAATAATACCTAAAACGAGTTCAGTTTCCGAATTATAGAATTGTGTGACATAGTACTTTTTCAATACCCCTAGAGAGGGTTGGATCTCTTTCCTTTATTTAAGGGGTAGGTTTATCCTTCAAAAGTCAATTTGACTGAATACAATAGAGCTCGGGAATTACTGACGTTTATTTTGCTGTTATGTAATATTTGATTTAAGATGTAAATAATGATTTAGAAATAGGATGTGATATCATCTATATGAAAGTGAATTTGGATCATTTTGCATATTAAAATAATTTAAATATACATTTCACTGAATACGGCGTAAATATTTTTTAATTAGGTTTATTGTTTATATTTATAGTTCTTCATGATCGCATTAAAAGAGTAAAGTAAATTTACAATCATACAAAATTAAACCTATGTGATTATCGAAATGTTATTTTATTTAAACTATGATTATTTTGCTAAATAATTTATAATTCATAGACAATATATACTATTTAACTTCACACTGCACTCATCCCAATGCAACTATACTGTAAATGAAAATCAACTTTTAAAACTAAGATGCATACGGTTAAAGGTTTAAATTTACTGTTCTGAATTTCTCTAGCCTATTAATCTTACAAACAATGGGACTAAAATTAATATATCATTTTAAACAACAATTTTCACATGATTTTTTTGCTATTAGATTATATAATTAACATAACTTATAATTGTAACTATCTAAAAACGCTATAAACAATACAATAACAAATTATTTCGTTAAATGTTAGAATTTTCTTCAGGTGAAATACAACATTCTTGCTTAAAAATATTTTCACATACATTTACTGATTTAAAAAAAAAACATATATGAATGAATACTATTTATACTAATATAATAAGAGTTTTTTAATAAGTTATCGATTTAGATAAATAACAAGTCTTAACGGAATCAAAATATTTTGATATCAGGAATGCGACATGTTGTTTATGAGTAATGATGCTACGAGTTAATATTCCTAATAATTTGAAAATCATAATCAATTTAAATTACCCTAGAAAAACTTATTAAAAATGGTAAGTTCTGTTTTTAAAAAACCATTTCATTGAATACATGTAAAATTAGTCGTACATTAAAATTTTAGTGAACATATTTTTTTGGAATAAATTAAGCTGATTTGAATTAAAAAAATATTCAAAATTTCAAACATCGAATCTTTTTTTTTGTTTTTCAGTTCCAGATATTTCAACTCAGTCATTCAATATTTGTCATCATGTAGTGAACGTCATTACAACTACAGAGTATTACAAGAATTTTTAACAACCCCTATGTATATTTGATTTTCACGAGGACTTTTCTTAGACAATTTACGTAACCCTAATCCTCCAACAATCCGGAATCACATTTTAATTACTCATTTCAAAACAAAACAAATTGATCAATTGATGCATTATATTTTTTTGCGTTTTCAGGAATTCAACTAAAACTCACAACTACTGGAAAAAAAAGAGGACTCCCATATGCCAAACTACAGACTCTATTCGGGGGATCAGAAGAAATAGTGCGTATTAAATAAAGTTTTCCTTGAGCTATAAAAAATATAGAGCATAAAATAAACTCGTTTGGCGATTAACTTAATTTCTGTTAACCGTATCTTTGTATAGCTTTTGTAGTTTGGCTATCTTGTAAATCACATTGTGGCATCTATTTTGGTTTCAAAATTTTTTAAAAAAAATAGAGGGGTACTCGTCTTTACCAATAAATTTCACCAATAAATATACAAACTTTTACCAATAAATTTCATAAAAAATATTTACAAGATAATTATTAATAAATAATAATGTCATAAATTTTAAATTATATAAATTTTAAAATTTAGAAAAATAAACTTATAATGTATAATTTTTTTTCTATGTACAAACATCTTTTCACATATAAGGAAATTATAAAACGATAACAAAGATACTGTCTGATAAAAACTTAGAAAAGAGATCGTTTTTGTATTCGGAAGACAGAGCATACGATACCAGCTTTAACTATAGACCTCTATTAGATAATATATTCACTCAAAAATTTTGTGAAAGCTATTGCCCTGTGTCGTGAAGATGAGAAGGATGTGAGAACAGATGTTAACTTCATCACTTGATCTCTGTTCAAGCATGAGCCGATGGACAGCAATTATCGATTTTGATTTGCGGAAACAAACAGGTAATGTATCACAGTAACATAACAAGTACACAACAAAGGTATTTAGTAAATATTTTTATTCCTTTTACTATTTTTGGCATCCATGAAAACATCAGTTTCTAGTATATGGATAAAAATAAAGGTATAAAGTGAAGAGTCTTTTTTTGGCTGCTTTTTAGAAATATTTTGTTGCAAAAAGTATATAATTATATATCAGGTAATCATTTTAATCAATTTATTAACATTTCTGTTGTGGAAATGATAAATGATGTGATGCAGATGCCTTATCATTTCCACGAAGTAAACAAGCGAAGATTCACTGTATTTAAAATCAATAAAAATCTAGAAAAGTAATTCCCAGTAATCTGTATACTGAAAACATTGATTATTTTATGTATGTATTCAATTTTATTAGTCATCATGTACCTTAAGGTCATCATTAGTACATTTCACTTATTGGTCAAATAAACCAAGTTGTGTAAAACAAGCTTTCTTATATATATATATATATATATATATATATATATATATATATAATCAGATATTCTACAATAAATGATACATAAAAAGACCATTAGCCATCAGCAGCGTTAACATGAACTGATTCGAAGTACATCAACAAACAGACGAAAATATGCTTATCTGTGGTCACACAAAGTCTAATGTATCCAAAGACAATATGCATACAACACTACAGGAAATTATTCTCTAAGATATGTTTCATTATCTTAATATTTGTTTACTCTACATTTTCCATAAATTTCCATTAGTAATATTTCGTTAAAAATCTTCGTTAGAAATGTTGACTTTTGAGTGAATTTTATTTTTTGTCTACAACTTATTCTTTACATTTTGCTTATTTAGCAGATTTTTTAACCATTACGAAAATTTATTAACAAACATGTATAGTTTTGAAATTTAAAATGAAATTTCTTAATTAAATTTATTTATTTGAAATCAAAATATTTAAAATTTAAAGATTTTTCGAAAATAATTTTTATTTGACTTGTAATTTTGCCGCCTTTATATTAATACATTATGCTGAAAAAAATTGTTTGGAAAGTTAACGAATCAAATGTATTAAATATTTTTTTATCTGTACATATAAAATATTTCTTGGTAGTTAATCTTTAACTAACTTTATATTTCAGTTTGTATAATGAAAGCATGTTTAGCTTAAAAATCCTTTTAAGAAAATATAATGAAATAAAGCAAAACTCTTATGCTTTGTAAAAAGTTACAGATATTAATATTTTTAAATGTTATAATATGATTCAGAATAAAAATACGTTCTTTTTTAATAAGAATATGCTCTTATTCTAATTAAGAAATATAAATTAAAATCATAAGAGTTTTATTAAACATATTAAAAATAAGTTGAAAATTTCAGGGAGAAATGTTCTCAGAGCAAAATAATAAGATAGTGTTACGGTAAAAATGTCTAATCCGGCAATTATGTATAATAACCGATGATAAAACATAATACCCTCTAAATTCGGTGAATGTGATAAGTTAATGAAACACATGGATATATTCCTGTAAATATATGTATAATCCCTAATTCGTGATGGGAAATGTAATAAATACCAATTATTTTGTAGAAAAATGATATTTTAATTTCAAAGAATATGTATTTTTAAGCTATATTAAATAATTCGTCCAGAAGTGTTTGAAAAATATCATGGTGACTTAGAATAAAGCATACAATAATCTCTCAGTTTAAGAATTTAAATAATTGTTATTTTTTTATATTTTCATTTCAGTAAATATTATAAGACCGATATTTTAGATAATAATATGTTATATATCTGACGTATAAAAGGTATTCAAAACTACAAAATGATCAAAATTACTAATAGTAAATTAAAGTCTAGATTATTATTTCAGTAAATAATTAATTTTTTATTTAACAATACAGAACTTTAAACTGAATATTAACTAGTACTTATAGATAACTTTTATATTTTATTAGTTAAAAGATCTGGATAAAGAGAACAATTTAGATTATTAGAATTTATAAAAACACTTCCATGTCATAAAAAATTAAAACTATATTCTTAAAAAAGAATTTATATTTACTTCAAATTTACTTATTTACACACAATAGACTGCTATAACACTTAGAATTGCATTTTGCCAGATTTTTTACATTTGGTCTTTGTCTTGAAACACATGGTTAATATCATTGAATCGCAGAAAAGTGATTTTCTAACACAATTTTTGATTAATTCTTAAATTTTCGTAAGTTTAATTTCTACTGATGCACTTCCGAATCCTATTCTAGTTAAGATTTTTTACCTCAAATTTATAAAAGTACAACCTGAGCCTTTAAAATTATCTATACTTAAGATTGCTTTAAAGTAGATATTTTGCTGTAGTTATTTGTACTACACCCTTATTACATGTGTATTCTATATATTATATTACTATTTTTTGAGATGGGGCGCCAATGGTGCTCCCTACTCCACTTTATATAGCCTCTGGAAAATTTTCACAAGCTTACATCGGTTGTCTGACTAAGCCCCACCACAACCCTACAATTTTATTTTATTTGTTTCACGTAATCTTCGAAAATCAACTTCTCTTCTTTTTTATTATTTTTATTTTTTCAGGTGGAAAAAAAAAGGTAAACAGTGCAAGTTAAGCCCCTCACCAACAACATATGGATCCACGCCTTGAAACCCTATCAATTTTAATCCCAGAAACCAGAATAGGTAATTTGGCAGGCATGTTTCCGCATTCTTGAAGAATCTTCTGCAATTGTTAAAGTGAGCCATTATGCCGGAAGAAAAGTTTCCATTACATACACGTTAGTGAATAAATCTTCCTTCTTCCTGATGAATGTAACAGGAGGGGGGGGGGGACATCTGCATCTCTTTAGTGACCCCAACTTTTGACAATCGACCCCTAGATACCAAGAAGACAAGATCATTCACAGGATTTTACACACACATTCTTTCACTCGCGGGAAAGGACATGGCGATAATTGTCCTCGGGAAGGTTGGGGGAACAGTGGCGTGGTGAGCAAAATTTGCGCGCGGGTAGGCTACCCCTTTTTTGACACCCCTTAGAAAAAAATAGTAATACAATATAAATATGGGGATAAAATGCATTAAGTAACAAGAGATATATAATAGCATAACGATATGTAATACATTATAATAAATGGAGTATAATTGTAATAAGATAATATATATAAATATTTTACCTACTATAAAATAAATCGAAAATATATTAATTTAAAGTCTCAAGGAAAGCTTTAAATTTAAACAAAATTCAATTCTAATTTATAAAAAAAAAAAAACACTTATATTGGATGTGGAAATGTGTAATTAGAATAATCGTTCTTATGCGACTTAGAATTAATTATAAAAAGATATTATTGATTTTATAAACTAATACAATTATTTTAAAAAATATAATACAATTTTTTTAAACATGAAATAATTCGTTACGTATTATAGATATAAGGAGATGTGTAATTATTTGGAATCTAATATTTACTACACTATTCACATTTTTCTTGTCTTTGCTGAAGCGAATTGATCAATTACGTTATCAAAGTTGATCATTTCAAATTTTTCTATACTTAAGATTGTTAAATCTTCTATACATAAGATAAAGGGGATTTCACTTTGGGCTGACCACCAAACTGGGATAAATGCTTCGCACCCCAGGACCCTCGGTAAGGAAAACAGATGCGTATGGATCTAGTGTTTGTTAGGTTCCTAGCCTAAAAGGCCATGTACCTTCTATTCCTAAGAAATTTTCTACACCTAACTTTAGTTGAGATTAACACAATGATTTCAAAACATAAGATTATTTAAACAAAAAATTTTAGAAAATATTTTGCTTAAATTAAAGTGCTCTCAACGAGAGTTCTTTGCATGAGGCTAAATAAACATAAAAAAGAAAAATTTGAATACACATTACAAACAAGAGTGCAAGAAAATATTTTTAAATTATAGTTTATATACAAAGTATTAATATAACTATATAAAGACAAAAATATTTTTTTATTCTATTATATATGCATATATATATAAATACAAAAGTTTTTGTTTCATTTTTTTATATATTTATATATATATTTTTAAGTATAAGAAGAAGAAATTATTTAATTCTACTTTTTGGGAGGTGAATAGATAAGTTTGAATGTGGTTTAGCCCGCAGAACTGCCCTTGGTCTGTGGAAATTTGAAAGTTCATAGGGACTGTAGTTTTCAAATGCTTGAACTTCAGAGTTATCAATTTCATAAAGTCTATTGTAGAAGCGAAAAGCAAGGAATTGGATGCATCTTGATAGGGGAAGGACACCCAAATTGTTTCTGATGTAGAAGTCTGATTGAATGATCAGTCTAAGAAATTTATTTTGCTGACCCTCAAGAGGTTTCAGGTTCGTTTCCGCAGCACCACCCCAGATTGGGGCTGCATAGGTGATAATAGAGTGAAAATATGATTCATAAATCAATAGCTTGAGCCATGGAGAGCTTCGATTTATTTAGAGCAATTAAGGGGTAGAGTGAAGTTTTGGCAGAAATAAATTTATTCTTGATTTTATTAATATGGGCTTTCCATCTAAGTTTTTTTTTTTATCTAACTTAAGACCGAGGTACTCAACTTTATTTGACAAGGGGACCGAAAAACCGCTTAGTTGAATCGGGGGGGGGGGAGTACGTTTCCAAGTTAAAATGACAGCAGTGAATTTGTTTGGATTTATTTTAATTTTCCACTTTAAGGAAAACAGATATAAGCACTGTAGGCCTTGATCCGGATATTACAATTTTTGTTTGAAGTTTGAATATTTCTTTATTTATTTATCAATTAATTTTTAACTTTAAAGAAAATTGATTTTAATAATTTAACATTTCTATAACAATGTCTTAAAATTTTTAAATGCATTTTTTCTAGCTTGTTAAGCAAATGAAGCAATTAAACATTTTTATTCCCTATTATTTGTGCATTATCTTAGTTATGAAAGACTACAAATTGTTGATCATTAGGTGTTGAAGATATGCTATAACTCTTATCCTAAAACATTTTCAAAAATTCTATACTAACTAATTATTATTAGCTTCACAGACTTTAGCTTTTTATTGCAAAATAATAGTTGGGTAAGACTTTACACCCCTAGTTTAGAATCAATTCAACTGTCTTTTTACAATGATATCTTTTTAAAAATTTCATTTACCACAGATTTAACTGAAAATTTTATTTCATTTTTTTTACTCAAGAAAAATTCCAGTGAAAAAAAAACTTTATAGGAAATTTCGTATTTAAAATAGCTTTTTAAATTATATCATTCAGACCATTAATGTAAACCAAAATTATTTTTAATGTAAAAAATTTAAATCACAGAACGTAATATTGATAATTTATAATATTTCATTTTTATACCATGAAACCAATTTTTCTGATTCTAAAATTAGAAGATCTTTGTTAATAAGTTTTCATCTTATTTCAATTTAGATAACTAAATCATGCCTTAGCATTATCAATGTAAATTTCAGATAAGCAACGAAACATTAATATAGACAACAAAAATATTTTGCAAATTTTTTAAACAAAAAATTTAAAACACACAAGTTCAAGTAAAATTACATATATTTAATATAATCAGAAATTTTCAACCAAACAATACATATTTTATTAAAAATTACATTTTTCTCCAAACTGATTCACTCTATATAGTTCTTTCAAGTTTTTCATTGATTCAAATAATTAACATGAATTTTTTTTTGTCTTGTGCCATCTAGGCTGACAATATGGGGTGCATTGCTCCACTTTTCCAACTGAGCCATATTTGGTGTGGAGTCTGACTTCTTCAGAACACACACATGCCATAGGGACTCGTTTATAGGGTAAGCAACCATTCACAGCTCATTCATACACAGAAAGCACAAAGACAGGATAGATAGAGGGAGAGAGAGAGAAAATACATCCATGCCAGAACCGAGATTAAAACCCAGGACCTCCCTATCCGCAGTCAGGCACTCTGATCACTAGACAGGGCGGACGGCATTAACAAGAATTACAATTGCTGAGATAAAAAAATATATTTTAACTGTTAAACGCCTAATTTTGTTTAAAGAAATTTTCTCAATCAGTTATCATAGCAGTAAAAATTTTTTTCATATTTTTAAGGTATTTAATATAACTTTTTTTAAATTATTAAAAATTATTTTATTATTAAAATAAGTGCTAGTTTTTATAGAAATCAAAATTTATTTCTGTCATGAATAATTTTGGAAGTACTGTTTATGCAATGTCAAAGTTTTTCCTTTCGATAAATTTATATCATTTAAAGACGATCTTATTCTTAAAATTTTAAATGTAAAATGAGAAATATGTACGATTTCTCCATAAATTTTTGAAACGAATTTTTCAAGTCAAAAGATTTGTTTTTATATAAATTTTGAACTAATTAATTAAGAAATATATTCTCTATATTTAAGCAAACAAAAAAGAAAAAAAAGCATTTAAAAGGAAAAAGACATTTATAAAAAGAAAAAAAAATTATAGATTTTTAACTTCTACCACATGAAAAAAGAATTTTTAGATATAAGGTGCTAATGTAAAGCCAACAAAAATACGAGTCAAATGAAAATTATTTCCTCAAATAATAAACATGGAATAAATTACTTTTAAATTGGTAGTTTTAACTAATAAATAATTTAATACTTAATTCTCAAAACTCTGCAAGCATATATTCGTAAAAATTTATACCAACTAAAATATGAAATAAATATTCAGATCGAAAGAGTACATAGTAGGCAGAAAATACCCCTTACCACAATAATATTTTAAATGTCTAACCCCAGATTTTCAAAAGTCTACATTTTTTATTCCAATGAAGCTATGTTTGGAAACAAACGAAATACTAACCGTGTGAATTACAAAAAAGGAAAGAAAGTTTGTATTTTCCTAGAATTTGGAGGTCATTAGTTCTCGATCCCCTCCATTTCGAAGAAATGACTGTTGAGGGACAAACAAACCCCCTCCATTTCGTTTCCAGGAAGACAATTCCCTACGCCGCAAACTGTATTGTTATATTATTTAAAATTCCCCCTCCCCTTTTCATTGATGGTCAGTCTGGTACCGGACACCATGGAGGGGGGTTTTTTCTTCCATGCTGGGCACAATATTTTGGACAAAGGGAACTGCTAATAAGAAGCACGTTTCAGCAGGAATTTTCTCACCAGTATGGCGCGACACTAGGCTAAAAAGCTACATTACAGCCTGAGATAAAAATACAAGGATTTTTATATTGGGACAACGGATAACATAATTTCAAAACGTCTCAATAACTGAATTTAATCTTTCTACATCATTTCTTGATAACTTAAGTAAAATTTGATTTTTTGATGCTTTTAGCATATTTAAATTATATATATATATATATATATATATATATATATATATATATATATATATATATATATATATATATATATATATATATATATATAAAGGAATTTTCATATATATATATGAAAATTCCTTTTTTTACGAATAATTTTTTCTTACGTTATTATAGTCAAAATAAAATTAAATTTTCACATTTTTCATCATAAAAGGAAATTAAAAATATTAAAGAAATACTGCTTGTTAAATAAAAAGATTTTATTTCTTATGAGAAATTAAAAACAGCACGTCAAATAATATTTAAAAACACTGAAATTTTGACAAAAAATTTTCAATTTTTGAATAATTATAACCCTCAAAAGAGGCCAGAGGAAATAATATTCATTGAACGCTTTTTTTTTATTTTAAGTAAAGAAAACTTATTTGTTTTGTTAATATTATTATGACTTTTATTTTTAGTAATATAACTTGATTTCGATGGCCTGTATAACAATTAGGACTCATAAAGGGCACTGAGAATCTTGGCGTATTCACAATATTAAATAGGTGTCTTTCATGAGCTTACTTTTCTGTAATCTCTCTACGTTAATAGATCCAAAAATTACTGTATAACATCAATACAAATAATTTAGTAAACAACTTTATACTAAAATCAAAACATCTCATATGCATGAAAATGGAACTGACTAATCTAATCTAATCTAATATATATATATATATATATATATATATATATATATATATATATATATATATATATCTTCCAGAAATTTCATATAAAAAAATTAAGATGTATTTTCGTTATTTACACACTTATACACCATTTGTAGTACAAAACAATAGTATCACCATCTTTGAGCAAATATGAAACTTAAAAAGGAAAGGATTAAAAGAATGAAAACCGATAATTTAATTGATTAAGAAATAAAAATTGAAAGCATGGTTAAATAAACATAATTTTTAAAGGGAATTAAGTTATGCAAAATTATTGAAATATAAGAGTAGAAGTTTCGTTTATGGCAATCTCCTGCAGTTCTTCCTCATATATTTTTTATCAACAAGTTCTTATTTCCAAATCTGATTCTTTCCTGTAGCATTTTTTTATTTTTCCGTGGACATGACACAATAATTATAAAATGCAAAATTTATTTCACCGAATAAAATAAATATTATAATAAAACTATGATTGAAATTTTCTGAAAAATTTTGTTTATCTTTGAAATGTTTTGGCGCCCCTCTGCAAGCTGCGAACGGGCATGATAATCCCTCCTTGTCCCCCCCCTCCCCCCCGTCATTACACTTCTTTGGGGAGAAACAACACCTTGGTATCCAGACTTTATGGATTTGTTAGCGAATCTGAAACTTAATAGGGGCGGTAGAAATATTATTTCTTAATATAATCTTCGATCTCCTTCTATTTGCCAGATCGTTAACTATATATTAAAGTTGATAGCATACACAAGTGAAGCCTGGTGTCTCAGTGGTAGAGTTTCATGCTGCCAAGTCACAAGTCCGAGATTCGATCCTCGGGTTAGGAAAGGTCGACTCAACCTTCCATCCCTTTAGTGGGTCGATAAACTGAGTACCCAGCATGATTGGGAGCTGAACACTGGAGGATTCGCGTTAGACTGACCACCTAATCGGGATATATGTTTCGCACCCTAGAGCCCTCGGCCATGAAAACAATTATGGGCACTGTAGGCCTTGGCCCACGTAAGCTGTCGTGCCACATATATTTATATAGTTTAGAGTAAAGCAAAGTATTACTTTAATAAAATTTATATAATAATCACATATTGTTAAAAAAGTTAATATAAAATCAACTAAAAAGAGATATAGATACAAAATAAATATATATATTTTAAAAAATCTTCATATGTTTCTATTCAAATAATTATAATTAAATATATTATAAAGTATACTGTAAATTTTTCACAAAATTATTTAAACAAATCTTGAGGATCCCATCATCTCACATTTCAGAAAATAGAAATTTATGAAAGAAAATAAATGAGAAATAACAAAAATATTTACATAACCAATTAATTATTAAAGAATTAAATTAATAAAATATTTTCATCACATCCAAAAAAATATATGAAAATAATTTAATAAGTGCAATATTTAAGTATAAAATATTTAGATAATTCAAATTGTAATTTCATCCAATTTTTCCTCTTTGTTAATAATAATAAGATGAACAATATAACATAAATTTACAGAAAATCTATTCTTTTAATTATAAACTATATACTAACAAATTATATGGATAGAAGTTCTTAACACTAACATTTTTTAATTTCTGAATAATTTAATTTCATATTTAAAAATTTCCAAATTAATTACAACTTTAATAATTTTAATATAACTTCACAAAGCTAGAAGAACGAAACGAAATGAATTTAAAAGAAATTCATGAAAATTTAAATATCTTCCCTAGGCCATATATATATATATATATATATATATATATATATATATATATATATATATATATATATATGCGCTAAACAAATATAATTTCGAGTACTTAAACATTAAAATTATTTTATTACATTTCATTTTTTTTCGTTCGAAAAAATAATTTTTCAAAAAGTGCTAGTATAAAGGCAAGCCACCCACCGTGCCTAGAGATCAGCGTGCCTGACTGCCGACAAGGAGGTCCTGGGCTCGAATCCCGGTTCGGCAGGGATGTACTTTCTATCTTATCTTTGTCCTTTCCTTGTGTGAATGAGGTGTGAATGGTTGTCTACCCTATAAACGGGTCCCTATGGCATGTGTGTACTGAGGAAGTCGGACTCCACATCAAATATGGTTCAGTTGGTGTAAAGTGGAGCAGCGAACCTTATATTGTCAGCCTAGATGGCACAAGACAAAAAAAAAAAAAAAAAAAAAAAAAGAAAGAAAGAAAGAAAGACAACAAAACTACAAGTAAAATTATTTTCGATACACTTAAGCCTTAAATAACTTGATTTTAAATAAATAATTTTAAGTAATGAGCAATTCTATTTTAAATTTCAAAATAGTTCATGCATGTTAACAGCTGCTAATACTCGGACTAAAAATCGGTGTTAAATAAGTAGATATAATGAATAAAAAATAAAATATATTATTTTTAGAATTATAAGTCAAGATTTTTTTTAAAAGTCAAATTTTTTTATTGAAATCCATCGTTTTTAATAAAACAATGATATTTACTGAGAAACAAAAATTTGTGCGAATTAAACTAATGATATTTCAGAAGTAATGATATTCTAACGATGTAAACAGTAAAAAGAAAATGGAAACTAAATTTATGTGTTATCTTGGAATTTGGTAATAACTATTGGATTACACTCACGGTTGCATCGCATTTTAATTCCAGAAAGAAAATTCTCTACCGTGGACTTTTCAAAATATGTTCTTTCTTTCATTGGTTTTATAATGTTTCTTGATACTAAAAGTGAATCTATAAGTTCTCCGATATTATCAACACAATTAAATGAATTTCAAGACATGAAATCGACAAGAAAATTGATATTTTTTTAAGTAACTTGATTAGTTTTGAATTTATTTTTTCCACATTCTTGTCGAGTTTCTTCTTTGTTTGATAAGCAAAAAGGATCTAAGTATAATTAATTTAATCAACAAGCAAAAAAAAAAAAAAAATTTAAAATTGATATCATCAGAATTTTTATATGGAATATTAATTTTTCTATCAAAATGAAGGTTTCCAATGTTTTGATTTATTATCAAGCCAGATTTAGATTAAAACATCAGTAAGAGCACATTGTCTGGAACAGTTATGCTGTAACGAAATTGTATTTATTTTTATTCAATTGTAGTATTGTAATATTCAAGGGACTACTGTCTGTTATGCAGGGAAAAAATGTTGTTTGACAACTCGTGAAAAAATTCGAGTTGAAATGTATATTTCACATTAGCGGCCCTCTTTGTCCCAAAATGTTTGTGTTCAGCAATAGACTGACCCCCAACAGAAGAGTATTCTTTTTTTCAAAATAGCACTGCAATATTTAATAAAGAGAATTGTGCTCCTGGAATCAAAATACAATTCAACGCTTGGAATAGAAAAGTAATCACCTCCAAATGCTAGGAAAATTCAAAATTTTCTTTTATTTTAACTATTTACCCGGTTAGAATATCATCATTTTGCACTCACAAATCTTCGTTTTTAGTAATATTTCGTTAAAAACATCGTTAGAAATGTCGACTTTTGAGTAAATTTTATTTTTCTGTCTACAACTTATTCTTTACATTTTGATTATTTAGCAGATATTTTAGCCATTACGAAAATTTATTAACAAACATAAATAGCTTTGAAATTAAAAATCAAATTGCTTACTTAAGATTATTTATTTAAAATCAACATATATTTAAAATTTAAAGATTTTCGAAAATAATCTTTACTTGACATGTAATTTTGCAGCCTTTATATTAATACATTAGGTTGAAAAAAATATTTTTTGAAAGTTAACGGATCAAATGAATTAAATATTTTTTATCTGTACATATAAAATGTTTCTTGGTAGTTAATCTTTAACTAACTTTATATTTCAGTTTATATAATCAAAGCATGTTTAGCTTAAAAATCCTTTTAAGAAAATATAATGAAATAAGGCAAAACTATTATGCTTTGTAAAATGTGTGTTACAGATATTAATATTTTTAAATGTTATAATATGATTCAGAATAAAAATGCATTCTTTTTTTAAATAAGAATATGCTCTTATTTTAATTAAGAAATATATACTAAAATCATAAGAGTCTTATTAAACATATTAAAAAATAAGATAAAATTTTTCAGGGAGAAATGTTCTCAGAGTAAAATAATATGATAGTAGTGTTACGATAAAAGTGATAAATCCGGCAATTATGTATAATAACCAATAATTATACATAATTCCCACTAAACTCGGTAAATGTGATAAATTACTGAAACATGTGGATATAATCCTGTAAATATATGTATAATCCCCAATTCGTGATGGGAAATGTCATAAATTCCAATTATTTTGTTAGAAAAATGATATTTTAATTTCAAAGAATAAGTATTTTTAAGCTATGTTAAATAATTCGTCAAGAAGAGTTTAAAAAACATCATGGCGACTTAGTATAAAACATACAAAAATCTCACAGTTTAAGAATTTAAATAATAATGATTTTTTTTTTGTGTACGTTTATTTCAGTAGATATTATAAGACCGATATATTAGATAATAGTATAAATTATAAATATCTCACGTAAAAAATATTAAAAAATACAAAATGAGATCCAAATTTCTAAAAGCAAATTAAAATCTAGATTATTATTTCAATAAACAATTAATTTTTTTTTAAACATTACAGATCTTTAATTTGAATATTAACTTATTCTTATAAACACCTTTTATAATTGTTAATTAAAGGATCTGGAAAAAGAGAACAATTTAGATTATTAGAATTTATAAAAGCATTTCCATGTCAAAACAAATAAAAACCATATTCTAAAAAAGAATTTATTTATATTTGCTTTAAATTTACTTATTTACATACATGAGACTGCTATAACTCTTAGAATTGCATTTTGCCAGATTTTTTACGTTCTGACTTTGTCTTGAAACACATGGTTAATATCATTGAATCCCAGAAAAGTGATTCGCTAACACAATTTTTGACTAATTCTAAATTTCCCTAAGTTCGATTTTTACTGATGCCCTTCCGAATTATTTTCTAGTTAAGATTTTTTACTAGATTTTTATCTCAAATTCGAATCTGAGCCTTTAAAATGATTTATTTTTAAGAATATTTTAAAGTAGATGCTTTCCTGTAATTATTTGCATTATACTCTTATTACACATGTTTATTCTATATATTACATTACTATTTTTTGAAATGGGGTGCCAAAATTGGTATCGTACCCGGGAGCCAATTGTGTTCGCTACGCCATTGTGTGGCTTACATGAAGGACGGAATTTATATCCCTTCCTCCATGTAAGTCACAACAGGTGTAAGAAAAGAAAATGTATTTCCAATTTAGAAAATTTTAAGTAATTTCTTTTACATTAAAATAAAAACGCTTAATTAGGGCAAGTATACAAAAATAGATACATTAATTAGACTCTAAACAAAGAAAAGAAAATGAGTTCTGGAAATAAACAATAAAGAACCTAATATTTAATCTTATTATGTATATACAGATTAAAATATGAGATTACATAGAGTTATATTCTAGAAGATAATTGTTCATTAATTGCATTTTATCAGCTCGAAAAACCCCCAGTGTTTAGTTCCCAAGCGTGATTGGTACTCAGTTTTATCGACCCATTGAAGCAGGAGTCCCCAAGCATATGACCGCGAGCACCATGACGTCCGTCGATCGATTTAGTTGCACCCGCGCCCAATGATAAAATATTTCAGTTTTCAATCTTCCCGTAAAATGCTATGCAATTTTTTTTTTCAATATTAATGATAAACACAACGAAAATAGAGATCGCCAAGAAAACTATCTTCATCTTCACAGATATAAATTTAACTAAACTCTGTCGTTTCGGTCTGGTTTTGATTTGAAATTGCTTTCAAAACATATGAACTATAAAAATCATTTATTTTACAAATGATTTTTATAGTTCGTATGTTTTAAAAGCAATTTAGTAATAATTTATTTAACGCAAGAATATTAATACTATTTACAGTCATCAGTAAAATTAATTATTAAAAAAAAAAAAAACTTTTTTTTATTGGTGAATTTAAAAAAAATATTACCGTTAGATAAAAAAAATAAGTTAATTAATAACAAAAAGGAAAAAAATAAAAAAACTATAAAAATAATTGGGTGTAATTAAATAGCAAACATGAAGCAAACTTTCTTACAAAATAAAAAAATAATTTGTCCTTTCCCTGTAAGCAAAAACGTGTAGAAAATAAAAAATAAATAATAAGACTGTAAGCCATCAGTATACAATGAATTCACCTTAGAATAATTTTTTCTTTTTTAAAATATTCCTGTAATAGAAATTAATAGGTAAAAGAATAAGAGATAACACATAATATATAATTACATTTTTGATTCAAGATAGTAACTGTTAGGAGCCACGGTAACCAGGACAGATAAGGCATTTCTAATCCAGAAGGTAGCAGGTTCGATTTCTGATACAATCCAAACTTGGTGCATTGGGAAAATATATATTTACATTAATAGTTATTTAATATTCAATGTCCATCTGTTGGTACGGTCTAGTGAAGGGTGTGTCAAGCTCGTCACCCATCTCACATCAAAACGTTGCACCAACAACAGAAATATTCAATTGGAAACGCTTCGCAATAATGTAATGACATTGTCTTTATTGCATAATCGAAACGTTTCTTTTTTAACGCAAATTTTTTATTATTTTTGGGCAGTATTTTTTAATTCATTCATCCAAAACCACAGCAGAAGCTAATTGTTGTTTGTTGTGCTTTTAGTAAAAGAGGTTCGATTTTATTATTTGTTCTGTCATTTTGATATTGTTTTTATATCGATGAATGCTATTTTTTAAAAGCATTATCGATATGAAAGTAATATATTTTTTTTTAAATTTAATTCTTTGTAGGACAACGAAATTGAAATATTTAATAACAAATTCTATGACATGTTCGACTCACTTCAGAGGATTTTAAAAAATCCTCTGAATCCCACAAAACAACTTAATGGATCCTATTTACATACCTCATCATCAAAAGATACTCGACAAAAATAAGTGCTGTGTTGTCTATTACACTGTTACTAAATGAACGAGTTTTTTTTTAAGATTACGCTGTATTTTAAAAATTCATACATAGCGCATGAAATTAGGAATAATATGTGCCTCAAAAGTTATTGATTATTGAATAAAATTGCTTCAATTATTAATTTTTAAAGCGAAAAAAATGGTCTGTATAATATATCTTTATAACGACACCAGATGAAAATCAAATTTTCTTATGTAAATGTTTAAAAAGCGCCCTGAGAAAAAAAAATCACGATATGCAAGGTAAGACTTTTTTATTCTCTGTGCATTTTCGAGTTAGTGGGTATTTCTTTTCATGCACTGGTTAATTCCATGGGGCTAAATAATTTAAACTGAATTGCGCTTCCTTACAATCATTCACACACAAGATGGGAATCGAACTTATGAACCAAATATTCAACTGTTAGCTTGGTTACTCAGCTATAGGACGAAATAATTTTTGCCAAAACAGGTAACAGAAAACGACTAGCTTCCTTAATAATATAGCATAATGTATTGTAAACAGAAAAAAATTAGTTTAAGAGTAAATTATAAATTGCGTTATAATAGTTTTCAAAGGAATTGTAGAATCTCACTTGACTGGATTTAAGATTTGCTTTCGTAAACATTTTTTATTTATTTATTTTTTTAAAAAAAACCTAATAAATCAATTTAAACGTTCTATTTTTCATTTTTATGTATGCTTGAATTGAAAATTTTCAAGTATGGCTTATGAATGAAACCATCTGAATTTCATCTCAGGGTTCTGATAAAACGGTTATATTTAAAAGATATTTATTCGTATATATATTAAAGTTGTAAAAATAGCATAAAATACTATTTTTTTCCATTAAATTAATCAAAGTTTTTGTAACAACTAGTAAGAAAATATTTTTATTTTAAGCTTTTAAGTTGTATTTGATTTTTTTACTTAGAAAAATTTAAAGTAAACTCATAGAAAGAAGTCTAGAAAAATGTACACAATAAATTATTTCATTAAAGAACTATACACACATGCATATATATATATATATATATATATATATATATATATATATATATATATATATATATATATATATATATATATATATATATATATATATATATATATATATATATATATATATATATAAGTAACATTGTGCATAATAGTTTTTCACATATAAAAAGTTAAAATTTATTAAGTATTAATAAGGGAAAAAATAATTTTTTTTGAGATTTATGTGTGTGAAGTTTCGTTTTCAAAACTTAATTAACATTAAAATATAAAAATGTCAAATAAATTAAAAAGTATTGCAAGATAAAATAAACATAAATGTAAAGGCAATAACTAAAATATAAAAGTAAACAAAATAAAATAAATTAGAAAAAAAAAATTAATTTTAGGAATATTTAAATTTACTACTGAATTAAATATATGTTTGAAAATAATTTTTTTTTATTCGTTATAGATATGTGAAGATTTCCTTAATTTGCATTGCACTTAATGAAAATTATTTTAAATTTTATTCGAAAATTTTTCAAAAACTAAAAACGTAGAAAACTTAATTATTAAGGATTAAAAACTGAAAATTTGGATTCATTTTAAAGGGGAATAAAATAAAGCTCAAGTTTTTTAAAGACTGGTTAAGGAAATAGGTAGAAGATAAAATGGGTGTTATGAGCGATTGATGAGACATACAAAACAAACAATAACAGAATAAAGTATAAAGTGTAGTATAATGAGTAACAAAATAAAGAATCTTAACACAATTATAATTTATGTTCCGAAAAAATATCTTATAAAATATTTCCAATGTGCTTTTATTGTTTTATTTATATTTAAAGCAAAAAATTAAATTTATAATAAAACTTTTCTAGATTTGTATAAATATTTGGGGAGCATAAAATTGTTTCATTTCTTAATTTGTCTCATAAGAAATCTATTTTATTGTGTTTAATTTTTATAATTTATTAACGAATATTATTTTTACAAACATATATGTAAAACATTATTGAATTAAATGCTGCCCTCTATGAATAAAAGGGATAACTACAAATATTATCTGCATTACACCGAACAAGCATGATTTTATTACTTATTTAAATCATGACAAAAGATTCAAAAATAACCTTTATAAAAAAGATGTGAAATGCCTAAAAACTTTCATGATTCTGTTTTTATCGTTCACTAATCTACTTGCTTTTGTAGTCAAAAAGATTTTTTAATTGTTCGAAATATAAATGTGATCTTTCAGCATTTTTTTATTGTGACCCTGAAACTATAGAAAAATATTTTCCGTTGCGCAATTATTTATTGGATGGTGAAGAAAAAAAATAAGAAGTTGAAATAATTATTCAGAATGATATATATTTAAATATAATATACTGAATGAGATAAATTTGAGTTATGAAGGTTGTGCTCTTGTTTTCAATATTTATTCAAAAACTTACATTCATTCCTCTCTTATTTTCAGATACTAGAAATTTCATATATTTCTATTATATCATATTTGTATAGCATTTTATCTTCAAAATTATTTTTCTACTCTAGAAACACTTCAATGAGTTAATAGCAGCAGTTTGATTAATAAATTGTTGTGAGTAATTAAAATCTTTTCCCAATATTTGAAAATATTTTATTTGTAATTTCTGGGAATCAGGCTTTTATTTCAATTTATAAGAACTGTAAACTCTTATATGTAATATTTCTTGAACTTTATATTGAATTTCTCACATATTTCTGCACTCACATTTACCATACATTATTTTACAGGTGTAAAATTTGTTGGAGCTTGATCGTCATAACATTTGGGGTAGAAAAATAAAATGTTTCCAGTTTTTCTTTTATTTTCCTCAAAACTATTCGTGGGGGAAAAAAGAATTGAATAACTTAAAAAAAAGTATACAAATGCAATTACTTTATTTAAAAAACAAATAACTAAAAAATTATATAAAAATAATTACAAGTAGTTATTATTTATAATTGATAGTATGTGTTTGGAAGATGCAAGAATGGGTAATATACTCTCATTATAAAACAAGATTAATGCATTTTTTGGAAATAAAATCGTATAAAAATACGAAATTGGTTAGAGCTAGGAATTCTCTGAAATGCACTTTGCTCTCATATATGGAAATAACAACTTGAACAATTAAATTTGAAAAGATGTAAGCGATTAAGTGATACATATTTTAACAATTCTAAAATAGTCACAGCTCTTACATCTTAGAGTAAAATATTTCTTTACATTCAAAATACCTGAATTTCTGTTCATATCTGTCACAGACAGCGACTCATCAGAATAAGAAAATTTCATTAAATTTTGCTAAGATAAAAAAAACAAACTTATCACAAGTATGAATGAGAGCAATTTATCTCCACTTGCGAGGATGATATTAAGATCGAAAAGGAAATCTAAAATGATTCCACAATCACTTTAGCAGCGGTTTTTGCTTAGTCGACACCCCTCCCGAATGGAAATGATTGATGACAAATTGTGAGTCGCACCGTGGTTTAACATAAAATTTAAAATTTACTATGGAGGGTTTGGAATTTCTTTTCGATTATCGTATGATTAGTTTCCTTTCTGGCTTGTTAATACCGATCTTGCTTTATTGGTAAGTAAGCACTTGAATTTTTATTTAATGAAGTAAATGCAAATAATTGTAATTTAGATAATGTGTATTTGTTGTAATAAAATTTCAATATTTTTAAGAAATAATTAGCTTTTTAAGTATAATTCGAATAATTTGAACTAGAATATTTTAAAAATTGAATAAAGAAGATACCTTGTTCCGTCAGCTAAGAAAATTATTTCTTGATCGATGGGCTTTAAGCCATAAATCCTGGTCGTCTGAAAAAATAATAGCACAAAGTAACTAACAGGACATGTCAAATGGCGAAAATTAAAAAAATAAATGTTTTTAATCTATTGAAAGTAGCTTAACTTTACCAAGAAGAAACTTATGAAGTTCCGCTTTAAGAAACGTTCAAGAGACTCATCGTAACTTATTTTAGGACATATTTTTTGGGAAGGAAATTTGAGAGTTGGATTCAAGCTACTGTTGAACAACAGTAGATGAATTTAGTGTTTTGGAAATCTGCAATCATTCTGGTGTTTTTGTAAGTTTTCTCAAATTTTCTACATGTGGTATTCACAATTGTGGTTTAAGAGGTGTAAGAGAACATATCCTCCATAATTTTTTACAGTAAAATGAAAATTATTCCTTCAGTGATGTTAAAATCGAATCATTCTTAAAGAGTCAACATAATTTATTTTACACTATTTGATATTTCTGCACTTTAATAAAGTAAAATATTGACTTCTGTACAAGTGATAATTAACAATGTAATATTATCCACATTCCATCGATTTTCACAAAGATATTTTATTATATGCCTTCTATATTATTATATATGATATTTGAGCTTTATCTAATCTATTTATTATTGCAATGCAATACAAGATAAACGTGAAAACGTAGGGCTCTTTATCCAATCAATTAATTTTTCGAATATACAAAAAATACCGTAAAAAACCATAAATACCGCAAAAATACCTTTGAAGGAATGCATTTAAAATGGACTCATTTTTTCAACAAATATAGGGATAGATAAATTAACCAAGTTTTTTAGAAGTTTTTAATGTTTCACCAAATTTTACAAGAGGGCTCACCACTGCCGAATAGTAGCACACCGCTCTTTCGATCATTAGATTCCGCGTTCGATCCTACTCACTGTTGAATAACGAGAAGAGTTCTGCTTTTCCTTTAATCATGTATGTCTGCTGTGGAGGGTGCTTGGGAGCTTTCAAAGTTTTCTAGTTTGCGACTCGTGAATACGGCCTACTATATCTACGAAACGCATTTCCATAAAGCAATACGCGCGGTGAATATTAAAAATCTCATAATAGTCTCTGGCCGTTTAGATGGCCACTACGGTGTCAAATTGTTTTATAACAAAATTTTATATTTTACGAATTTAGAATATACATTATTAAAAGATTAGTAAAATCTAACTCAATTAACTTTAAAAAAATCAAATAAGCTTATTGAAACAAATGAACTTTTGTGAGCAAAGTTTACTATATAAAAAGTCAGACATTTTTTTTTCACAGTCCAGTGCAATACTGATTCTTCTGAAACTTTTCTGATAAATATGTTATTAACTATGATATGACACTTTTGCGAAATTTACATACTACAAAATCAATTTACTAAATAAATTTTCACCATAAATAATGCAGAATTTCAACTGCTAGAAAAAATTTCTTTTATCCCTTCCTCCATTCTTTTAGAAGAATCAATTAAAAAATCCATATACAAAACACTAAAATAAAGGAATTCAATTTAGTAAAAGTTATTTGAGCTGCTCAATATTTGACAATAAATCATCACCTTGATTATTGAAAATAATGGTATTAAGAGTATCATCCAAATTATTTAACAATAGAAAAAAAATTATTTTATTAAAAAAACTTTTTAAATTAATTAACTATTAGGCTAAATAGACAAGAGTTAAATAGATATCTGTTTGATTATCTGGTCATCGCTAAATGCTGTAAAATAAAGGAAGTCCGATGTCTTTCACTGAATCGTTAATCTTAATAAGCAATTTATGAACCACATAAAGCTTCAATGAGAATCATCAGGTGCTAATAAATCAATATCTTTAATGTATATATAATAACATTATATATTTGTCAGTAAAACTTTGATGTAAAATATTGTAAACACAGATACCACAACTTTTTTTTTTTTTTTTTTTTTCCCCTCTGAAGTATTGATAAAGATTGTCAAGTGCTAACGGTAATTTGATCTATTAACAATGAAGTTATCTCCTTCGAGAAACATGAACGTTTTATGTCACCAGATAATGAGAAATTTCAAGTATTCTTGTGTATCAAATTTTTATTTTCACTAAAGAAAGTACTTGATATTGATATTAATGTTAAAAGCATATTATATCCCAAATGAAATTACTCTCAACTTTCCTCAAATTCGGTCAATTTCCGCAAACATAAAATGGGAAACAAAAATATAGCAGTGAATCAATATGAATAAATGCAAGATTCTTGATTGAAACAGAATTTAAACTTACGCCAAGCGAATGAGTATTCCAATATGTTAAAGGGTATTACAAGAATTTTCAACAACCCCTATGTATATTTGATTTCCGGGAGGACTTCTCTTAGACAATTTACCTAATTTACGTATCCTTAGACAAAAATCCGAAATCATATTTGAATTACTTAGTTCAAAACAAAACAAATTAATATATTGATGCATTATATTTTTTTGTTTTTTCAGGAATTCAACTAAAACTCACAACTACTGGAAAAAAAGAGGGCTGCCATATGCCAAACCACAGACCCTATTCGGGGGATCAGAAGAAATAGTGCGTATTAAATAAAGTTTTCCTTGAGCTATAAAAAATATAGAGCATAAAATAAACTAGTTTGGCGATTAACTTAATTTCTGTTAACCGTATCTTTGTATAGCTTTTGTAGTTTGGCCATCTTGTGAATCACATTGTGGCATCTATCTTGGTTCCAAACATTTTTCAGAGAATCGAGGGGTACTCGACTGAAAACTTTTACAAATAAATTTCATAAAAGATATTTACAAGATAATTAATAATAAATAATAATGTCATAAATTTTAAACTATATAAATTTTAAAATTTAGAAAAACAAACTTATAATGTATAATTTTTTTCTATGTACAAACATCTTTTCACATATAAGAAAATTATATAACGATAACAAAGATACTGTCTGATAAAAACTTAGAAAAGAGGTCGTTTTTGTATTCGGAAGACAGAGCATACGATACCAGCTTTAACTATAGACCTCTATTAGATAATATATTTACTCATAAATTTTGTAAAAGTTATTGCCCTGTGTCGAGAAGATGAGAAGGATGTTAGCACAGGTGTTAATTTCATCACTTGATCTCTGTTCAAGCATGAGCCGATGGACAGCAGTTATCAATTTCGGTTTGCAGAAACAAACAGGTAATGTATCACAGTAGCATAACTAGGGTATTTAGTAATATTTTTATTCCTTTTAATATTTTTGTCACCTATGAAAACGTCAGTTTTAAAAATAATTTTAAAATCAATTTTTAAATAAAATTAAAAATAAAGGTATAAGGTGAAGAGTCTTTTTTCGGCTGCTTTTTAAAAACATTTTTTTGCAAAAGGTATATAGTTATATATAAGGTAATCATTTTAATCAATTTATTAACATTTCTGTTGTGGAAATGATAAATGATGTGATGCAGATGATTTATCATTTTCAAGAAGTAAACAAGAGAACATTCACTGAATTTAAAATCAATAAAAATCTAAAAAAGGAATTCCCAGTAATCTGTGTATACAGAAAACATTATTTTATGTATGGTATGTATTAAATTTTTAGTCAGCATGTATCTTAAGCTCGTCATAAATACATTTGACTTATTGGTCAAATAAACCAAGCTTTCTTATAATCAGATATTCTGCAATAAATGATACATAATAGACCATCAACAATCGTTAACGATAACCGATTCGAAAAACATCAACAAACAGATGAAAATATGCTTGTTAGTTGTGGTCACACAAAGTATAATGTATCCAAAGTCAGTATGAATATAATACTGAAGGAAATTATTCTCTAAGCTGTGTTTCATTATCTTAATGCTTGTTTATTCAACTTTCCTTCAGTCCTATACGACAGATGTGCATGTGGAATACATAGTTTATCAATTAAGTTATTTGGTAATTTACAGACCTACATTTTCTGCTGCGCAGTACTGTGTAGTTAGGAAGACTAACAGCACAAGGCAATTGTACAACTCTTTAACTTTATAATTGATCACCAGAAAGTTTTTTATTATAGATAATTGGGCGCAGAATTTGAAGAGCTATTAGGATGTTTAAATCACTGCATGCACAATGATGAATTTTTCGGAAAAGAACGTAATGTTTAAATCTTTTCTGAATACTGTGTATCTGAGTGAATATGCATGTATCACATGTTAGGTAACATTTAAAATATTCTTAGGCAGATGCATCAGAAATACTTAAGAAATAAACGCTGAAAATGGAAAATATTCAGAAGCACAAACTTTTTGCAATTAATTGAATATGCCTGATATACTTTTTTAAATATTTGATTTTTGAAATTGCATTTTAGTAATATGTTGCCATTTTAATTATGTTTTCATTTTTTCTAAATTGGTTACAGCCTGTTCAAGAAGTAGAAATTCAAAGATATAAAGAATTAGGCAAGATTTATGGGTAAGCATTTATATTTCTACATTTTATTTTAACCTTTCAATAAATATTATGAACACTTGAAATAACTTTTTTCATCTGCATGAAAAGCAGCCTAAACGAATTGATAACTAATTCATATTTACATAAAAATATTTTTTAATGACAATCCGATTAAAAAAAAAACGGAACTCTCTTATGTTTTGTTTCCCATTAATTCTTCCTCACTAAATTCTTAATGAATTAAATAGCTGCTTAAGAGCGATGACATTACTATGCTATTTTTGAAAAAACCGACGTTAGATTAAATCCTACCCAGTGAGAGAGTTTACTTTCATTCAAAAAAATTGTTTATTGCTTATGAAATCTATATTCACATATAAAAATAAATAGACAAATATTTCATTCACTGCATAAATCAGTTAATTTATAATACGATATTACAAATATTCGTATAAATTTAAAATAAAATTTTAATTAATATTTATAAATGAATCAGTTGAATAGAGTGTTAATGCATTTTTAGAAATATTATTAAGAAAAAATTTGATTATGAATTAAATAACGTGGCGTTTAAGATAAAATATCAACATTGAGAATGCACATGAAACAATAGTTCCATATTTACATAATGTATAAATATGAAATTGAGTAAAATATAAACAGAATAGATAAAAGAAAGGAATAAGGAAATTTATACCATACAGCGAGTGGGATATCAGTCAAATCGTACAAAGGCGCATCCTTTTCATGTTAGGCGAGAAAGAATTTATCACATTAATTAATGCATTTTAACGCATTAAGATATTAATACATCTTCCTGAGAAATATGTCGATAAATTTATGATATTCCATACAAGTATAACTAAAAACAGCGTTCAAAGATTACTAATATGCAAAGAATGTTTAAGAATCAAGAACTTCGATTCAAAACTGGTATTTATTTTTAACGGTATATCATTGCACAAATTTATAAATATACGTAAATAATAGATACAGTTGTTCTTTTATAAATATACGAATTATATATTTGTAAATGACTGAGCTCTAAAAACTTTTAAATGTTATACTGTTTCAGGCATTTCGACACTACTTTCTCAACCAAGGAGCCGGCCCTGTCTATTGGTGACCCAGAATTATTGAGAGATATTTTGGTCAAAGATTTCAGTTTCTTCCCCAATCGCCGAGTGAGTTCCAAATTTACATACTTTTATTTTATACCTTTCATAAAATCAAAAGTTCACTTTCTTTCAGTTAGTTATTAAACATTTGTACAAAAGTCACTGAAATTTCTGGTTTACAGTGTTGTTTTCTACTGATCGTTTTAAAAATTGATATTCTATGTGTTCTCTCTATATAATAAATAGTGTTCTGTTTAAAATTGTATTATAATTTCATATGTTTCGAGGGGCGTGCAGACTAATTTCCATAGCTGCCTTCTTGAAGCACTGGTTGAAAGTTTACCTCACATATAGAAAATTATTTTAATAATTTTAGATTGTTTCACGAGATCCATTCTCTTAATTCATTCCTTAGGTAAAGTTAATTTATTTTTTGTTTTTAGATATAGAAATATTTTTTCGTAATAATAAAAAGATCAGGTTATTGAAATAATTATACTGTAATTATAATTAAATGTATCAGAACATTTTGACTGTTATTTTTAATTTATTAATGTAATGTTATTTCAATATTTATTAGTATCATTCAAATATTATTAACTTATTATACTTGCATATTTACTGCATCATATATATGTATATATAGTTAGGAGTTACATGTCTATTAAACTTAATTTCTAACAATCTAAGCTTGGTTAAATTTCTTTTTTATACCACAAATAATGTAAAACATTTTATAGGATATCGGTTCGATGGATTCTATTGTCAGTAAAATGATGTCTTCTTTACGTGGTGAAGATTGGAGAAGAGTACGATCCATTGTGTCACCTACTTTCACCACAGGTAAAATAAAAAGGGTAAGTAGATCTAAATAATTTATTTTTGGATTGGGCTTATACTTTTAATCATTCAATGTATTTAGAAATTTTTGCCTTTAAGCACTTTCAGATATGATTTATTAATTTAAGTTTAAAAATAAACATTTGAACCATTTGATTTTCCTTAAAATTTTAAATAAAACTATGACACATTTGTTAATAATATTTCCATTTTAATTATTATCCTATCCTTTCTATTTAACTGATGTTAAATTACGGTATTAAAAGGAAATCTATATCGAGAGAGAGAGAGGCATATAATTTAAAATCACAAACAGCAAACAGACTTTTATATGAAAGTAGAAATGAATTAAAACTACCTGATTGATTTTGTGAAAATTGTAGTTCATCAAGCTACAATTGTGCATGACTATAACAAATATATTTCACCAAATTGTCCTTTTTCTTTCACGTGATTTTGACGCGCTTAAGATCATTCCTTTTTGGTGTTGGAATTTTAATGACCAACAGGATATTTTTATTCATTCAAAGGATGATAGATTTTATTGACAGTTGTCATTTAGCGGTTAATGGTAACTTCATGGCATAATGAATATAAAATATAACTAAAAGAAATATAAATTAATTGGAAATAAAAAAAATCATAAGCGTCATAAAATATTAAAAAACTTTCACTTTAAAAATGTTCTCTTGTTAATAATCACATTCTTTTTTTTATTTTTTTAGATGATGGAGATTTTTAAGGATAGCGCTAAGACATTGCTTCAGAATTTTAAAATGATAGCTTTAAGAGGTGGTAATGTAGAAGTTAAAAGGTGAGTTATATAGTTAAAAAGTGTGGTCTACAGTAAAATAAATAAAATAATTTAAATAATGGAGCAGAAAATTATTTTTATTTTACCAAATTAAGATTTGTTTCATTAAAGTTTCTTATTATTTTTAATAATAATGAATTAAATACGAGAGACATTTTAATTTGAATTTATTAATTTTAATATTTTCGTTATTAGTTTAACATTTTTGAATTTAATTAATGTGCTTAATTACGTGAGAAAAGCACCTTTAAAAGTAACCACTCTTACATTTAAACTGCACAATACGCACTTTTTCTATTTATTCTTCTAAGAACTTTTTTTAAAAATTAACTAGATTTATTAATATCAATATTAGAATAGGTTATTTTGAGTCTTAGATATATCTTAATATTTTTAAATAAAAAAAATTTAGTTTTTGTTCAGATTGTCTTTACAAATTTAAAACATTGATTATATGAAAACATCTTCAGTTTTACTATAGATTGTCTAAGTCAAACCTATTCATTTCAATTTATTATTCTACAACATTTCAGTGTTGATGGTAGAATGAAATATTTCATTTATAATAATTTTTTTCCATTATTTAAAAATATTTTAGAGGAAAATATTCAACTAGTAATTTACGGAATTTTTAGTTCCAAAAAACATTTCTACAATAATAAACATTCCACAGAAAAACGTTAATTTTTTTATCAACTGCATTTGTGGATACCGTGTTCCAAATCTATCACTATCAAAACGTATCTAATTTGATGCTACATAAGAATAATAGAACAACGGTGTATTTTAAATATTATTACCTTTTTTACTTTCATTTTCAGGTTGTATGGTGCTTTCACGATGGATGTCATTGCTAGCTCAGCTTTTTCTACTAAGATTGACTCTCATAATGATCCTGACAATGAATTCGTCAAGGCTGCCAGACAGATATTTTGTCCACCTTCTAGATTTAGAATGGCTATCTTTTGTAAGCATTATATTACATTTCAATTAAATCTTAATATTTCGTGAATCTTTTGCTCAAATTTTTCAAATAAAAATATTTTTAAATACAGTTGCAATTTATTTTTATCAACAATTGAACTATAAAATACGACTTTTCAGTTCACATGTAAATAAAGTTATATTTATGCTATTCATATATATTTATATATGTATTCATGCTATTCATTCTTTTCAGTGTTTATGCCTAACTTTATCCTTAAGATGATACAAAAAATGTCCTCCTCACGAAGCAACTTAGAATTTTTTAAGAACGTTACGCTGCAAATTATTGAAGAACGCAAGAGATCGGGACAAGTATGATCACGCCTTGTTCTAATACTATCACTTTTTATTATTCATTCCCTGAGAAACGTTATATTCATAAAAAAAAAAATAAGTTTAAATATACGTATTTCTTAAAATTTCCTTATTATAAATTTATACAAATTATACATTTACTCATCGATAAATTAAATAACATATGTAAAGGATTTTCGCTTTCTCTGTGTTAGATAGTTAAAAAAAAGTGTTGCGAATAATAAATGATACATTTATTATAAAATATTGTAGTGATTCCTAATCAATTTTAAGTTTTTTTTTTTAATACAAAATGTATCTTTTATAATTTTATTTCTGACATTAGTCATTAAATGACTTACGTCTTATTTACCATAATGATTTATATTATATTCCAGTGCTAGGCAAATACTCTCCGAGTGTACTGTACAGTTGCTAGTTGTTCGTTAAATGTGAGCAAAGAGTACGTTGTGGAAGAGGGTACAGCATATAATTATCGTGTGGTTGAAGAGTTTAGTGTATTGTAATCCTAATGGACGACATTAGTCATGACGTCATTCACTACTAAGTTTTTCCAAACAATTTGCTAATGTTGCAAGTTGCTAATGTTGCCACTACATGGGAATTCCCGTAACCAATATATTTTGGGGGTATCCCTAAATAGCTTTCCGAAACACATTATCCTGAAATATTAAGTTTTAAATAAGAAATAGCAATTTAAATATCTTTCACTCAAAGAAATAATGATTCAACGATAATTGGCCCTTAACAACGACTGCTTAGAAACTGTTGCTACGTTTGACGTCACACTAAGGCCCTTAACAACGACTGTTTGGAAACGGTTGCTAGGTTTTGACGTCACACTCTCCATTATTCCAGAAGTTTTTGAGACTAAAATTTTACCACACAGTTGTGGAGAAAATTTAGGGACTTGTTAAAGTAAGTAATGAACAATACTTTCCATTATGTAATAAATTTATTTATTTAAGAGTTATAATGAAACAAAATTTTAATAAATTCAATTTTTGAATGTTAAAATGAAGTACTGACTTAGTTCGCCCTGATATTCAAATATTGATTTTTTTCTGATATCGCTGAGAAGGTGAATTTTATTCTTTAACTGCTAGTATAAATTTAAATTTGAAAAAAAATTACTTAACAATAAGTAATTTTATTAAGTAATTAAATAAATTCGAAAAGATAAAAGAAAATTTCCAATTTAAGTATTTAGTTGCTAAGAAATTTCGATATTGTGTTTCGCTCACTTCATTCTTAAGAACACAATTTTATTACACGACACACAAAAACTTACACAACACACGTGAGGAGTCCAACTTTTAGTCACCAATTTTGCACCCGAAATACAGAAAATAGCCTTTTTCACTTGTGACAAATGTCTGCCTTGTGATTTTAATAAAAAACGTCCACAAATATAACAAAATTTATCAGGTGTAACAAAATTTATCAGGTGTAGTTTAACATTTACACTGAGAACTTGCCACTTTCGGTTTGCATTTATATAAACGCACTCAGTCGCAATTGGCAAGGAATTTTATTATTCTGGGAAGTCGAAATGACTAAGGATACAGTTAGTGTTGTCAGCAGAAGTTGGAGTGGTTATTTGGAGCGAAATTATATGAAATTTAGTGGACAATCCAATTTTGTGTTATTCAAAAATGTGACGTGGTAGGAATTTTTTACTTGCATTTATTTAAATAACAATATGAATTATTTATAAAAATAGTAATTTGGTTGTTGTTAGCGAATCATTGTCGACCAGTGTTATTAATATTCTTTCTATTTTTTAAGCAACTTTTATAAAATAAACTATTTTGTTTAATAAATTACCGTTAAATTTGGAAATACAATATTTTTAGTACTAATGAATTTCTATATTTTTCAACTACACACTCATCAAAGCAATTTTAAAGTAATTATCCCTTGACTGACATTTTTATTAATAACTACTTTTTATATTATTATTACCTAAAGTAAACCATACGTTCTAATTATATTACATTCTTTCATCATATCATATTTAATTTATCGCATACAATGCTTCATATGTTTTATTACCAAGTACTTGAACGTCGGTACTAATGCATTTAATTTTCTCGTGGAAACTGAAGGCGACTAATTTTAAATACTTTTTTAAAGAATGCAATTTTAAAGTAATTAGCTTAAGTAATTTAATATATTTAAAATTTAATACTTTGAATTAAATAATTTTTGATGCTAAAAGAACTCTTTTGGAAACTCTTACTTGCGTCCACTTTTTAATGTTTTACTAACTACGATTAAACCTATCTATAAAGAAACATCTTCGTTAAAAGAGTGGCGTTCGTTGACAATTCAAAGAATATTTTATGCATGTATAAAATATTATAAAATTAGAATTTTTTGTCAATTTTATATTATCATTCTTAAAAAAAATTTTATACTTAGTTACAAAATATCCCTTGACTGACATATTTATTAATACTACGGCATAGTTTAAATCTATCAAATTCAGACGTTTCCATGAAACACATTTGATAGTTTAATAACTAAAATTAAGAGTTAGGAATTTTTCTTAAGTTATTTTAAGATGTAAATGTTATAAGATTCTTTGTTACATTTTTAATTTAAAATCTGAGATAAGATTAAAATATTGTGAAACAAAATTAATTTTTTTGGTAAACTAAAAGCATTCATTGAGAATTCGAAAGGTATTTTAAGAAATAAAATAAAGATAAGTTTAATGGACAGTATTCCTAATATGTATATATATATTTAATTTATTTATTACAGTAAGAAGTATTAAAGTGAAACTAAATCATAAGCACTTAATGGATTAAAATTATTTTATCTTATAAAACATGGAACGACAAATTTTTAATTTATAATACATTCTACATTTCTTAAAATTATTGTCATTTTTCTTCATATTTCCGAGTGCATCTACTAATTACATTTTCCAGAATTTTGAAGAAGACAACTTAATCGACGTTACGATGGCTCAAAAAATATGTTCTTATTTATGCTTATAACACACTAACTTTTCCTAAATAAAAAAAATGTTGTCGAATGTCTCTGATTAGCATTTAGAGGATTACAGTTAAAAATTTAAAACACGCAATTGAACTACAAGGAAGTTTAGATGTTTCAATTGATTCTCCCATATTTTTGAGATTCAAAAAATATTAAAATAAATTATCTCAGAAGGCAAAATGATAAGAATTGATATAAAGAAGTTTACTATTTTATTCTTTATTTGATCAGTTGACATAGGAATAAATGTAAAATAACATAAAAGGAAAAGTTCCTTTATGGGGAATAAAATTAATAGTCCTTAGTCCTTATATACAAAGTCATATAATGGAAAAAGTAATTAAATTATACTGTTTATTCAATAGCAAATTTATAACTGGTATTGTTTGCAACATACAAATGTTGTTTCTAAATGTTGTATAAATGCAGTTTATATATATATATATATATATATATATATATATATATATATATATATATATATATATATATATATATATATATATATATATAAATATATATATATATATATATATATATATATATATATATATATATATATATATATATATATATACACACACACACACGTCACATCATCATATTAAGATGGCGTTGTAAATCCAACTTGTCAACGAATCTGCTGCCTGTCTTTGAATCATTAAGAATTGTGTCAAAGTTAACTTTATTATTAAAACGATTTCTTATATAAAAAGAAAAAATCCGTTTGAGAAGCCGATTTCCACTGATTCAAGCCATTAACACATGGACAATAGAATAGCAGGAAAAGTAAAATGAAAAAAATAAAATCACTTTATGGTTAGTTTAAATCAGCAAGAATGATTTAAATTTTTAAAAATTTTATTAATTAATAGAATTTTAAATTAATAACTGTAATATTTGTAAACAATCTCTTTTGAATTTATGACTATTGCTTTGCTTACGCCAACATTAAATATTTGTTTATTCATTTATTTTTGTAGAAAAGAAATGATTTTCTACAGTTACTATTAGACGCAGCAACTGAGGACTCTAAGGAGGAGAAGGATGAGGATAAGACTGGAGACATCGCAGCCAATTACACAGATGAAGCTAGCAATCATCCTGTTTTTAAAACAGTCACTGCTAAACGTAAATAAGATATTTTATTTTTTGTAGTGGCTAGCTCATGTTCGAACCGAATTCAAAGGTCTTAAAATCTACTCATGTGTAAGATTATCAACCAACCATTTTCAGTCATCCATCCGTATGGGATGTGATGAATAATCGATCCCAAGTAGGCACGACTGCTAAATATTAAAAAGAGTGAAAGTTTGTTTACACCCCCCATACATTTTCAAGTGATGTACCATTTTACTGCTTTTAAACTTTACATATAAAACTAGTAATTTAATAAATATATATATTTTTTCTAGGGTACCTTCAGAGTTTAATATAGTTTCATATGGATAAGTATTGTAAAACCTTATTAATTAATAATATTTGAATTCTTAAAGAACAAGAAACTATAATCTTGATTGAATGATGTTGCAGAAATAATAGTTACCACAAAATGTATACTAAACTGATTATATATCTGTATAGTACATATGAACTAAGCATGTGTCTATATGTACATGTATAGTCTATATGATTATACATATACATTGATGTGTAAGATATAAAATTAAGAAGTAGAACAATTGTCTCCCAGGTATACATAAAATTAACATGAAAATAGAAAAACGATTAAATTGTAATGATTTCTAAATACAATAACGAAATTTTAGTTTTAAAAATTTTTAACTAAAAAATACATGAAAGTTCATATCTTAGTCTTTCCAAGTTATGAATTATTAAGTGAACCATAAATAGGATATTGATTTAACAACGAAAATAATTTGAAACCTTAGCCATGAAAACACTAAAAATCAAGAATTAATTTCCATGGAATATTTTTGGAAACTCACAATTTCTTTCCACTTAGTGTTATTTCGTCTTTTGAGAAATGATGTTTAAGTGGTCGAAGACATGATTTCATTGATTTGATGAGAAAAGAACCAACTAAGACTGTGTCAACCTTGTTATTTAATCTTCTCTCTCATGTCATTTATCTTGTTATCTTTGTTCTCATTTTAATTGCGGGTAAACGTCAGCAATGTCAAAGCCTCCTGGTTCAAATTTAAATATCGTATGATATCGGGATCTAGGATGTTAAATAACAGTACGATCCAAAATCCTATTGCATTTGCTTGCAATTTATGTTTGGTTCCATTGGGGACATTTTTACGCATTTAAGGTTTAACTTTTCAAATTGGAGACAAAGGAAATGTATTGAAATTTAAAGCAACTGTCAAATTTTTAAACAGTAAAAATTGAACAATATATAATTCAGAGTTCAGAAAAATGTTTTAAGCACACATGAATTCACTATTTTTTAATATACTCTATTAATAACATTATAAAAATATCATGTTCTTATCTAAAATAATTGAAAAATGAATTAAATATTTGAGACTATCTGATATATAATAATTTAGTTAAGAATCAGAATCATATATATATATATATATAATATATATATATATATATATATAGAATATAAATTATGTATATAGTAATATCTTAAATTTATATACATAATGGTATCTTAAATATTTTTTCTAATAAAACCTTTGTTATAGAAGTCTGTGATCTTTTGTTAAATCTTCATAAAATATTTCTAAAAAATTTTGAATCTTTACTATCTACATACATTGCCTAATGAATTAGAAACTCAAAATTTTATTGCACCACCTTTTGCACATATAACAGTCCTTTTTCGTTTGGGTACAAAGTTTACATGCTTCTGGAATTTATTTCCAGAGAATAACATACATTGTATGATTATGCAGCTCTTTTCAGATGTTATACATTAAATACAAATGAATATGCTGACGGTTTTGTTTCTTTTTCACATCGCACACATTATCTAAGAGTTTAAGTTTTGAGAAAAAACATCTCAACGGTTTCTTATTCATTGGTTAGTGTGTGTATTTATAAACTACACTCTAATAAACTGCTCTTATAGGTCTCAGTGTAAACGAATTAGTGGCACAATGTGTGATATTCTTTTTGGCCGGTTATCTCACGACTTCATCTACTTTGTCATATGCCTCATATCTTCTTGCTCTGTATGAAGAAAAACAAGAAAAAGTTTATCAAGAAATTAAGGAAACACTAAAGGAAACAAGCGTAAGATGTATACATGTTATCAACTACTAATCTTATTATATGATAAATTATACAATTATATCCAGTTTACGCATTAAGAATAAGTCCCTGTAAGTAGACCAAAGTCCTTTGTTCAGCAGCGTTAATTCAGAATCAGACGGAAAACAAATACTTTTAAACACGGGTAAAACTGGAGATGCATAGAAGTTAAAAATACAGGGAAACAATCGTCAGCCTTCAGGTTACAACAGCAAATACAAGATTGCAGTAAAGTATTGTATCGTACTGCGCTTTCACAATTCGATTTTTCACTCATCAGATCATACCCGGGAAGCAGGAGTTTCGTTTTGCTGTCTTGCTGGAAAGTAAACTTGACAAGTGAATGACAAAGGGAATTCCCCTACAATGTTCATTACATTAATAAGAAAAATAAATTTGGTCATTAAATTGGAAAAAGGAGGGGTCAAATTTCAATAACTTAGTCAATAGATTAATCGAATGATATCGCCATGATCATTGAATAAATAAATAATCCGTAATTCATGTTTAGTAAAATAGCTGTACATAGTGCTAGCAGCCTGTTGAGGATAAAATCTGGAAACATTGACTATCTTCGCTAATATTTTTTTTATTAATAGGCATAAAAAGTGCATGAGAAACCCATGGAAGAGTATGAGCGTTACCATTCACACCAAATACAGCAATATCTTTGAAACTAGGAATTCAATGTACTTTTTTACGTATAGTTGATCAATTGCAACATGCCACAGTTAGCATCATATTTGACAGTAAAAGTCAGGAAAAACTACTAAAATAGAAGACTGGTATGAAGATTTAAGAATATCCAACAAACTAGGAGACTTGTTCAAGAGCGATAATACAACAGACAGTTAAGCATAAAGTTCTCCACGTTTACGCAGTGTTTTAGTGGTTATAGTTGGAAAAATAGACATCTGAAAACTTATCGCAATGTAACCTAACTTAACTTATACAAATCTCTCAACTCACCCTCAATTTAATATTCAAAATAATATTAAATTGGGTTGGAATAAAAGACATGAAAATTAGGAGAGTCACCAGTAAAATGTAGCAGTAACGCTGGAAATCAACGCTTTTAAGCTGGGATCCAAAACCTCCAGCAACTGAGGAAAGAAAAAAAAAAAAACTACAATATTTATAACGCATGAATAGCATTATTTTTTTGTACAGAAATTTGAATAACATACATATAAGGTTTATTTACTACATGAACAAATTTTATAATTATGTGAATATGGTTTTCGTTTCAGCAGTTTGCGGGTTCGAATCTCTAGGATATTTGTTGGGTTGATAATCCACTTAAAACTATAGTTCTGGGTCTAAGTATCCTTTGATTGCAAAAACTGATAATTGAACGGCAAATATACCAAACCAAACCTAGAATGAAATTCGAAGGAAACATTTCTAAGCAATTTTGCATAGAATCAAAATAATTTCAATAGCTGTATGATGGCGTCCGAAATTTAATTGTACCAAAACCTGGGGATATAATTCAAACCCCAATAGGAAAAGAAAAACAACGACTGCATATAAACATTCTATTACTTACGTCATTTCAACGTTGTAACATTTTTAAACATTTCCAATAAAAATATTTCTTAAAATCATTCATTTATAGGCGATGTTATAAACTAAAAAATTGCAATAAGTAATTTTTGATTTATTAATATATATAAGCAATAAGTAATTCTCGATAGTTTTCGATTTAAGATATGTTTTATCTTGGCAAACTTGATAAAACTTAATAAACATTAAATTTTAAAAATAATGAATAATTTTAATCCTGGAGAACACATATATATAACTGTTCAGAGAAAGCATTCAATAATTATTTTTTCATTATATATCTGAAATAAACTGTGTTTATATTTTATACATTAGGGGGAACTGACATACGAAGCAGTGCAAAAAATGAAATATCTCGACAATATTATATCGGAAACATTACGTTTATATCCACCAGCACCCAGGTAATAATAGAACTATTGTCTGATATCCTTTACAAATTTAGAATTAGAATAATAAACTCAAGCCCTTTTTCTGAATTGAAAATTATTTTAACTATCACAATACACGAAGTTAGTTCAAATTTAGTCTCTTGCAACAGGGAGATATATTTATCTTCTGTAACTGCATCTGCTAGGTAAGGTTCTTTTAAGAATTTTCATGGATTCTTCGATTGCGATTCTCGAATAGATTTCACAATATATGAAAAAGTTCTAAGTGATTGTCAATGTTTCAATCTATATTATTCACATTTAAAATTTTTTTAATCGAAATTCACACAGTTTGAATCTAGATAGATAAACAGATGCTACTAAAATATTTAATGTTCCAAATAGAGACATTTGCAGTATTCTAAGAATAACATTTTTCTAATTTATTTTATGCAAATATATATCGAAATTATCTGGGAATACCGATAGTGTGAAAACATACATGTAAAAAGCTACCATTAAATCTGTAAATATTCCAATGAGCGAAATGTATGGAATACTAAAATTCTCAAATCTCTTACAGCAAATTTTACATACAGATTACGTCAAAGAACGAAATTTCTGAAATTTGCTCATAATATTAAAAAAAAATGTCTATTTATTATAATAATAATACAATACTAAATAAATAATAAATAGAAATACAACTATTATTTTATAGTAATAATAAATTATTAATCTATTATTGCTGTAAATTTATGATTATATTTCTTTACAATAGAAATCATGGACTCACGTTATTTTTTATTTCAGACTTGAAAGAATATCTGAAGCCAACTACAAACTCAAAGATAAAGGAATTACCATTCCCAAAGGAATGACAGTGAATGTTCCAATTTATGCCATACACAGAGATCCCGAATATTTCCAGGATCCTGACAGTTTCGATCCAGACAGGTAAAACGCTATCGTCTAATAACAGGAGAAATTTATTGACAGACTCCTATGATAGCAGAAATTTCAGATATATATCTTAGAATCGATAAAATGGATTTGCAAGATTAAAATTAAGTTAACAATACAGTTTTTCTGATTTTTTTTCAAATTTTAATTTTAAAATAAAAAAAAATTTTTTTATTTATTACAAATATTATTTAATCCTGCTACAGATAAGTAATTCCAAATTAGAACAATTGTTCAAAAAATGGTCAAGCAGCTCTATTTTGCATTGTCTTCTGTGTGTTGAAAAAAAAAACGAAATTTCGTTGTTTTTCCTTTCAGCAATCATATTCAGCAATGAACGTATATTTTAAAAACAAAAGTGTGTTTGAATTTGATATAACTTTTGTCTAAATTTTTTTTTTAAATGAAATATAAAATTATTTTGTACTGAGTCGTTATCCAAATAATAGTTTAAAAATTTTCAACTAGCTTACAAAGAAAATGAAGTTCTTGTGCTATATTTAACTTTTTAATAAAAAATCAAGATGCAAATATCTATGAGAAAATAGAGCACGATTCGACAAATTATATTTAATAGTTAAAATAGCATCGGGCTCTACTTAAAAATGTGAAATAAGATGTCAGGATACCTCAAAATAAACCAGGGTGTTTTGTAAAGTGCGTCCAGCCACGGCCAACTAGATGCGATACTTCTAAACTTACACAACCCCGTGTCTTTAGTTAGCCATATCCAGAACGCACAGAAGAGTGATGACGGTTCTACTCAGTGAGTTATAATAGTGTAGTAAGATTTTTTTTTAATCTATGAAAATAATTTATTGTTTCTCAGTGGTGCCCTCTAGTAGCACCAATAGTTACTGTCCACAAATCTGGACATTTATTACATATTTTAATATAAGGAAACTTCTTTCTTTAAAGTTGCATCGATTAATTTTACTCCATTACAGAACAAATGTTTTAATTAAAATTGTGAAACACGAAATTTATTATAAGTTTAATTTCAATTATTGCTTATTTTAAAAGAAATTGCTTCGGTTGAGATCAACAATTTAGCATTGAATTTCAGACCATTGCAAACATAAGTTAAGTCGTCAATAGTTGAATTGCCAGTTAAGATGCCTAACATTCTGTTCAGCAGTCAGTTTTACTTTTATAGTAAATATAATATTTAAGCATTATAGTATTTTGCATAGTATATATATTTAGGCTAATGAGATAAGACATTAATAACCAAATCACCGCAACGCCTTAATATAGGGTCGTAGTAGCGCAGTGTTTAGGGCATTGGCCTTGCGTCCGGAAGGGCTGTGCTCGATTCACAATGCCGCCAAAGACCCACCGAATTCATGAGATGTACATGCTCGTTAAATCTATGGAATGGAAAGTCCTGGTCCGTGGTTGAATAGTTGCATAGGTGTAATGGTTTGGAGAAAATTTCCTCCCCTTCAGACCTGTCTGTATTGAGGGAGTGAACCCCCTGGTGGCATCATCTGTCGGAGGAGTCTTTAGAACAAGGACGTACTTTTAACATTCATGATGCTCTACTACGCACCCTTCTGAGTAAATTTTGCATAACCTAGCAAGTTTGGCTTGTCCAAGTGTCTTAAATAACAACAACAACCATTTAATATTGATGAAAATAGTAATTGAATCTAGATTGATATCACTGGAAAATTATTTTTATTTCCATTTAAAATTTGATTTCTTTTCATCTGCTTAAGAATAAATTTCAGATTTACACCGGAAGAGAGGGCGAAGCAGATTCCGTACACTTATATACCGTTTGGAGCTGGACCCAGAAACTGCGTGGGAATGCGGTTCGCCCTCATGGAAATGAAGGTGTGCCTGGTGTATGTTCTCAGCGCATTTCATATAAGCATGTGTGACAAAACAAAGGTAAATGAAAGTTTTCCACTCATAGCATTAAATAATAAACATTAATTACATTTTGCACTAAATAATTTTAACATTTATAATTAACAAATCAAGCATTGTAAAATTTATATAGGTTCTAACAAATTTTGTAAAATTTAATTAAATTTATATAAATTACTTGATGATTACAAAATGATATTTTGGAATATCATTATTGTACTGACAATTATATGAGTTATCCTTAACTTAAACCATATTTTTCTAAAATGAGTGAAACAGATTATTAATTTATACTAAAGTAATTCTCCATTCTTTTAAACTAAACAAATAACTGAAGAAGCAACTTTCTGGTCTAATAGTTGATGCTACCACCTGGATAGTAATGGTAATTCGAAATACTTTACAGAGTTAAAATTTGACAAAAAGTAAAAACACAATATCCTCGACATTAATAACACAATATCCTCGAATTTCGGGACATTTTTATTGCAATTATGGAAATGATGTACAGGTTTGAAAAAAGGAGTCTCCGATGTGATATGACTCGCAGTTTATAAAATTCAAATCTATGTATTGCTCTTTAAAAATACGTAGCTTACCAGTAAGTAGAGTATTCTTAGAAAACACAATAAAAATATCAAGTTAAATTACTGAATTGCTGCATTTTCTATTTCTATCGGAAACTATATTCGTAGACTTTGTACTTTGGTTTTAGTTTATATAATTTTACAGTTAAATATATTGTAAATAATTGTAGTATATAAATATTTTATAATTATACACAGAATTTATAAACAATATCTACAGGATAATTAATTTGTTCTTCGTTCTTCGGCAACTTTTTCCAGATCATAATTAATATAACTCTATATAGTTTAGAGTACATTTAAAACCTCTTCAAATATACGCGTTAGGTGGGATTCTGAAGATAGACCACTAAGCATTTAGTTTTCAGCTCGATTTTTTTAATAACAATCTTATGGAACAATAAGGCTTTATTTAGTTATCAAATAACAATTAACATAAAATTAGAAACTCTTATTTCGAAAAAGAATAATACATGGGGAGAATGTGACTTACAAAATCTTGTAGCCATATTAATGTAGAAGGAAACAGCATCTTCAGAATGCACTGATAATGTTTGCTGAGGGTACCTATATTCAGGACTATTTTAGATCATCTTTATGAATATTTTTAAATGCTTTAATATTCTTGAAAAATGACTAATTGACAGACAACAAAATCAAAGTTTAATGATTTAAATGAGAAAGGGTAACATTAAATTTTTAATTTACGAGAACTCCTTCCAACCATATTACCTATGAAATTCAAATATTTCATCTCATTAGCTACGATATATATTCCAGATCATAATATATATATATATATATATATATATATATATATATATATATATATATATATATATATATATATATATATATATATATATATATATATATATATATATATATATATATATACCGTTTCTTTTGCTTATTTTATAAACGTATCACACGATTCTCGCAGAAAAAAAACGATCAATTACTCATTTTTGAAATGTTTTTATGCGGATGTGTGTATGATTGTAGTTTCTCGGATCGCTAAGCAGATGTTTTTATATTTTTGTGGTTGACTTTCCGCACCAAATAAGTTTTCCGATATAGAAATAACATTTCAATTGATATGCAACTTATGTTCAAGTCCACTCATCGACTTAGACACTTAACGAAAAGTTAATTAATTCCAGTAAGAAAATTCTAAAATTAACGAAAAGTTAATTTCATAGTTTTACTGGATTTTTTATACCCAGATGCCTACTTAACAATTTAAATAAGCAGTAGCATTTATGTGTAACATTAAGATAGATCATAAATTATTAAGATATTTTAGTTTTAATTTCTTAGGAAACTTTTCAGTTGGCTGGGAAACTACGTTTTACAAAACGGAAATAACATTTTCAACTCGAAAATTTTCTATTAACTATCTACAGTTTTTTAGTAATTGGAAGAATGAACCTGATTTAGACCCGTCCGTTTCCTTTCTGAAATATCAGTCTGCTTTGCTTCTCGATTTAAAAACTGCGAGTAAATAACGACGTACATTATAAATATTCGCTCAAATTAAACACAAGTAAAACTAATTATTTCATTTTATTCCTAACATTTAAAAAATGACCCATTAAAATTAATCCATACATTTTCTTTTGATTTTTCTCACACCCAATCATCCTTCAAGTCCAATATTATCATATTGATTTATTTCCAAACTCGTAAGTTACATAAATGAACAAAATGTCTTTTTGAAAAATTAAAAAAATAATAATAATAAATAAAACCTGTATTCTCAGCTGTGTTTGGACTTTAACCAACTTTTGATGTGATTAATCTCATTTTAAGTAAAAATGTTCGAAACCCAATTATTCGTCTATTATTGTCGCTAAAGCGATTCAAAATTATCTTTCTTACAATATATTCAAGTGACTGTTTTATGCTTATCACTAAACCGTCATTTTTTGCACACTAGAACTAATGATACCGACAAAAAAAACCTACAGCTTCCAAACCATCATAAACATCCAACCGAAATAGGATTCGAACACGCGAGCTACTGAATAGAATTGGTTGAGGGCCATCCATTCGGCTGCCAGCTCGTTTGCATACAACAGATATTCTAGCTGTGAATTGAGTTAATTAAGACTCGGTTTCTTTTTCCTTAAAATTCTTTCAATTTGTATTGATTGTATAGATACCTCTAACATAAGTCTTCCACAATGAGCCTCGTAAGTTAAATGTTTCTAATTACATTTATATTCATTAAAAAGTTAGACATGATTGCTTAGTAACCAAGACAAACTATCGATTTAGATTTTTCTACAACATATTGTAAATTCTTTTTTTTTTTCTAAACTAGAGAAGAAATAATCTTAAGCTCTGAATTATATAATCCGCATTTAATAAGTGCAGTTTAATCACTCGTAAAAGGGTTTTATATCTTGAGCTTCAATTTTAATGATTCTTTTGTTTGGAGCTATTATTAGCTGCAAAACAAATATTTTCTAAAGCTACCTTTCATGTAAATCGAGTTTTAAATTATATATTTCTGTTTATCCTGCTTTCGAACTTTAATTTTTTTTTTCATTTTTGATTCTATCATTACTAATTTTGCTTAACAATTCTCTAGCAACTAATACATCATTTTTATTAGCTAAATTTAATTTTAAAAATTCCAAAATATTTGTTGCCGAATCCAGGTTTTCCCCCAACATTATAAAGCTAACTGAACAAAATTTCAGCGTTTTTACTATAAAAGAAAGATATTTTTGCTTGTTTAATTTTTAAAATCTCAGCTTGAAATTAAACTAAATATACACTGGAAAATCACGAAGAGGAAGAAAATCTCAATTCAGATTGAAAATTATTCAAATTTAAATGATTTAAATATGTAAAATTTAACAAAAATGAATTATATTTCTATAATAGTATACAAATAATTCCAAATTATCAACGATTTTTTTTCCAAAATCAGACGGTATTCAGCAAAGATAAAGTATCCACATTTTCTCACACTAATTTCAAAATTATATGATTTAAAAATATCATCTCAAATTCTCTTAGAACTTTTATACATATATTAAGTTTATGGTCTATAGATTATCATGTAAAAAACTTAGAAATTTATATTTTTCTTTTTATTTTTTATATAATTAATTATAGCGTTTGATTTATCACCAGGTTAGGAATTACACTTTTAATTTTGATATTTTCCAAAACCACATAAAAATAAACTTAAAGTTTTAAAAAGTGGAAAACAGTTTTCCTCCTATTTATTTTACATTCATTGATTGCATACCATTGAAAAATTAATTGTTTTGAGTTGGTTTAAGGAAAGCAGTAATTAGAGAATTTGAAAACAGAAAGAATTAACATAATAATATTTCATTTCAAATAAGCTTTCTTATTCTTTTTATTAAGAAAGTAATTACTTGTTTAACAACGTTTAATAATTTAAAGCTAGAATACAATTAAAACCGAACAAATTATGATAACTAAAACTGAAATACAGGGAATCAAATTTGAACATTCACTAACTTATATCTATCCGCATATTTTTAATCAGTTAGTGAATATCTGTGTTTAAAAATTTTCATCTTCCAGTATATTTTCATCCACACACTATAGTAGCGATGTTCAGTTGGGTTCTCCTAAAGCATATAAACCACAGATTTTCCTTGAAATGATAAGCTTCATTTCGCCAATCAGTATCAGCCATAGTTCACCGCTCACTTCAGTTATAGAAGAAGGTTGAGGATCGACGATCCAGGAACCTCAGAAACCTGCCAGCCGGCAACCACTTCAAGTTTCATTAAACTTTTTTGGAGTTTCACATACATTAATGCAAGATATTTTTTTCCTTGAGAACAATATTTTCCTGTGTGTATGAAGAAATAACATACCAAATGTTCTCCAACATCTTCCTTTTCAGTACAAAAGCAGAACTTGTGAACACAACGAATCCAAATGCATCTATTTTAACGAAATTCGTTTCCAAAACTGGGATTTGAGATTCTTTTCTTTTTTTAAACTTTTTATTTATTCGGTTGACATTCTCAAACCACTGTCACCACAGCTTTTACTTTCTGTTTCTTAGTTGAATGTACTTTAGATGTGTGGATTACTGATAGGATAGAAATATTTTAATAGATATAAAAAGGGTTTCATTATATAAAATATTTGAAAAGAATTAAAACAATGTAGAATTTTTATCAATTTAAGTACAAAAGATTTTCTCTTTATTAACAGTTCCTTTGACTTTTCTCACCTTACACTGTAATCTTTTATCAACAACCCTTTCTCTCTCGAGAAACTCTCTTGTTTTTAGAATTGTTTGGCACTCTAGGCATAATAGAACTCCTGCCTTTCTACACTACTGTAAGGGAAGAGTACCAAACATATTGTTTAATTTTTCCTGAATTATTTTTATTATAAATATGTACTTTTTCTAAAATAATTATTTTTTTAAATCTGTTTCCACCTGTATTTAAATTTTAATATTTTTCTAGAAATATTGAGAAATACTTAAATAAACATAAAATGGTAAATTTCAGTTAAATTAGAAGTAATGTAAATAATTAATGTTTACTTTTTTTTCATAGGTACCTCTGGAATTCAATCAAGGGAAGAATATTCTTTCACCAAAAGACATAATTTTGCGAATGGAGATTCGTAACGACTGCCCACTTAAAGAATAAAATGAAACTATATTGCTATTAAAACATTGCTGTATATAAAGACTATATTAGATTACAAAAGATACATTTTAAAAATTTGTGTAAACTAAATTTCTCAATAAAAATTTACAGGACGTCAAATTCGTAAATTCTGTAATATATTACAAAGGAAAAAACTTCTTATATGCATTAAAATATTGAACTTATTTTTCGCAACAATTTTAGTAGGAATTTAAATAAGGTTTTTGTAAAATTTTCGATTTATTTAAATTTGACTCACAAGAAACTTCTTAAAACATTTTAAGGTACGGCCATAAATTTGAAAAGTAATTTGATATTGAAATTTATTTATATTATAAGTTATATAAGGTTTAAGTTTATAAGTATTTATAATATTAAATTTGTGTGTGATTGTATTCTTTTATTAATGAGAATGTAAACGTAATTATTTAAATTAATATTTTTCCTAAAAAAATTTATTATTGAGTAAGAGAATCTTTATATTTTATGTAAGCATTTTAAGTTTACTTTATTTTAGCAGGTGGAAAAGTTAAGAATTTTCTTTTGAGGTCAAATCTAAAATTTAATGTGAAAAATTGCTTGATATTCGATTTCACTGTTAGACTGTTTATTTTAAATATACGGATATTTTTAAATATTAAATATTTATTTTTATATAAAAAATAAATATTAAATATTTATTTTTTATATAAAAAATGTACGAATGTTAATAGAAAACTCATTATTTTCAAGAAAAAAATTAAATAACCAAATTTTTTTCTTTTTATAAGCATTTTGTTACTCAAAAAAGTTTTCAATCTAAGATAAACACTAAAAATGCAGTTCAAAATTTTTTTATTTTAATTATTTGTTCTTCAGATTATATATTGTTTTAAAATACAGAGAAACTTGCATAGAACTATTACAAGGAACTTATATATGACGATATTTTCTTTAACTACGCAATTTATTCCTAATCGCTTAACATATGAAACTGCTAATGACATTATTTTAAAATACACTTGCCTACAAACGATATTTCTAATAATTCCCATATTTACTCATTTGTTTTTATCATGGGAAACGATTCCAAGTGAGATAAAAGCGGTTAAACTGAAGTTGAGTGCTGATAATCGAAACGGGATAACAAATGTTTATTTATATGGACCACCAGGAGATATCCAAATGTTTGTTGTCCAGCATGTTTGGCTCGGGCTATGGAAATATTGAATGTATTAATTAATAATAGATTACATTTTCTGTAGGTCATGTTGGGTTGCTAAAAATGGCAAGAACTTCTTGTTTACCTTATAATTAGAGTTTCGTATTAGACCTTAGTAATTAGTGTTGGACCTTGTAATTACCTTGTAATTAGACCTTAGTAATTAGTGTTGGAATGAGATTTTTTTATGAAATCCAATTTAAATTTCAATAAAAGTTACATAGCATATATTCTGATGAAAAAATACTCCAATTAATATGGGGCTTATTATTCCAACAATAACAATCAGAAAAAGAGGAAATAACTGTATTTTATAACTGACGATATGGAGTGAAAAAATATCAGATGAAGTGAGATATATTGTAAAAGAAATAAACAAAATCCCTTTGAAAAATCGAAATCAAATAAAAATCAACAAAATTAACAATGAATAGCTGGAAAACTTTTTTATTTCAATATAAAAACAATGTTTTATTACTATACAATATAAATACAATCTGTACAATTAACAAAGTACTTTTTAAATGACTTCGTAATATACTTGATATAACAAACACTCTAAAATACTACAGTTCACAGGGATGAATCAACGGCAAGATTAAACGAGAGGGTAGCTAGGTTTAGTTGCAATGCCACATTGATTCTTCTTATTTCGGGCCATCTTGATATATCCATTTAAGCCCCATTTGGGACCCCAGCTGAAAAAAATTAATATGCATAAAATAAATTAGTCATTAACAAAAACATAATCAGTTAAGAAATTATTTGATTATTTTTCAATATAATCTAAAGAAACATCTTTTCTCTAAAGAAAATTTTAAGCTAATATTCAGAACAAAGTTAATAATGATCTTAGAAGTGTAAGACATTGAGTGGTAAATTAAATATGATTGTTATGAAAGTAGGATTATAAAAGTACTTTAATTTTTAATGTATAAATTACATTTCCAATCAAGCATTTTTTCAATTTTACTGTGTATTGAATAATAGACAGAAAATTCAAATGTGTAATTTTTTTATTTATATTCTTCGAAAACCAGAACTATATTAAATATGCCTTTGTCCATCTAAGTTCGTTAAGTCATTAGTTTATTCTCACAATCGAAGTGAAAATCTGTACTTTTATAACAACACTTTTATCCCCTAGTTTATCCAGGTTATTATGTCTACAAGTCTGTTATAAGGTAGCTTCTAGACTAAAACAAACTTTTCCAGTTCAGGAAAAAGAAAATATGAGTCTTTTGAAAAATATATTTATTTTTAACTCATTGGCCTGAAAAAGCATGTTAACATTTTTAGTTCAAAAGATAATTTTTATCATTATCATGGAGTACAAGGCTGGTTATTTCCTGATAGTTTTTCACTAATTCAGCTAAATATCAAATATATGTCTAAAAATATAAGAATTAGTTTTATATTGTTATTTTCTCTTTCACACGAGCGTGCTAGACACTTGAAGAAATTAAAAATTGATTTAGTGTCATTCAAAATGATTAAGTTTAAATAAATTAACATTACATTTTTTATTTGTATGTACCTCGATGATTTCACTGAAAAACAGAAAAAAAAAGGAAAAAAAAAAGTTGCATTGCAGTGGGTACCAGCAAACTCCAGGAAATAACTGATTCCCTGGAAAAGGAAGCAACCAAAATTGTACAAATAAGCGAATTCCTTTTTATACCTCCAAATGGTTAATTAAAGAATCGCTTTGAGAGGACTATTGGAAATACATATAATAGAAAGACAATCGATGAAATACCAAATAGCTTATTTAATACAATAACTTATCCCACTTTGGTCAAGGGACAGATCTGTTGTCGTTTTTCTTCTCTCTACTGGCCACTACTGTCTCTCCATATCGTATAAAAATACTGTAAAATCCTCTTTGCCAAGTGTACAATATATGAGAGGAAATGGACGAGAACCATGTGAGTCATTGGCCTGAACTGAACTCGGAACATTTGTGAAAGAAATATTAGAGAGCTCAGTACAAGATCAAGATTTTATAGATTTATTGAGGTTTTAATTTTACTATCTGAGTCCGTGTTACTTTTGTTCTTAGTTCTAATTTCTATGTTTGACTATACTTATCTTCCACTTTTCCACTAGAAATAAAGAAACATTACATTATTTTCAGCAATGAATTACAATTTCTTACCTATTTTTAACGAGCCAGTAATCTTTACCACCTTCTTTTCCATAACCAACCACAAGAACTCCATGATTGAGGTCATCGATTGTATTGCCACAATTTTTCACATCATACACGCCACTCCTGGAAAATGAAGTTAATCATATATTATATTAACGTGAGATTTTAAAAAGCATTAATAAACAAGAATATTTATTATAAAAATTACATTTCATTCTATTGGATGTTACTATTAAAAAAATTCTCATTAAAAATTAAATTCTTTTTTTACAAGAGATATGAAAAAAAATAATTTACAGTGGCTTCTTATAATATAATACTATATTATGAAAAATCAATTAGTATATTATGTTAAAAAAGTTTCACAAGGAAGTACTTTCGTCAAAGTGCTTGCGCAAAAATACTAGAAGAATTTGAGAATTGAATATTCGGTTTGGATTAAAGATTTACGTTGTTAAAACTATGTTGCTAATTTTTTGTTATTTGTGATTTTGAAGCAAATTTTTTATGACTAATGAATTTTGCTACCAAACTTTACTTTTAATTTTTTTTTTTTTTACATCTATATCTCTTTTTTTTAGTTTTATATACTAATGCACCTTATGAATTGATAATAAGGATTTAATAATTTATATAGACTTATTTTTAGGTGATAAGAGATAAGGCAAAAAGAAGTAACAAATTTTACAACAAGATTTTCAAATATATTTTCATTTATGCTTCACATTTCATACATGATATTGGATAACAGAAGGCCAAAAAGTTAAATAGCCATTGTAAGACATTTGAAATATTACAATAAATTTAGGCATTAAGTCGATCACAATCAAATGGTAGACCACCAAGACTATCTTTCCTCTAACACATAATATTAAATAAAAATAATACTTTATGGAATACTGACACCAGTTAGGCTGAAGAATCGGCTTTCCACAATCAATGAGAATGTGTTTACTTAAGCATATTGTTCGATGACTATATAAATGACGCATATACTATCATTAGAAGCGCATGATGACACTTCAATACATTCGCTACTGCTAAAAGAGAAAAAGGTTTATGCAAATGACTCGATGAACGCGAAGACGATTCATGTAATATCACAGGTAACGCATGATGACACAAAACGCATTTGCTTCCACTATAGAGTAAAAAAGCGATCATCGTGAAGTCAGTCGAAATTGGGTTCTCTTGATGATGTGAAGGATTCTACCAACCTGTGTGAATCTACTTTTTTTATGATGAATATAGTTAAGATAACATGTCATTCCCATCTCACAGAAAAATGTTTAAAATCTCATGCAAAATTAGCAGTTAGTAATTATATTCTTAGATATTCAAGATTGATGGACAGTATACAGCTTAATTCTTCTACTAACTAAAATTACAAGAACGAATTTTTGATGAAAATGATTTATTTTTAATGTATTTTAATCTCTATAATAATAAATACATCATTTGATATTATATTTGTGACCATTTTTATCATTATATTTTGTGTTTTTATTTAAATTCTGTATTAAAAGAATAAGTGCATTTAAAGTTATAAAAAATATTGTTGAGATCTTTTTTTTTTTTTTTTAATCTTATCATAATTACGCTATTGGGTAAACCACAACACCTTAAAAATTTAGAATTATCCCGTACTCTGAGAAAATCCGCTTACCCCTTGTCTACAGCATATTGCCATCTATTAGGACTTATTACATATAATGGATTGTATTCAGGTTTTGTGTCAGAAAAACTTGGAGAACTCTTAAGTACCCATTCCGATAGTTGCGCATGTGCAAATCAGAAACACATATATCAGTAAAGACCAGAATCATATCCAGGACTTTTCACTGCGAAGGGCGGGGTCCTATCATTGAGTAACAGTGATTTACTTAATTTCACATTTAACACACCACCCAATTTGACCGATGATATCAATTTAGTGCATTTTTCATTGCATCCAATAAGTTTTTCACCTTTAAGAATACATTTTAGGAATTCAAGTGTAAAAATGTAGGTCAAAAATCAGGTGAAAGTTTAGGAAAGATTTTCAGGTAAAAGCCAGAAAAACTTCTCATAATCCTGCTAGAAGAGACATGCAGAGAGAACAATCGCAAGATAAATGTCCCTTTGGAATGGTGTCCGAGTTTTCCTACTTTGAAGAGAGTGGTTCAATCGCTATACCAAAGTGAGCCACTTACATTTCATATTTTTCTAAATAAGATTAATTGCAAATATTTGCCTCTAGAGATAAAAAAAACTTCTCAGTTATTAAATACTTTTTATTTTTAAAAAAGACCTTAAAATTTTATTCAATCATCAAATGATGATTAATTGTATACATTTTAACTAAAACAATATTTGTCATTATGTTACACGATGAAAGAGATGTATTCATTGAATACTTTTATTCAGTGGATATCACATTCCATTGTATAATAAAGAAAAGTGCTTGCTCATTCTAAAGCCAGAACAATGTTTTAAATAACATTAGAATCAGATTACGATTAGCTTTGTGATTTACACCTGCCTGATATCACTTACTGTAAATTGTAATATAAATGTCTGCTGAATTGCGCAAGATTTAGACTTGTTTCCGTGAGAACGAAATGAATAACAACAATATATCTAATTAAACTCAACATGCAAACTGTCTCATAAATCCAAACGGATTTAAAGTAACATAAAATAATGATAAATATATTTTTGCCTTTTAAAGTTCTAAGCATGGGTAGCAATAGTTTAATTAGTAACTAATAAGTAGAACAGAAATTTTTAAGAAAATTTCGGTTTTAAATTGGATATAGAAATAGTTTCTAAAGCTCTTTAGGATCTTAGTGAAAACGTGTCATTTTGAATAATAAAATAATCCTCCTATTTTTGTACACATATTTTAATACAGTGCTAAATAGCAATATTTATTAAAATTATATAAATAATATTTATTAAAGTATATCAGAAAATGTCAATTTTGACAAATCTGAAATTGCAAATCACACATTTTGTTTCATATTTTACTTTTTATGTGTGTGTCATTGCTTTAAATCTGCTTAAATTTTTAAAGTAATTTGTATATCAACTACTAATTCCTTAATTCTTTTCAACATTTTTATATGGCTGTCTTGGAAACTAAATTATCCAATTTATTTTTTGATTAATAGAAGCACTAGTCCATGATGTAATAATAAACTATAAAAAATATTTTAAGGCTACTAGTTGTTTAGACTAAATTAAAAATTTTATAAGCAATATAAAGTAAATAATTACTTATAAAACGTTATAAGTTCCATAGATCCATATTTAAATTACTCATCTGCAAACAAATTAATATTTAATTGACGTGATCATTAGGATAACAATTTTACCAGGGCTACATTTAAAAAATCATCAGCTATATAAAGTATAAAACCAATTAAATTTAGATTAGAACGCTAATTTTGTTCAGGTGTAGTCCATATTTAATTAATATTCCTCAGTAAAGGAAATTGAAATTAATAGTTAATAGATAATGTAGAGAAGCTTTTTCAGAGTGCTATTGACAGGAATAATTTAAAAAATTATTTATAAAAAATAAATTACAAGAAAATTGATCTGAACGTTATTTCAATTTAAATAATTAACATGTATATATATATAATTAATATATATATATATATATATATATATATATATATATATATATATATATATATATATATATATATACAATTCATTTATCGTCGAGGTAACCTAGTAGAGGGCATCGGTCTTCCATCCGGTAAGGTGGGGTTCGATTCCCAATCCCGCCGAAGACCCACCGAGTACACGCGATATAGGCGTTCGTTAAATCTGCAGAATCGATCGAAAGTCCTGTAGTCGGTCATTGAGCAGTTACTATGGGTGCAATGGATTGGAGAAAATTTCCTCTCCCTTCAGATCAATGTCAAAATTGAGGAAATGGAACCTCTGGTGGTGTCAGCTATCGGAGAATTTTAAAAAGAGTAAAGACGTACTTTCACCTTCGTGGTGTCTGATTAAACTAAAGACTCTCCCTATTGAATTAAATTCGCATAACCAAGGCATAAAGAACTTGGCTTGTCCAAGTGGTGTCGTAAGTAACAACAACATGTATGTGTGTGTGCGTGCGTGTGTACATATGTATGTATATTATAACTAAGTTATTAATCTATAAATAAAATTAATGTAAAGTCAGAGTAAAATAGAACAAGTTCAAGTCAATAACGTAAAATCAAAATGATTTATAAACCTTCAAAGTGAATTTTTTATAATAGACAACTATATAACTCACTCATATGATTCAAAATCTCCATCAGCATTAATGGCAACCGAAATTGGCCCAATAGTTGCAACAGCTTGCTTGAGAGCTTCTTCATCTCCGCTAGGTAAATCAATATATCCTGTGCATGTGGCTGATATGCTGTATTTCTTAAAGTGGCATTTCATACCCTGAAATTATAGTCACTTCTTTTAACTGATTATTTCAATATCTGGTATTAACGTTTTAACATTGCACATCAATAACTTCTAAATTTTGATTTGCCTTAAAATATTTGGTTCAGTCTAAATTTCAATATTACGAATATTTCACAGGGAGTTTCTATAATTATGTTATCCTCTAAAGGGATAATATTCGTTTTGAGGAGTATTCTATACTAATTATGGTGTATAATGTTTATTATCTCGCTTTAATGACTAACATACTTAATTTGATTCCTGGTAGTATTACTGTAGTGTTGATCTGTACAGCAGTTCCTCCGAGAACGTGTAAATATTCTCCTAAGTTTCGTTTTTCGGGCGATGCATCACTTATCGTCGCCAATAACATACCGAGCAGCTATTAATATACAGTAAGATTTTTTTGTGCAAGCTCAAATGATTTATTTAGCAACTAAAAAAACCATATTCATCTTAATTTTTTACTAGTCAGATTACAAAATCTTTCTTTGCCCTTGTATAATTTTATTCAATAATATCCCCTATCATACAATTCATTACGTTGAATCTTTGAACTTTTTTGAAAATTATTTTGATTAAATTTATTTCATATAAGCAGGATGTAAGCTATCGAAATTGTTATGCGTTAAAAAAAAAACTTACTCATGGATACCAGTAAAAAAACAATTACGGAAAAAACAAAATTACATGCAAAATAAAAACTTACTTTCGCTTTATAAGGATAGGAGATTTCTGAATCAATACCATGATTTTTCTTTACATATTGAAATGCTTGGTCCATCCAGCCTCCTTCACAACCATCATTACCTATAGATAAAAATATGAACATACTTTGTTGACACATTCTAAATAAATATTGATTATAGATTTAACAGTTAAGAGATTTTTATTCTCAAAACTTTACAACATACAAAAGAATGCGCTATACCTTCTTTCTGTGAACAATCAACAAGGTTTTGTTCACTTAATGAAACAAGAGTTCCAGTTTTCTTGAAATGTTGGCCTTCGAGAGATCCGGTGGCAGAGAAAGCCCAACAAGAGCCGCAGTTCTTCTGTTAGAATAAGAAAAATGCTTAAGAGTTAATATTTTTAAACATAGTTATAGAGAAATAGTAAAAAGAACTATGAATCTCTTTCGATGCTATATCACAAGCTTTTAAATGCCTTAGGAAACATTTTAGGACAATTTATTAACTAACATTTTTATTAATTTTTAATGTAAACCTGGCAATTCAAAAAGAAAAATTTGTCGAAAATTTAAATTATTTTCGAATTTAGATGCAGTTATGATGCAATTTAAAATCATTTTCTAAATAAATTTTTACAAAAATTATGTCAAAAATTTTAAATTTAGCTCGAAAAATGTAAGTTAAATAAAAACTAATAAATGTGTAAAATTAACGACGGTATTCTGATTAACAGCAGAATATGATAAATAGAAAAAGAAGAAATATGCAAATCAAAATTCTTTAAAGCTATTCGTCCACTGCCTAACATCTGGAATATCATTTACTGATATTCAGCCACTTTCTACTGTTACATTTGACTAGTTGCTTTCTTATTTACGATGTCTATGTAATATAAAAATAGATTTTCTACTGCAATTAATTTTTTACTGCAATTAATCAATGGCTTAACAAATGTGTGGATTTTGTTATTATATTTGTCTACTATTACTATTAGTCTACTTGACAAATGAAATTTTTATTGAGCTATTACTCGAAAGGTCTATTATTTCCTTATCAATGGAATTCTTTAATACTATTCACCTGTTTCCGTACTATACCATACCTTATCACCATTTCTTATCATTGTTCATTCCCTTCTTACTACTTCCATTGAACTGGTTTTTTCCAAGACAGTTTATCCATTTCTCATAGTTTTCTTTTCTTTAAAGCTTTTTTTTAAATACTATTCTGTTCCTTTATTAAAAATTTGTTACCTAACGACATTATTACTCATTTATCATCAACATTTTTTAAGCAGACTAAGTTCTCTAATGATATTTATTTACTTCCTCACAATTTCTACATAAATAGATTTTTCTTGTTGTTATTCATATATATATAAACACCTATTTACCTCGAATTTCTTACGTTAGGACTTTATTTTGCTATTTTTCTTTTATGATAACCACATCTATAAGGTTCATAAACCAAAAAGCTGTAATTAGCCAATAAAATATAAACTGTGGAAAAATTCCCTATAGAATCGCAATTACCTTTACCTCCACGATTCATACATAGATTACTGCACAAATATTAGTAGGGCACACAATAACTAATATATTCTAAATGTTCACGAGATCAAATGAAATTTACCTGGTCCTTTACTTCAGTCACATATCCTCTGTCTCTCCAGTCAACATGCTCGGGAATCTCAACATTCATGGGAGGCAACCATGTACTGGAATTACCGACAAAATTGCTCATTCCTTTGAATCCATTCAGCCTCCTGTATTCTTTTGCATTCTGAAAAATTAAAAAATAAGTTGTTTTCTTATTAAATTTTGTTCTTACTAAACAATAAATAAATTATGTATACACAAGTGTGAAGTGTTACAAATGCATTTACGTAGACGGACGTAATTACAAATTTAGGTCACTTGTACATTAATTCTTATTAATCTCAATGAAAATATTTTCAGTTTTAGTATATTCTTAATAAATGATAAAAATGTAAGTTTTATAAAGATCGATGTTTTCCACTTTATTATACTCATACCTAACTAATAATTACAAATACAAAGAATGTTCACATATTTTTAAGCGATTTTGCAAAGATGTGTATTGAAATAAATGAAAGAATTTTACTTTCTAATATCATGTGCCAGATAGCTCGTTTTTGAACTATTATATTACACACCATGACTTCCAAAATAAAAGTTTTTCTTTAAAACATCAAGGTTTATATTGTTCCATTCCTCCTTCACAATCTTCCAGAGTACATCCGATGTTTAGAAAGCCGCTTATATATATAAATAAAAACTTGTTTTAAAAAGTCACAGATGTACAGTAATCCATAAGTGACACACCAGGGGACTTTGATATAATACATTTGAAAGGAAAAACATTAATTTTGGTTTCATTTTTCCTTTTTTTAAAAAATAGAGCTTTAGATTTGGATAGAGCTATAGAAGTATGGATTGAATCTTAATCTGACTGAACTTAAAACTGTAAAGATTGCTTAAATAAAGATATGGGAGTTCTCTTCTTTGAAAATAGGTATTAAAACCTTCTTTTGATTGTAATTTAAATTAATTTTGGCTTTTTTTCTTTTCTTATTTCAAGTTTTCTATTATAAGAAAATCCAGTAATAACCATAAAAACTATAGAAAAACTTTACTTGCTTTCTTTAAACCAATTTGTTAAGTTTTCCTTTCTATTTCGGTAGTAAATCGAACTTCTCTGTTGCAGTTAGATAAATATATCCAAGCTTCATCAATTATAATTGTACATATATCCATTTTTCACCTATCAAATATTTTTTATAAAACATGCAGCCTTACACTTAAAAGCATGTTTCGGCTTTAGGCGTTAAACATCTTTTTTGCTTTTTACTTTGATTACTTTTGAATCAGATATCGTAATTTTTTTCACAGTTCCTATAGATATATTTAGATTTTCCGTTTGTTTTTTAGGTAGTCATATTTTCCTTTAAAACATGAAATGGGACTTTAGATTTAATAAAAGGTGTACGTACGTACCTTTATTGAGGATGCATTTCTTGTCCCCTCCCCCCAGTTAAATGTATTCTTTGACGTTTCTTGCCTTTCATATTAATTAAGTCACTCACTTTACTATAAAAATATTAAAACCATGATTTCCAGAACTTTTATAATAACTGAAGGTAAGTACTTCTCTTCGGATATATACTTTTATAATAACTGAAGATAAGTACTTCTCTTCGGATAGCGCAAAAATATATCCTTTAATATTTTAAAGTAAAGAATATTTTTAATTTTCCTGGCGATAATAAAGCCTTATTACAATTTGATGTCAACCACATTTTTATATTTAAATTAGAATTTAACTTGATGAAGAAAATCAAAATCCTTACAAAATGCATGCGAACACCTTCTCTATTATTTACAAATGCCGAACATTAGCGCCTAAGCCATTACGTTCACGGGCTCTCCAATACTTTTCAACAATGCCCTCATACTGAGAAAGAACCACACAACTATTTAAATGTTCAAAAGTCATTGGTTGACCAGAGTCACACAAAACACAGTCCGGGGAATCCACCATCCAGTCCTATACAGATGGTCCCGCAAACAATCATATCCAGTTAGACCTCTAAAAAGAGCCACCGCAGTCTTTCTTAGAAAAACGGAAACCGCTCTTTCCTCCCCCAAAATTTTCCATCTCTTCTGCGTCGCACGTTGAACCATATCTTGTTTAAGAGTCTTCTTGAGAGTCAGGTTAACAATCAATTTAGTTGAATGAAATGAAAGAGGGCGATTCATGCGTTGATCTATCAAGTCTCCCTTTTTAGCCAATGAATCAGCCTTTTCATTGCCCAAAATACCACAATGGGCAGGGATCCACTGGAAAGAAATTCTGTGTGTCAGAGCCTTAAGCAAAGGTCTCCATTCTAAAATTCTTTGGGAACTATTTTGATTATTCAAAAGAGTTTAAAGCGCACTCTTAGAATCTGACAAAATGACCGCTCTTTTAAAAAAGTGATGCGAATCGATAGCTGTTGGATAGCCACTGTAATAGCTTCAATATCACCATCAAAGGCTGCGGAAATAGGACCCATTGGTAAATAAAAACTGAAAAGCTCACAATGGATACCTGCTCCTGCACCATGTGTTCTTTCTAACATAGAATCATCAGTGAAAACATGCAACTACTCATTTTCAGGATAGGAACACCTTCTCTAAAATTTATTTAAAGGTTAGTTAAATTATGTTTTCCTTAACTAATAAATCCACTACACAATAATAATGAGAAACAGATAATTATAAAAAATTATTTTAATCTTTGTTCTGACTTAATCTGTTCTAATCTATTCTGACTGTTTAAATCTGTTCTGACTTAAATCTGTTTAAAACTTTCTGTAAAACAATAGAATGCTCCTAAGTACTCTTATTTAATAAACGAATAATTATTCAGTAAAGGGAGATGGATTGGCATAAACATTTTTCTAAAGGCAGAATTTAGGAAGAAATACTAATCATTTAATTGCTCAGAAAGCGTATGAAACATTGATAAAGAATTCAGTATGCATGTATATTGTTTGTATAAGTTACGTGCATTTATTTGAATAAAATATTAAATAGTAGGATTTCACACACATGGGCCTCATAGAATTTATTGAAGATAAGAAGATAAAATTTAATTATTCTGCAAATAAAAGAAGATAAAATTTTTTTTAATTAAATAATACTATTATATAATAATTAAATAATAATATAAATTATATAAATAAGACTTAAGAAGATAAAATTTCATTATTTTGCAGAAAAACACCTGTACATGTTAGCGCATTTTAACTAAATTAAGTGGTTAAAATTATGTATAACTATTCTGTGTAAAATTATTTACAAGATACTCAAGTCAATTATAGAATAAGATTCAGTAAGTATTTCATACAGTAAAAGTTAAATTTTTAGTAGATCTCTTTCTTTACTTAGTAAATATACTTTTACAATATCAATCAAGGATTACCAAGAAAACTACCAGCAAAGTTGTTATCAGTAAACAGGAAGTAATGTAGGTTTGCCCTGCTCCTTATCAGAGAATACGAAGTAGCTTAACATACTCTCCTGTTTTACAGCTAAGACTCAAAATAAACATTAATGATCGCATTACTTAACTAATCTGATGATAAAATAATTTACTGCGTTCAAGTGCAGAACATAAAAAAAATAATAAATAAATAAAATTTTATTCGTTTCCTCAGTTATACTATTTGAAACAATTAACATTTTTTATGTCATAGTCGTTATATATATATATATATATATATATATATATATATATATATATATATATATATATATATATATATATATATATATATATATATATAGATATATATATATATATATATATAGATATATATATATATATATATATATATATAGAAAATCTAGAAAATTTGTGCAGATCACTTTAATTAATAAGCAATCTGCATGCAGAAGTAATAGGTAATATGAAGATTTCCACACTTTAACTAGACACTTTAACACATCTTCACTTTTCCACACTTTAACCCATGCTTATTAACTAAAATCATAGCGACATATTTCTGCTACATAATTTTGCAGACTGAAGGTTCCTGCAAATGACAAAATTTTTTAATGTTTTATTGTATACGAGTTCACTAATAACTCCATTATAAAGAAGAGACAGCAACTAACATATTGAAATATCTATTCTTTTAATAAATAAATTTTAAAAACATTTCTAATCAATTAATTTTATAAGAATTCTTATTAATTTAATCAATAAATTAAATATATATATACATACATTGGAATTGCATGCAAACTATCTATGAATTATTCAACTGAGTTATTCAATTTGGCACAACCACTTTATTAATAGTGCCCTTGCTGCTAAAGCCGGCTACTTATAATTTTGAACAGCAGTTATATGGTGCGGTCAATATCTGAGCTGACCTGGCAAAACTTTTTTTCTAAATTGAAAAACTTTCAAATAAAATTGTGGTTAAAGATATCAAGCTATCGTTTGAAAACAACAGAAATCCCCTAAAAATTTTGACCACCATAGTGTATATAAAAATTTATCTATATTAAGAAATCATTATCAAGTTAATTTAAATAACTAACCAAGTCCGACAATTTGTTGATTCCGCGTTTATAAGAATGGATTCCCAAGTTCGCATGAAGATTGTGTCTAACTATTTCTGCAACCTTCTGCTCCCAAATTAGCCGTCTCGCTTTATCTTCTCTATCACTATAGGATTTGTTGTACACTTCCTGAAATGTATAAAAAACTTATTAGTTTTGGAATTATCTTTAGCATTTATTTACCATAAAAGTCTTAAAAATGGCAACATTTTATGATTAAATTAACCACTATATATATATATGTGTGTGTGTGTGTGTAGATAGATAGATATAGATATATTCAAGATCCAGAAGAATATTTTTGAAGAATTTAAGAAAATGGTATCTGGCGTAGGAAACACAACATGGAACTAAATCTAATATTCAAAGAGCCAGATAATGCTTACTATACTTAAATGAGCCGAATCAAATGAGTTGGACATATCATCAAATTTGAGTAACACTACGCGAAATATTTTCATCTTGACAATATAACGCAAGAAAAGAAAGAACTAAACTTCAATATGCTATTCAAATGGCTAGATGCAGCGGAGGAGGCTGCTTGTAAAAGTGGCTTTAAACACATGGATCAGAAGGCGTTGCCCCACCCTAGGCTGGCCCACCATAGATGACGATGATGAGAAAAAAATCTCAAACTTACATTTTGTAATATTTTGTATTTCTAATGACAGATTTGAAGACAACTGTAGTCAGAATAAATCACATAAAAACTAGAACAAAGAACAAAAAGTATCATGAACTCGGGTAACAAAACTGAAATCGTGGCCAGTAGCGAGACGAAAAATGGCAACATATCTTCTTTCTGCCAAAATGAAATATTTGTGATTTCATCAATTCATTTCTTGTCTTTGTTTCTTTCTTTTATGATTTTCCACCAATCCTCTCTAAGATTTTTTAATTAACTGCTTGGTAGTATAAAAAAACAATTAGTTTATCTATTATTTGGTTTCTTTCTTTAACAAAAAATCAGCTGCTTTATTTTCCTAGAGTCCCTGGAGTTGTGCTGGTACCGACTGAAATGTAACCTCTTTATGTTTTCTAATTAAATCATTGAAGGGCAAACGAATATTTAAAGTATCAATTGATGTATGAGCTTCAGATGAAGTAATGGTTAGGAGAGAAGCTCTAAAGCTTGACAGTATAACAGGTCTTGAAAAATGTTCAACCCAATACTGAAGCTGTGATAAAGCAATTTGAATAGAAGAGAACTCGGCATCAAAAGCTGCTATATACCTTCAAACAGGAGAGTAGAATGTAACGAGAATGCAAAAGACAGCAGGACCAGCATTGATACAATCAATATATATGGAGCCGTCTGTAAATATATGGCTGCCACTCATTTTATGGGTACAATACATGTATAATCTACAAGGCTACAGCTTTTAGAATTAGGTCATGCTTCTCTCTTAGGTTTATTCTGACCGTATACTACTTTCTTCTTTCAGTTGGACTTTGTGAATTGATGAGATTTTCTACTCTCCAGTTTAATCTTAGTTATTCTCGAAAACTTTCTGAAGGAAGCCACTTTAAGTTTTGAGGTTTCGTGTAGATGATGACAAAGAATTATTCCACCAAGGAAAACAATCTATTAATTTTGGGATCATTTCCCATAATATAAATGCCTTCTCTTCTATAACTGATTTAATACTATTATGTCGGATTGATAAAAGAAAGGTATCAATCAGATTTGCCTTAACAGCGTCCATGATAAGTCAAAGAGCTTAGTTATGAAATTCCAAGCTATCAGTAACCCGTTTGCTTGCCACCACCAAATTTTTTATTTAATAATATACCAATATATCGTTAATCAAAAATTTTATTTCTATACAGCTATTTCACATGGAAGAAAATATGTGCTCCCAGAACTTTTCAATCAAAATTATTTCTAAATTATTCTTCAAATTGAAAATTGATAAAAATATTTTTCTTGTTAACTTTTGTTGATATGAATTTGGCCATTTTAGTACACAAAAAGAAATTCATTTTGTTATCGCTTCCAAAATATAGGTTTTTTTTTTTAATTCTACAGTTTTTTATTCATAATATTTTCGATTAAAAACGATGAGTTTTAGCGTTAATATATTTTGATTACATTTAAATATTTCATATAAATTCAGGACATTCTAACGATTAATGATCATTTGGTTACACTTAAGAAAAAATGTTCTTTTGTACCTTCTAAACAGAATTGGCAATGTTATAGATGTGTGATTGTTGAAATAAAATTATATTTCTAAGTAAAAAAAGTAATATTTTTAGTTATTTTTCATTGTTTTTTTATTATTATATTATTTTTCACTGTGTTCTGGGATAAAACTACGAATAAAAATTTTCGGTCATAAACATGTGGAAACTTTGATCTGAAATTTATACATATATATAGGTAGATATATTGATAAAGACATACATAATTATTTACACGGGTAGATTAATAAAAAGACAGACAGATATTGTTGTAAGAAATATAATCTTACTTTATATGCTTTCCAGAATGCATCTAATTCCGAATCAAATGGGGAATCGAGCGGGCTACAAGTTGCCACTGTAAGCAAGATAAATGCTGCGATGAATTTCATGATTCCTCCTAAATTAAAACTAATAGAAATATTAAACACTGTAGCATCAATTCACAATAATATTTTATAAAATCAGTTAAACAAATAAACGTACAATGGTGTAGAGACGAATTTAATTTTAATTATTGAAAATTTTATTTATCGACATAGATTAGTTAAGAATACTATATTGGCTAAAATAAATTCAAAAGGAATTTACGATAATAAATGGTGTATATACACTTGAATTGCTATGTTCCTCTTTTAAAAAGAGGTTTCATTTTTTTTTTATAAAATATTCATTTTGTGTGATATTTCAACTAAAAGTAATTATTTTTATCTCTGCAAATTTAATAAATTTTGTTATATTTTAAAAAAAATACTTAAACGGACTTGAGTTTTATTTCAACTGAAAATTAGTGTACTTTGCCCTGTGTTTCTTATATTTATGATTCATTTTCCATATAATAATTAAAATAATTAGATACAAAAATCTTTTCTTTTTAACTTTATACGATCAAGATGTTTCCTATTCTTTTCATTAGTAAGTAATGCATTAAGTTTTATTTTACTATCTGTTATATAAAGTATATTAAAAATATAAAGAATAAATTATAAAAAATGTATCAAAGTTACGATAAAATATTAAATATTCAAATTGTGCAAATAATCAAATAATAAAGACATATAATGAAAATGCCTATAGTATATATTTATTAAATTTTATAAATCAAATATTGAGCTTTTATAGATTGTGATGCAAAGCTTGCTGATTTTAAGTATGCCAATGTCAATATTGGATGATGAGGGACTCCGTTCGAAAATTATAATTAAATGTTATTAATTAAAAGAATGGAGAATATATTTCAATACATAATCAAATAAATGAAAAATACACAAAACTGAAAAATTTATTACATTTCAGTAATATTCGAATATAATTTAGTCTAATATTTTAGTGCGTAAAATGTAATAAACACATCTTATACTTACTAGAATAAACATTAGTATGTTTCCTAAGTCAATTTATTTAAAGTACTAAATTCAAAATTAATATTTGAAAAATAGCATTCAACTATTATAAAACAATATTCATTTATGGAATATGAAATAGTTGTCAAATAATAACTATATCAAAAGGAAAACACAAAATCTAAAATCACACAGTGGCATTTAATATTAACAAGGTAATATTAATTAAATAAAAATACATATTAAGGTACAAGAAAGAATGAGGAGTTACTGTTTAAAATCGAAGATTTTATGATGTTTTAAGATACTCTCATATTAGCATACAGTTAAAGCACAAAATCATATAAGTTAGTATTTTAATTATAGAAATGAAAAAAAACATCAAGGTAGAAGAAAAAATATAGATGTTATTATTTAAATTAAAAATGTCTACATCGTTTTAAATTATCAAAATAGCTTTTATTTTTAATAAAAAGAATGTAAATTATTACTTTGCTCTTAAATTGAAAAAAATATTTAATAGTAGCAGAACGTATGAATTATTAGTTGTTTAAATTAAATATTTCTATGCTTGTTTTAAAGAGTCACAACAGTAGTTATCTATAATTAAGTAATATAATAGTTATTAGCCAACTGTTAAGTTAAAAATATACATAAAGATGCTTTGAAGAATAACAGGAACTATTAAGTAAAAGAAAGAATTTCCAGTTTTAATTCGATGACATATATATTACGAACTTAACTGAAAATTAATTATGTACTAAATTGAAAAGAAACACTAGAAGAGAGACGAGGCACAAAACATGAATGCTATTAAAATATAAGCTAATGAAGAAAGCTTGAAGTACCTTTGAAATTTCTTGGTGGCTTGACTGCTGGAATGGAAAATAATCGTTTGAAAATGCCAGATTGAATGAACGTGAATTTATAGAGATATCTGAACTGCCCCAATCTGAATGAGGACCAATCTGTCAGGACCGAGACATGTCCTATCTGGTCTCGTGGGCATGTTACTAATACTCACTTGTTGAAAACCACGTGAAAATACCTTTATCGTACTTAGTTCGTATCGATAAAAAAGAACAACAAACAAAACAAGCAAGCTATAGGAAGTTTCTCATTACTATACTTTCAAACAGTGAATCATATGATTCTGTTTTTATTTGTATCAGCAGAAAAATGCAGTGTGATCTGTGTGATTTGTGCTGCTTTCTTCTGGGAACTGGCATTCTGTAGATTTTGCTGATTATTGTGGTGTCACATGGTTTTGCTGACGCCTTTCATTCAGTGGGAAATATGAGATAGGAGAAATTTTAACAGGTGAATAGTTAAAATTATGTATAGATTTCTGTCATCTATATGTAAAGAAATATATTCTGTATAAATGAACATACGATGTATATATTTCCACTATCCATGTAAGATACATTCAATGAATGACCATTTAAATTGATACTCATTTCTTTAAGATTTATAATATGTGTATTAGAAAATGTAAAGTGATGTATATAATTTTACATTTCATACGTAATATTTGAAATCGATTTAATTATTTTTTTCTTAAAATTTTTTTAGCAAACAAATATAATTAATTCATGTGTGAAAATAACTTTAACAAAAATTAAAAGAACTAATAAAAGATAACAGACTTACAAAAAATTTTGATTCAAGTAATGAAAAGATGGTAAAATATTTTGAGAGAGAGAGAGATTTAAGGATCATAAATAACATAATTGTACTAATTTTTTATAAATTAAACTATTTTTTATTTCACTGGATTTTAATCTTAAATCATGATATATACTTAAAAAGATATTACCATATTATTTTAATATTTCTCAATACGGGATCCCTGAGCAGAAAACTTAAATTTCAATAAGAATTAAATTTAAATTTCATTAGCCATTATATATAACTAATATTTTTATGAAGTATAAAAATTTTTTATTAAGGTTATGTTCTTACAAATCAGTAATGGTATCATAAATATTAACGAAATCAAAAAGGAAAAAATTATGAATACTTTTTATAATTCACTTATTTAAACTTGTACATTATTGTCTAAAGATATGTATTTATTTGCTGAAAAAGTTTATATTTTATAATATTAAGTAAAATAAAAAAAAATCGACATTTTTTTAATATGAGAATTTTGTTATTAGCATAGAGCAATTATCTTAAAATGTTACTAACTAAGAGTCAATTAGTTAAAAGAATTAGCAGAAAAATTTAGTTAACTTCTGTCAAAGTAAAAAATGGAAAATCATTTTCATTAAGCATATTACCATTTTATTCTTGTTTTTTTCTTCTTTTATTTTTTCTCAATGAATTTATTACTTTGTTACAAATGATTTTTTATCAATTGCATGCTATTATAAAATTTGTGTCTTGTGTTGTATTATACTTATATTTAATTAATTAAATTTTTTCTAATTTTCATAATGATGTAAGGCAAACTGTTTTCATTATAAACATTCCGTTAAAATTTCCCTACTGAATTGACTTTTGAAAATTTTTCCTGAATACCTAGTGTTAATATAAATGATTCATTTATTTTAAAAATGCCATAGTTTGAAAAATATTACACCTATAAACATAAATATAATAGGTATAACACACAATAATACATATAAAAATAAAGGTTTATGCACCTTTTACAAATACTCATTATATGCCTCTTTGATAATGGGACGCACGTCCAAATACATTTTGAAGCAAATATGCTAGAATGCTAGAATTGCTGATACTACAACAAAATTCTTCGCTTATATACTCTTTCCTAAAAAGGCTGCAATAATATATGTATAATAAACATATTCAAAATCACGTAATTTTTTTTTTTTTACCCCATTTTCGACTTTTATTTATCTTGCACTGCTTCAGCTGATCGAAAAGATCATGGACTCATTCTGTTCTTCAATCCCAAACTGCAAAGAAAAGAGCCATTAATTCCCAACTTAAGGAGTTTGTAATTCTTTTCACATTTCTCTCGTACGGGTTCTACTTTTGAAAATAAAGCTTTTTCAAAACGAATGAATCGTTTATAATAGCTCTGTGTTTTGCCTACTTATAATTAGCCATGGAATCTTAAGATAAAATTTTACTGAATTGTGTTAAAACTTTTGAGAGTAAAATTAAATCATTTTATCCATATCAATTATATTTCTTTTCAGCGGTGTTAAAAGACTTCGGTACGTCTTTGTCTCGATTTTTTTCTATTAATTTTTTTAATTATGTATAAATAACAAAAAAATAAATCATACATGAACATTCATTTCTCAGGTGGAATAATTCAAATATTATATATTTGAGAAAATTATGAAAAATTAAATTTTGAATCGGCTGAAAAACTGAAAACGTTTATAAAATCCTGCTAGTAAGTTGGTTTGATAGACCAATTAAAATTATTCTAATAAAATTAAAAAGCAGAATTTTTGAGTTGTGTCATATTAGGAAGACATGTGTAATATAATTATTTAAGGATAAATTATAAAAATGATATTGTACATCTAGTGGATAGCTTAAAAGCTGGTATCTGTTTTTAAGGCATTTCATTGCATAATTAATTTCCGGGAAGATCCTTATTAGGATGTAGGTTGTATTTACAAATACCAAGAGGAAAGCTCTGAAATTCTTTCCTTTGATAGAAATATAGTCTGAAAGTAAAAAAAGGAACACATACATATTCCATGGTTCAACAGAAACTAGGGCTAAAAATAAGAACTTCTTATTCGAAGGATTGATCTTATTATTATGCCATGAAAAGCTCAACTTCACAAAATTGAATTTTTAAGTTTAAGAACTCATTCATTCATTAATTAATTGCAATTTTTAGGTATACTCTAATAGGTATATAAAACGTATACAAAGATGTATAGGAGGACTTGCGAGTGTTTATTGAGGCATCTATATTTTTCCCTGCACAACAGCGAGCCGATATGATATTTTTATAATGAGCTGTATTCAATTCTATTTAAAAATTCGATTCGGGTCTTCTGGACCACTTTTTTTTTTTCAAAATTTCCAAAAAATTGGTCTCTAGATATAGGAATTGATGTCATCAATTGTTGAACTCAAGACCAGAATAATAATCATAAAATAACAAAATCCAATAAAGAAACTAAATTTTTAAATTTTTTCCGTGATAATTATTTGAAGTGATAATTATTTGAGTGATAATTATTTCAAGTGATAATTATTTGAAATTCTGATATTCAAAATTTTAAATACGTTTAATGCAAAATTATAAAGTATTAAAAATAAATAAAAATAAACACCTTTTTAACATCAAATTTCGCTAAATCCACATTGCCTGATATATATATATATATATATATATATATATATATATATTGATTAAAATCTTTAATATTATCAAAAGCAGTTTCAGTCATATTTGAAAGATAAAAAATATGAAGTATGAGGATATATATATATATAATATATAATATGAGGATAATATATATATATATATATATATATATATATATATATATATATATATATATATATATATATATCATACTTTATTTTTTATCTTTCAAATATGACTGAAACTGCTTTTGATAATATTAAAGATTTTAATCAATGTGAAATACATATTACATATGTATATAGCACTTCAAGCAAGCCTCGGACTGTACCTTAAGGTTAATGGGTTTGGAACACTCGCCCATCAGCAAGCGCCTTGTGATTTTGAACGACGTGGTCAAGGACGAGGTCTCACCTGAACTACACTCTCCTCTCTACATTCACACCGTATCAATCTTAACATCAAAAATACTTAAACGGAATTGATGGAACGGAAATTATACATAATTGTATGTTAGAAAATCGCGATCGTATACATCATTCTTAATTTCAGTCGTTTGGCTTTATTTTAATTTTTATAAAAAAAAATTAAAAATTAAAAAAATAAACTATACATTGTACGGAATATTTTTTTTTTGTTGACTTCCACGCATTTTAAACACCGTAAAACTCACAAAACTAAACACACAAAGAAAAAGAGTAAGACTTGTGAAAAGAATAGTAAAACTTGCGAAAAGAATTTCTTAGTGCAAAATGCTATCGTTATAAGGAGCATAAATTTGAAATAGTTGGATCGATACTTTATGAGATGCATAGCACTGTAACCAACTGCCAACAATATAATAGATTACTTTTCCCCCAACCTAATTTTTCTCTTGCTCGTCGGACAAATAATTACTGTATTTTTTACATTTTTCTAGCAGATACAATACATTCAAATTAGTAAGTCAATATAATTCTTGCTTTTTGATTATAATAAAAACATAAAAATTTGTTAGACAAAATACTCGTATACATTATATTTTCATTAATAATTTATTTTCTTTAAAAAATAGATTCAGGCTCATAATATCACATTCAACAAAAATTTTATTAGAAATATTTTCTCATTGGTTTAAATACTGCTGGAGTTAATTTTTCATCTTACTTTATATTAACCTAATACTAAAGTTTTATATATTTATTTTCTCATTATAGAATGTGTGCGTTTTTGAAAGACAAATTATTCATAAAAATTTAATCGAATTTAGAAAATCAACTATGATGAATTTGTTTCTATAATTAAACTGTTTCCCAATTTAAGCAAGTTATTAAACAATCACGAAATAAATCCCATTCATGAAATAGATTCAATTCGTAATTCTTTTAATTTAGCAATGCGCAGTAGTGAGCTAAAAGTTGTTTTAATAGTCACCGCGTAAATTACTTTATACGAAAACTTTTCATAGATAATGGGACATATTCAAGAATCACTGCAGAAGTAATAAAATAATATCCCAAACGCTTGCCTCGATAGAAGTACACCCAAACAGAATCACAATATCCATTTGCACTGTTTAAATGTATCTGGGATCGAACTCTCAAGTGTGGTCGTATAGCAAGGATACGGTTTAGTTATAAAATCTTATCTTAGGTGTGTACTGTTTTACTCTTATTGGAATGTTAGGTAAATTATTGCTATATATATTCCCGGCTATTTTTGTTTCTACTAACCAACACTGCTAAATATTCGTTTACCTTGTTATTTTTTAAATTTTAAACCCCGATTAAGAGATTAGGTTAACACATGAATTAATACTCTTTCGCTCCACGCCACTCTACACCATGTGGAAACAATGTAAACAATGAAACTTTTAATGCGAATGCACCTTCTCAGCACGACTGCTTTCATCTGCTTTAAATATAGAATCTGCTAATAAGCCAACATGTTTTTCTTTACAATATTACTAAGACATATTCCTATTAAGAGTATAAAATCACAACTTGATCATGCACATTAGTGATCAAATGTTATCGATAAAGGAAATTTATTTCCTCACTATTGTGGCTCCTATCGAAATAATTCTTATCTTAGTGCGTATTATGACTTCCATCAAAATTATCTTTGAGTTATCAGTCACACACTTGAGGATTTAATTTGCATGATAACAGAAAACAAATAATTTAACATGAGATTGATAACATTTTCTGTAGAGATATTCGTTATTTGAAAACCGTGAAACGAAAGTTACTTCAGAATTATTGATTAGGCAATTTTACATTTATTATTTTACAATGTTTATGAATGCAGTTTTTTATGCACTTATTTCTTGCTAGCAGCATAAAACATTTTATAGTAGAAACATTGTCTGCAGCTGTATCAGATGGTTTTTGTTGTACCGATATGTTTCCGGCTACTTATTCTGCTGACAAAAGCAGTTGAAAATAGTTAGCTTCCTTGTGAATTTGATTTATGATGAAATGACAAAATTTCATGAATGCAACACCAATGGAGGAAAATAGCAATGGAAAATCACAAGTGAGTTAAATCTACCTCGCATCTCCTTAGCTAGATGTAAGAAGTTACCCTTGTGATAAGAAGGATGCAAGTAGGTTTTTATGTGTGATTCCCCTTGCAGGCCATGCTTATGAGATAAGTAATGGTCCTTCGTGACCCGCTACAAATTGAGGCTTAGAAATTTACATAGAAATATGGCAACTCAAGTTTCTAATTCCCCACTGGAACGTGATTCAAAATTAAAATTTCGTCTTCTATGCGTAGCGATTTTGTAGACAGAAATAAGAAACAAAAATGATATCAGTAAGAAAAAATGCAGAAAATCATGATTTCAATTAGAAATTAATATTTGTGTTCTATAACAGCTAAATTTTTTATTGATAACAATGATATTTTCTAGGAAATCTTTGTAAATAATGATTTTTTAAGTTAAGTTATTGCATTATTATATTATGAATATTTTCTTTTGATTATTTCTGTCCAGCAAAACTGTTAAACATTGCTGGTTACCTTAGAATTTAGCATCAGATAAAAGTAAAAATATATAAATAAACTGGTAACTTCCATTCTAAAATTACACCACACGCTATTGGTAAGACATTCGAACTGACGAAATATTAATGTGTATGAAACTTTTTTAATACATTGTTCTTTAGTAGCCTCAGATTAATATAATTATATATTATTTGTACTTTATTTTGTCCATTGTTCCAGACTCTAGATTAGGCCTTTTCCGATTAAGCTACCACGGAATTTGATGGATGCAAACTTATAAGGGATTCAATGTCTTTTAATGACAACAGTAAAAGATTAATTGACAACTTATCAATCAAGATTTTAAGATATTACATGCCATTTAATTTCTCCAGCATCAAGTTACATAAATAAAATTTCTCTTTTCTGTTATAGACATTTTAAGTGTTTAAAATATGAAATGACATTCTGTTGCTCTAAATATTCACATGACATAAACACTCTTGATTGATTGCCTTTGACTATTCCAGTGATAAAATCATGTTTAACAATTCTGCATTCCAGCGCCACCACAAACGAATTAATTAAATTGTCGACATATTCTTTTCAGAAATAATAAATAAACTGGTCAAGTGTTGATTCTACTGAACATATAATCTTGTATTGCCGAAGATATATCCAATATCGGAAACAATTTTTGCATAATTTAAAAATACAAGTGCAGATAACAAATTATGAACAGTTAATCAAAATCGTCACATCTAACTCAAAAAAATTAAAAACATTTATTAAATTCCTCTTAAACATCAAAATATTTTGAATATATCTGTCTCTAGATTAATAGAGACAAAAGCCGGAGCAGCTGAAAGTCTCAGAACAATTACAACCAACCAACCAACTGGGCCAGAAAGTCCTCAATTTAAACATCTTGTTGTGCTAGAATCGAACACACTATAGCTTTTCTATTAGAATAAAGACTATATTAATAAGCTTATAAAACCATATTTATATAAGAAAAACAGGAAATTCATTAACCGCTTAGTAAAAACTTTTTTCATTTCAATTAATGGTTATAATGTGTGACTGGAGAAGATGTATTAATCTCCTATACTCATTTAGTAAAACATTTAATGTTTCAGTTCCTTATTTGAAAGATCTATTTCAACAATTTATTTATATATATATATATATATATATAGTTGTGAATCAAAACGAAAAATTTACGGTTTGAACTTGACATTGTCTAAAGGTATGGTAAATACTTGCTGCTAAGCAAAATTTGTATCGATCATAATTTTAATTCTCAGTTCATTCACTTTATAATAATTTTCATAATTCAGCAATACTATGCAAAAAAAGATGTTAAGTTTCAGGCTTATGGTGAAAATCACCGTTTTCTTAATCGGAAAGTAATGGGCTCTGTAACTAGCACAACAAATGAAGATATATTTTCCTAAGAATACCCTTGCACTTAAAAATTACCGCAGGCTTTTGCATTACTAATATCGCTGCATTATTGTGGCGTGTGAAAAAAGTTTCCTGGTCAGCTGATAAGCTCATCACTCTTTCACATTTCGAAATTATGAGGCAATTCGTTGTAATTGCTGATTTTTTAGCTGTCTGAAATAAAGAGATAGAAACATTGCAAATGAATACTTGTTAATTGTTAATGAATACTTGTAATATTTGTTAATCGAATTTCGTAACTGATTCGTACTAAATTATAGCTAATTTCTGTTGTGTACTTAAACACAAATTTAACTATGTCAAGCAATGAGAGAAAAGTGTCTAGTCACACTTTCGTGTGGAAAATCAAGCAGTTTAGTGTTGGCAGGTTTGAAAAAGATGTTACAATACAAAGTCCATTTTTCAAAGCAAAATTCTCTGGTAAAGTAAATTGGTATTTATTACTTTATCCTGAAGGTGCTTTAGAAAGTGAAACGGATGATTTCGTGTCTTTTTTCCTTTGCAGAGGGGATGATATTGTTAGTGATCCAGTATTCTGCAAATTCACATTAGAAGTCCTTGATGAAGCAAAACGTGTAATAATATCCAGAAAATCTGAATATGAATTTGAAAAATCTATGTTTTCTGGCTGGGAAAACTACAACGGAATCGAGAATTTCAGAAAAAATTGTGTCTGCTTCCCTAATGATGTTCTAATTTTTCGATGTATCTTGACCACAGAATCGGGGGATAAAGAACTGATTTCAGAGAGTTATGCAGAAACAACTCTGGAATCGAATAAAATGAATTTCGATTGGAAAATCAAAGATTTGAAAAGTTCCGACATTTACTGGAACTTCAAATTTCAGTGCCCAGCGACCTTTGAATATGAAATAAGTTTGCACATACCTCAGGATGAGCTATTTATAACCATCGAAAAATTTGGAAACAATTGTATTAAAATGAAAGCTGTGTTGAAGGTATTTTTATTAAACATATTTCAGAAAATAATCAATTTTAGAGTGTATGAGCACATGTTTACAGAAGACAAAATGCTTTGGAGAATTGTTACTGATATTAAAAGAAGCACAATTTTGAAAGACATGCATGCGTATTTAAGTAACGACGGTGTCACTCTTAGATTCCAGTTTGGGACGGGAAGCTTGAGAGAAGTTCATCGAACGTACAACTATTTAGCCATTTCGAATCTCATCCATTCGGATCAGCCGTCAAATTTACCAGGGAATTTTAATCGTACCGATCCTCTTGTAGCTTTGCAAGAAGATCTCAAGTATCTTTTGGTCAGCCAGAAAAGAAGTGACATAATTGTGCGAGCTGGAAGTGAAAAAATTCCTGCTCACAAGTTCATTCTGTGTGCTCGGTCACCGGTATTATCCACTTTAATAAAAAGAAGATCATTAAGGTACCTGGATTTACCATCAGAATCTGCAGATTGTCTCAGGATATTCGTGGAGTACTTATACACCGGGATTGTTGCCAACATGGATCATGATGTCGTGGTGAAATTATTGAGACTGGCAGAGAAGTATAAAGTATTTTCTTTGAAAGATGAATGCCTTTCCTTTTTAGAGGAAAAAGCGCTGTCAAATATTGACATGTAATGTTTTATGGTGATGAGAAGACAAATACTGCTTTTATAAAACACTATATGAATAAAAGTAACACTATACTGTATAAAAATTATAAATTTTACTCAATTTCATATAATATTCCAAACAACCCTCGTGCAAATTCATTTTATGAAGTCTATTCATATTTCATCCTCAATTTCCCTAGTGACTGTTCAATTTTTTGAGAAATGGGATAATTTTCCAAATTTTTCAGTTTAGGTTTTTTAAATTCTCAATTTTATAATTCATGGACAACTTGACTTAATGATAATTTAACATGTTGTGCGTTTTTTTTTATTTCTTCAGAAATTGAACAATCTTCAGTTACCACCACAGAACTAGGCTAATTTTTGCATCGAATCAATAATCTCAGTAAATTTCATTTTTAGTTTAAAAAAAAATCTGATTAAAGAAGTATTGGTAGAAAACTGCTGATAAATTGACTCTAGAAATATTGAAAAATTTTTAGTTTAATATTTTTCTCACTTATATGTAATTCTTATAATTAGATGCTTTTCATAACTTAGTACATAGCATGTACTTTTAATCTAAAATTTTTTTTACCATTTTTATAAACCGATTGTGTTTGACTTCCATTTAAGAACTATTTACAATGTTACCTATTTACAAATAGCATTTTTAAATGGATTGACTAATTTAATATTACCTTTTTTCATAGGATTATTGAAACAAGAATTTCAATTAAAAAACGGAAGTATTTTAAGTCTGTTTTCCTTCCATGATTAAATATTTAGTGAAAACTTTTAACTGTTATGCTAATTGATATGAAAATGTTTGATTTTCTAGCTCCAAATTAATTTATAATTATTAGAAAATAAAGAAAATTCAAATCTGCCTCTTTCTCAACGCAAGTGATGACAAATGAAATATTTATAAATACTTAACTCTACTGAAATTGAATTATTTATCTACTATGGGATCTTGAGATTAGAATTTAGCCATTTTTAAATTGTTTAAAATATTTAAAGAAATTTATATAATTCTTGATGATTGTCAAATTTAAAAATGTTATTTTATGCCTTATAAAAATTACCACATAACAATGTTTTAAAAAGTTGATTTTTGGTCTTTTCATTAGAATTAGAGTTCTATGATTATTTGTAAAAAGCAATAGTTAATATGGAAATATAATTCTACAGTATTTCACTATTTTAGGTACTGAGCTTAACGAAAATTAGAAAATGTCTCTTGATTTATTATTGAATGCACAGGCGTATTTTATAAACGTTAGAAAAATAAGCTTTATTTTCTTGAAAGGTATCTTGAATTAACTAATTGCAAATGTGTAGAAATTTTAAACTTTGAAGAAAAACAATCGACACACTTATAGTAACTCAAAATATTTTTAAAAGATGAAACTTTTAACAATTGCTCAAGTAAGAACTGAGAAAACATGTAAATTCGTGTTTTCAAGATTTTGAATACTATGTGTAAAATTTTTATGCATACATTTGTACCAATTCGAATGTTTTCTGAACATCTGATATTTGTCGTAGGATAGTTACAAATTATTTATAGGTTCCTATTAATTCATAGTTTGTTTTTGTGAGCCAGTCCCAAATTTATGCAAAGGTTTGCTGTAGATTCACTAAGCGATATAACAGTATTCTGTTTGAGTGATCCTAGGTTCGAGGCTGATACTACCCATCGTTTTAAGAATCTTGTGTTTCTGCTCAATCACATAGATTTTCTAAATGATTACTGAGATTTTATCGAGTGTTTTGAGTAGTTGCCGTTAATGTTCGATTAGTATCAGCTAATGGCCAGAAAATAGTGCAATTTTCGCTGAATTTAATTATCTTATGCCTTTAATCGTTTAGCAACAATTATAAGTATAAGCGAAAGATGACAGATCGGAAATGAAGCAATCTTAAAAAATAATTTAGCATTTGTTTTATATTTTCCCTTAATATAGGAAAAATACAATTTCTAATATCAATGATGGATTCCATTATTTCAACTTATATTCGCCACTTTACTTGTACAAGAAAAAAAACTTTTTTTTCAAGATGTTAAAAAAAATCTAATTCGTAAGAGAATTTTATTTTGTTATGAAAAATCTCGTTTTATAAATAATAAATTTGTTTATATTCTAATGTATGGCTCAGTTTCAGAATTCAAGGTGTGATTAATTTAACTTATTTACTTTGGATGAAAAGTCACGATTTCTGTAGTTAACAATTTCGTAACGGAAAATTCTGAGACAAGAAGAACGTAAGTCTTCCACACTTCATTCGATTTATCCTTAGCTTATTTATAAGTATTTTTTTGCTTAATTCATGGAACAAAAATGTGTTTCAAACAAAACTAAATATATAATGCCATTATATATTTTTCTAAATCACAATTTTCTTAGTAAAACTACTCGTTTTCCATTGACCTACGCCCACACACGTAATTCGGGTCAAGTGTTCCATCATTTTATTAAGAACGGTGATATATAAAATCTAAAACATAACTAAAGACAGCGTTACTTAGAAAAACATTTACGAATAAAATTCTGTTTTGAACCCACCATCTATATAAGCTTAGATTACTCAATTTTTTTTTTTTTTTTAAAGATGAAAGATAGAGAATACTTTTTATACAAATATAGCCTTACGATTACTAACAGTCAAAATACGCTGCAAGATTCAATAGTAGTTGGTTGCATCGAAAGCATGTTTTGAAAAATGGGAAGAACAAATTCATAGCATCTGTAGTTTTCAGATAGGATTCTGTATGATGAATGTATAAACTAACATACACCTTGGGGCTTGAGGCTACCAGGATCGTCAGCAGGAAGTAGATAGTGAAGCGTCTTTTTTCACTGCGGTTGGTGTCCTAACAGAGCCTCACGTGACCCTGGCAAACTGTTCGAGTATCCTGCCTCACCCTTTAATTCAGGCAATACAGGGTAAATCTTTTTACTCCCCCGAAATTAAATTTTAAAAACAGTTCTACCTGTTTTTATAAGATAAGGAAGTATAGATTACATTAACTGAAAGAGTAGAAATGATTCCTTCAGTAGCAAAGGTAGACATTGCCACAAGAGCGGTGAAAAAATGCCATCATACTGTATATAAATCTGATGTGTCCTTGCCCTTACTCAATAAACTACATTGAATAATCTTGCTGTTAAAGAATTAAATTTCATGTCCATAAAAAAGACTTTCTGACTTCATAAACAAAGTGGGACATCCTAAAATCGGAGTAAAATTATTTTCTATTTAAAACTTTAGTTTAGAATATTTTTAGTACAGCTAATCCGAGAGTGAAATCCAATTAAGGACCAACACACGCGAGACAATGGCTAAATTTACGTTAATACAGAACATTATTTTACCATATTCTAATAAAGTAAAATTCCTGTAATAATCTTTTTTCTAATCAATTGAGAGGCCTACATCTATGTAAGAACATTTGCTAAAATTGTGTGGTTTATCTTGCTTTTTTTTTTTTGAATTAAAATTATAAATATTCAATATATATATTATTTTTTTTTAGCCCAAAGATAATTGAATAAAATGCATATCTCTATCGATATAAGAAAATTTTTTATTTTTATTCAATTACAAATGTATAGCCAATATAAATTGGCTATACAAAATTAATGGAATACATAAATATTCAATTTTGTTAAGTTTTTGTAATTTTTTAAAATAGAACTTGTTATTAGAATGCCAATCTTCGAGAATACTACCAAACTTATATCTCTTCAAAATCTTAAGTATTTCCTCCAACTGCGAACTCCTTATCTGATAACACATGGAGGGAATCCTATATAATATCAAGTACTCAGTTTTGCCTTTAACATAAAACAGTGTACTAACGGGAAAAAGTTCAATAAAAATAACTACTATGATGTTAAACATCGCGAACTTGACACTTTTTTAGAACAAAAAATCAAGAGGACAATATTTATGAATCTGGAGTCAGCATGTTAATATAAAAAATATTTTTATGTAATTAAAAATAAAGTAAATTACATACATTGTTTTTTATCTTAAATTACTGACATGTAATGATAGCATAGCCTAATATTTCAAATGGGACATCATTGTAATCGTTAAACTGAATATTTTATATGTAAGGAATTGATTTTTATTTTGGACTAGCATCCAAAGAAGCCTAAATGAATCTATAAAATATCTTCTCAAATATATTCCTACAAGGCATGACAATACAAATTCTAATTGTTAAATAATGAAGTGATTCTTTAGTTGTTAATGAAATGTTCAACTAACGAGATTAAAGTAAGCATTTTAGAGGATAATTGGGAAAAAAAAAATAAAGAAATAACATTTAAAATAATCCGATGAATTATGCGGACAACTAAATAAATTATTAAAATAAAATATTTTGTTTATATATTTTACTCAGCATTTATAATAGTACTCGTTTTTATGCAATTTATTTTTGTGTATGCTAAACTATAATAAACACTTCTAATGTTTACGAAATTAAATTTTTAAATAATTAAATTAACAATCTAAAATTATAAATGATGTATTTTTGAACCATTCTCATTTTTATTTCCCTCTCTCTCACACACACACAAATATAATGATATTTTGAAATCAATAGAATGTTTTTATATTAAGGATATTATTCCATTTATATTTAATTATTAAGAAAAAAAATTCCTTCGTTAATATCAAGGTTTAATATCAATATATGATATAGTCACAACTTAACATTATCAATGGAAATATTTTCATATATAATGATATAGTGGTCACAGCAATCTAGATTTGTATATATTAGCCCAATTTTGGTTAAAGAAGCACTTATTGAATAGATTCGGCTTAAAAATATTTTTAAGTAAATTTTAGAGATATAAATCTATAAAAAATTAAAGTTTTATGACAAAGCTTAACGACTAAATCGGATCTGAATATAAAGTTCATTTTTGTAACATACAAATTAATTTAGGATAAAAAAAAATCATTGTTATGAGTGAAACTTAAAGTACATTTTTTTAAGGACATGGATGGACAGATATGATTAGCAAGGTAAATGTATATATGGATGCAGATAATACTTACCATTTTGCAAAAATTAATGTTTTGAATAATATAATTTATTTAAATAAGATGAATTAAAAATAATTTTATTTATACAATGTTTCAAATGTAATTATAACTTTTATATTATAGATTTATTCTTATTAGCAAGATATAAAAGAAGCTTCTAATAAATAGAAGATAAAATATATTTCAAGTTTAGATTCAGCAATTTCAGTTAATGATTTAGATATATATGCAATGAGTAATTGTTTTTATATAAATAAATATAAAAGTGTGATTATATATTAAAATTAAAAAAAAGGTATTGAATTTTTAAATAGTCAAAATTTTAATGAGATAAAAAATTTAAAAAATTTTCATTCAAATAACTTTTTTTTATAATCACTAAATAAGTCAGGCAATACACTTTATTTTCAGCGTTTATTTTCTCATTAATAAAACCAAATTTTAGAATTGTATCATTTATAAATTAATATACTTTACATGTAAAATTGTAACTTGTTTGGTAACAATAGCTTTACTTCAAACAAATAATTATCTATTTAATTCTTTTTATACATAATTTTTATATTGCAGTTTAATTTTAAAGCTATGATTGTTCAAAAAAATGCAACTAAACTTTGGATTATTGCATAAAAATATAAATATGACATCTGAGCTGGAATTTAAGAAAATTCAGGTAGAATTTCTTTAGTTAAAAAATAGTATTTACATATATCAATAATCAATAAAAAAAATTGCAATAGCATAAGATAACGAAGTTCTTAATGAATTATATTATTGACCTTAAATAGAAACTTATTCAGTTGGCTTATAAAAGTAGATGTCAACTTAGACAAATTGTATCCGATGTCATTAAAATGCTTATATAAACCAAGATGAAAATATATCAATCAGTAAATTAGAATTATTTTTTGTATAAGTACCTAATAACCAAATTCACTTTCTGTCACATGCTGAAATAAACAAAAGCTAAAATATACAATATTTTAATTAGTAAAATTATAAATTAAATACAATTAAAATATATTGGAAATTAAATTTTCAGTGAAAAAAAAATTATGAAGTCCATATTACATATTTATTAGACAAAACAATTGCTTTTAATAAAAAAAGTGCACAGTAAAAATTCAGTCTTATAACACAATCAATACATACAACATAAAAATTCCACATTTGAAATTAGAAATAAAATTGCTAACTAAAAACCATTCCTTGCAATTAGATAACAAGCATGAACATTTGTGACAAACTGGAAAAAAGTACTATCAATAGATTTACTGGATATGTATAGCACAACTGTAAGCTTTAATTCAACGTCAAAAATTCGAGTATATGGTCCTCATCCAAAGAGGTTTCTATCATGAATTCTTCGATGTCAGCTGCTTGCATGCTGATAAAACCTTTGGCACAAATTAAAATTTCAAACTATACAATTAATTTTTGTATTATATATCTTGCATTTTTTATACAAGCCAACAAAAAATTTTTCCAAACATTTAAGGTCGATTAGCCCAATAGAATCATGCGTAATATAATTCCTAATCCTAAACTTTCTACATGATTGCATAAGTCAAAATTCCTTCTTTCTTTAAATTTAAAATATAATCAGATATTAGCTTTATGTTGTACATTTAAATGCACTATAATACTTTGATTGAATTGATGAATCAATAAGATTAGATTCATATCTATACATATAACATTTCAATATTTAAATGATCCAACACTGAGTAGCAGAGCATGCTATTAACGAAAAAAAATTTGGAGTTCCAAACCTTATATTTATGATCCATTGAAACAGTACAAATTTGTAAACACACATAGATCATCCATCATCCAAACTTTTTTGTTTGCGATAAAATGAACTAGATACTGTTATATGTTTTTACTTCTTAAAGCTTGATCCATTAAAAATATTTTATTTTAATTATGAAAGAAGTTTTAATATTTCATCGCCAAATGCATTATTTAGTAATGCATCTAATGATAAAATGTTAAAAGCTTTATTAATTAAAAACAAAACAAAAATGTCAACCAAAACAAGAATGTTACACATTCTTTAGTCACTTTAAAAACCCTAACTGATTTTTTAGATTTAAACTACAAATGTTTAACACATTTTCTTACAGAATAATCTCATTTCAGCTGCATTAATTATTTAAATGGGAATATAACTGCTCTGTTCAATTATTTTCATCAACTGATTGGGACAGCTTTATGCAGCAATTACATGAAATAGTTATATTGCAGCATTGAAAGAAACTATTCTAGAAATTTCAACTTTGAATAAAAAAAAGAACTTAATTTGATCAACTCTCAGAACTTTATTGAAGATAATTATAGTATCCAGTGAACTGAACAATTTAAAATAAAATAAAACTATACTGTAGAATGAAATTGCAATGTTCAAATTGAATCAAAATGAGTTGAAGTCAAAATGAAATAAAGGAAAATGATCATAAAATGTTAAGTAAACATGTCATAAGTAGCCACAAAATAGATCAAGTCACTCACATTTATGTGATTAAATTTCTAATGTTTGTAGTTTCACTACAGAAAAATTAGAAGAAAAAATATCTGAGGAATTTGTGCTATGATTTAAAAAAAAAAAAAAAAATTGAAGAAATTTATTGGTGATATTAACAACATTTCAACTAGAAATACACCATGATATCATTATACTAAATAATGATAACTGTATAATATAAATAATATGGATGTTTTTTTAAAGATAAATTTTAAATTTACACATCATAGATACAGTAAATTCTATCAAAATTAGACTATTACACACAATATCTATATAATTAATATAGAATCATTATAACCCATATTATTCTGAATTAAATACAACTAAATCTCTATTTTTTATTTGAATTTTTCCCAAAATTGCAAATATATAAGAAAAAAATTCTATTCAGTACCCAATTATGTTTTGCTTTAACTTTTTTACTATGAATTTGCTGAAAAATTTCATAAAGTTCAAAGTAATGGAAATACTTAAAAATGCTCTGTTCACAACTATTTTTAAACTAATATTTAAGTATTAATATTTAATATTTTAATATTTAAGTATTAACTATAGCAATAAATAACCTGCAAGATAATTTTAAAATTTGAGAAAAATAATCATTTTAAATTTATTTTAATAATTAATGTAAGATGTTACCAATAAAATGTTTTTTTTTATTATATCATACAATTGATACTATCAAATTTCATTATAATTAACATGGAATATTGAAGTAAGAAACTTTCTTAATAGTTTTTAATAAAAGAATTTCTTAATAGTTCTCATGTAACTACTAATTAATATAAATTTGTATATTTTTAATAAATTTCCAACAATGAGAAATTTAACTATGGTAAGTTAAACTTCGATAACTTCCTTTTCTCCCCCTATATTATTCGATTAAATATTTTCATTACTTTTTTAAAAATCTCTTTGAATAAGATCAATTTTCTATATCTTATAAAGTAAGTGTTATTAAACAGGTATTTTATTTTTTTCATACAAGATTATTTCAACCAATTTTAATAAATGAACTAAAGATTAAAAAAAGCATTTAAAACTTATGAATATAAACCAAAAAATAAAACATTATAAATAACCAATTTAAAAAGGTATCATACAATGTTAAATGCAATTCGATATTAAAAAGGACAGAAATGTGTAATATTGCAATTTTTGTAAGTGAGTTTGTGTACTATAATTTCCATTCAATTAATTTTATAACTAAAGATTTTTGTTTTCACACAATTTACCTCAATTCAATGGACTTTAAATGAAATACTATTAAGTGGAATACTAAACAAAATCTTTAATAATTTCAAAAGGATAAAATATCAAATGGAAAAAGATTATAATGTGAATCGGGTTTACCATAGTAAAAATCTAATGTATTGAAGTATCCATGCACAAATATAAGAGTCATCTTATGCAAGTTTTCTGGATATTTACACTAAATACATTATTTCTTTGAAAACTATTATATAAACATTTCATAAAATTCAAATTCTGACAAGGTACAACAAATATAATAATCATGTAATTATAACTTAGTGAAACTCTGATAGTATTTATAACTAATCATAAATGTTACTGAGATTAGATCTTTATATTCTTAAATAAATTTTAAATATATTTGATATGATATGAATAATATGATCGTTTTATAATCAACTATCATATTATTTTAATAATATACAAATATTGATGGCTTCACAAAAAATAAAACAAAACATTCTGTTTTTATTAATACAAGTAATAACTAATAAAAATAAAGAATAAAAGTAACATAAAAACTAACAATATTTTATTGTATCAATTCATCTACATAAGGAGTTTCATGCAAACGTCCATATGCAGCCATGGCAGGTTTTGCCTTCATAACTCTGTTAGCAACCTATGGAGGAAAATATTTCACTGCATTATATTTGCTTACATATAAGTGTAATTATATTTCAATTTCTAAGAGAAAAATTGAGCAAGAATAAGTAAGCAAATAATTTAACATTACAAAATTAAATTTATAAAATTCTATGTGCTAACACTAAAAATATTTTAAGTGTTTCAGTTGTTTTTCATACTAATGGTTCAATCCTAAAAAGGAATAACATTTAACCAAAAACATATATTAAAAATACTAATACATATATGTTTTGTTAAACATTATAAATTAAAGGCATGTTACAAATTTCTAGAATGATAATATTTCTCTTTTGACAAGAAGAAATTACTCTTTTGACAAGTCAAATTATTTTGGCACACATAATTTTTTTTATTATTATTTTTTAAATTTCTTTAAAAAATACATTGCAAAATTAAAAAAAAAATTATATTATATATTTTGTTTTGAAGTATCAACTCATGTCTAAAATATTCTTTTCAAATCGACATTCATAAACAATTATCTTTTATTCACCCCTTTATTTAAGACAAAAACATACCAGGAAAAACTAAAAGCATTCCGTAATTATTAATTGTTTTTGGAGAATAAACTGCACGTTAATTACTGGGTTTTGGATTAATAAAGAAAGATATTTAATTGGCATAAAAAATCCTTGCTGATGATAAAGAAAATGTTTTTAATCAAATCATTTTTTATAAATGATTTAAAACAAAATTTTATAGTGAAAAAATTCTCTACATTTATTAACATTGAAAATTTGCATACCTCACACATTTCATTTTTTTTAAGAATCAAAATAACATTTTAGGAATAAAAAATTCTTGAATGATCATTAATAACAAAAAACTTTTCATGAATAACATTGCTTTCCAACATAGTTTACCATTTAAATATGATTTATATTCAGAACGATAAGGAAATAAATATTGTTAAATAGCCTGCTTCATCCCTGTTAGCCACATGGAAAATTTAAAGGCTATAACAAATAATAAAGTTGAAAAAAACAGGAAGAAAATAGTAGAATAAATGAAGGTAAATTTTGCAAAAATGGGATGAAACAATTTTTTAAACTTCCAAATCTTTCATGGAATCTATAGCAAGAAATAATCAAATGGCTATTGATACTAACAGAGAAAGAATTAAGTATTGATTATTATGAATAATGCTGAATAAAAATAAGAATATTGCAATGCATTTTTAGATTAGATTTTAATTTTCTACTTTTTTTTTTTAATAAAGCATTTTTAGAGTCTAATTTTCATTTTTTGCTATTTTTAATAAATTTTGTTTTAATATATTATAGTCTTTCTAAATGCATTAAAAGCAATAAATATCTAATATTTTTAAATTTTTAATAACATAAATTATGATTTTGTTGATCATTATGTTCATTTTTTGCACACAAGGATTAATTAATACAGATTTATGATTCTGAAATGCTTCATATCCATGTATAAAGCAGAAGTGTTACTACCAATTGTTAATTAAAACCAAAGGGATATACATCCAGCTACCAGCTCAATGGTGATCATGGAAAACATGATCAAAATAAACTGAATTTTAATTTACATGGAAAAAAAAGACACAAGTATAATTAAACAAATATTCTATATAAATTACATACATCATTCAAATATTTCCCATAAACTATTAAAACATTTTGATATATACCCAATTAACTTGATTGTGATAAAACAAGGAAAGCATTATATGAATCCTTATAATTTTTAGTTAAAACTATGAATGAGCAACATCAAATTCAAAAGTTTAAAAAAGCATTGTTACAAAAGTTTAAGAAATATTATATATTGGAATTAGTTTAAATAAATTCTTGGTAGTTAAAAAAAAACAATACTTGTTCAATAAAAGTTCTTTAATTTAAGCAAGTATTTAATTTTAAAATTTTAAGTAAATTTATATTAAAAATGGAAAAGAAAACTGAACACATTTTCGATCAAATGTGAATGAGAATAAAAAAAGCAACGAAAATTTCACTTAACTCTGCATCTGTATTTTAAATAAAATGAGAAGACACATTAGGAGTATAATTGTCACTTAAGTAATGTAATATCCCATGATACTAAAGCTATCTCCTTTTGTCTACATTTAAAAATGAAATAACTCTTAATAAAATGAAATATTTCTTAAATAAAACATTTGAAATTATTAACTAATTATAAGTAATTATTAACCAATTATAAAAACCAATTTAAATTTGAAATTATAGTAAGTAAAAATCAGACTTGCTTACTGATTCAACATCAGAAACTTTCAGATCATCAATTGCTTTCATTATATCTTTAGTATTTCTGATTTGGCCATAATTAGATACTTCTGAAATCATAGAAGTTAACACATTCCTGCACATAAAGTTTTCCCTTTCATACATAATTTTTGCTTTAAGTTGGTGCCTGAAAGAAAGAATTAAGAGATCTAAAGACAAGGGAACTATTATAAATAGTGAGTAGCAAATGCATTTATCATTCATAAATTAAACATTAAAAACTTTTCTAATTTAAAGTAAAAATTAAAAAAAATTGTAATATCTGTGTAAAACTTCTAAAAATCATCAAAAACATTTAAAATAACTATAAAACGATTAGTCTTTAAAGTACCATGATTTTCTATTCTCATATTTGTATTAAAAATAAAGGAAGTAACTGAACTTAAATAACCAACAGGAGAAAAATTCCCTTTATCAACAAACAGCAGGTCAATCTATATAAATAATTAAGCACAAACACTAGTATTTATCTCGATAACTTTTACAGTTTGGAAGAAGTAATCCATCCAGTTTCATTTGAGAATGGCTGAAATATATAAATTCAAATTTGATAATGAAAATACAAAACTAAAAATACGTGAAAAATATAGCCTCAGTAAAAAACAAGCATTAAGATTCACAGAATGATTATATATTTTCAATATTATATGGTAATATTTTTGATAATTGTTTTACATAAATTGAAAACAAATTTTGAAGTTATAGCATTAATTTAGAAAATTCTTGCTCACAGCAAAGTTAAAGTTATGGTAATTGTTTTATACTGCATTACTATTAACAATTTAAAAATTCAATTAGGTAAAGCAGTTTTCTAAACATTTAATAAAAGTATCAATATGTTTAATTACACTCAATATGTATTTAAAATTCATAGAAAATTGTAATAATTAGTACAACTAAGTAATAAGAAAAATCAATGAGTTTCAGAAACAAAGTTTGGATTGATTTGCTTAATGGGCTTTCATTTTTTGCACTTGACAACTGACTTGTCAAATATGTGTAGCTTGAAGTGAATTTTGAAACACTACAAATATATAAGCTTAAAATGGAAAACAAATCCATAAATTACTGAACTGAAAGTCAGAGCACTAATCATTCAGTAGTCAACTCAGCAAAATAAGAATGATCAAATATACATTTATTAATTTAACATAAATCAAAGCAAAATAATATATTTCTAAACTAAAACTTCACAAAAATTTAAATTATTAATAAATAAATTTAAATTAAATTTCAATAATTTAATTTTGCTTAAAATTTTAATAATTTTAAGAAAATTCTTAGTATAGATTTATATAAAACTTCTTGTATAAATAAATTCATTGTTTCAAATAAATCATTCATATAAGTTTATAAAATAAATTTACTTGGCAATGTCAAGGGAGTTTTTATTAACAGATTTTGACAATTTCTTCATTTCTGAAACAACAGTAGGAACAATTTTATTCATTTCATAAGGACTTCCACATATGTAAACACCAAATAGTCCTGTATCTGCATAATTGATGTTCAAACTGTCAACCTATATTTACATATAAAAAAAGTTATTCACAAAACATTCTTAAAAAAGAAAAGAATGAACTTACACAATAAAAAGCAATTCATAAAAACTTTTCTGTTAATTTCAGAAATACCTCATTAAGATTCTATCATTCCATTCAAACAGTTTTACTTACATAAACAGGATCTTTAACAGTTTTTGACACTGCTTCAGACAGTTTACTAAATTTATTCTGTGAACCCATGCCAAAAATGCACTCAAGAGCAGAAAGACTTAAGGCTTCTTTTGTATTATTACAGCCTGAACCTTCTACAACAATTCCAACATGCACTTGTTTGATGTCGGCTTCTTCTCTAATTTCATCTAGAATTCATGATTGAAATATGCATAAAATAATTTACAGCCTATTTTGTTTATTAATTCAAAGTGTAACATAAAAGCACTTGCATTACACTAAAATTTATAGCTTTATACTTAAAATTCCAAGAACATTTCATCAAAATATATAATATTAAAGTTATTTTGTTAGATACACTAACAATTTTATATACATGCGTACTAATATGAATACACTTTGTTGGCGCCTGTGAGCGCAGCATCCCCTTTGAGTCATAAAAAAGAAAATGGCAGTAGCGATGTGAGAGTCAGAGAAATAAAGTGTGTGTTTTATACAGTCCTTGAGTGAGTATTAATTGAGTTAAAAACTGAGCTATTTTGCATTGGTCATAGTCTTGCAGGAGAAAACCAGCAACCTATGGATCTATATAATGGCTATGAGTGATAATTTAGGCCTCTGCTGAGTATCGTCAACATAATTGAGGTATGTGACTGAGTAATATACATGTTCTGAGGATAGATCTTTATATAAATATTGAAGTACTAATAACTATTCAATATGTTTAAAGGCGTAAAAAAGAGGAATTGATATTAATTGTTATTGAGTTAGGAGAAGACGTTAATGAGAAAATGACTGTTTCAGAATTAAGCAGTATTACAAAACAAAACCAGAAGTACATGACAGAGAAAGATTCCGTTGCAGAATTAGCAAATAAGATAATTGAAGAGTGAAAGTCCGAAGAGTTGCAGCAACTAGAGTTAGAGAAAATTAAGCTCAAACAGAGAAAATCTAAAGAGCTTCAACAATTAGAATTAGAAAAAATTAAACTTGAAAGAACGAAAATGGAATTAGAAATTGCTCGTGTGAAAGCTGAATCTAAGTCAAATTCAGAAGGTGAAAATATTGAAAATAATCAGACTAAATCTTTATAGACTCTCACATAAAAAGTGTCCGTATTTTAACTATTAAAATTTCTAGTAGACCTGAGGGTTGGAGTTATTTTTTTGCATCTTTAGAAAGGGCCTTTATTTCAAAAAACGTCCCTGATAAATACAAAGCAGAGATTTTGTTGAATTTGCTAGGGGAAAATGCGACTAAAGTGATAACTTACATAAAGGATGACGAGTTAAATGAATATTCTAAAGTAAAAACAAAAGTACTTCGAGAATTTGAGCCCTCAATCATGTTTAGAACATTTTAGGAAAGCCCACTGCCAACGGAATGAAACACACGTACAGTTTGCATCGCGATTAATGACAAGCTGGGAATATTATTTACAATTGAAGAAGGTAACAGATTTCAAAACTCTCAAAGATTTAATTGTATCAGATAAAAAATGCCAGACCTTAGATACAGAAACTACGTGTCATATTAATATGAGACAGGCTGACACATGGTTTAAACCATCTGAATTACGGAAAGAAATTGATTTATATTTACTTCACGAGGTAAGACTTTGGTGGAAAACTCAAAATTTAATAAATTGTCCGAGTCAAAATACATGTTGAGAGTTTTTCTTTCGGAAGTTGAAAATAATAAGTGTGTTTTATCATGTAATTAGAATCACCCAATATATAAATGCCCTAATTAAAAAAATATGTCAGTAAGTAAATGAGCGTATTGAGTTTGTAAAATCAAATCACTTCTGTTTTAATTGCTTAGGGAATAACCATAGGATAACGACTTGTAAATCAAAACATTTGTGCAATATCTGTAAGTGGCGTCATCATGCCACACTTCACTTTCAGTCAGAGCAAAAATGAGAACGTTTATCGGCACCTAATGAGAAGGTAAATACTCTCAATGCGAAAGTGAGTTCCTACCCCTCCCCCACAGCTTTAGAATTAGTTCATACTGGCAATAAGCAAGAGCCACGTGGTCAGGATCAAAATCGCTTGGCGGCGACTAGTTATACTTCGTCGACAAATTCGAAGTCCGTACTACTTAGCACTTTTATTTGCTTTTTAACCAATGACTTGGGAAATGTTTTACGCGTTTGTGGCTTATTAGACGTTGGAGCCAGTGCTAATTTTTTGAGTAAGAGTTGCGTTGATAAGCTTAATATAAGAAAGAAAAAAATAAATATTGGAGTTTCAGGTTTAAATGGAATGTCTCTGACAATTAAATATAAAATTAATGCTACGATTGTTAATGATATAAGAAACTTCAAATAAGTTTTCGAATTTTTGTTTGTTCGCAGTGTTACAAATTTGACCCCTTTAAGGCAAATTGATATTTGCATTCCGAAATTAAAAAACATTAAGTTAGCGGATTCGGGATTTAATGTTCCAGGTACAATCGATTTAATTCTGGGAGCAGAGAATTTTTATGGACTATTAAAACCTGAGAGTATTTACCCTACTAATACTAAATTAATTTTACAAAACACAATATTTGGATTTGTAGTAAGTGGTAGTGTACCAATAGTAACTGAGAATAATATACACTGTGGGCTTATAAACAAGGGTGCCGACTTAAACAAAATTATGCGGAATTTTTGGGAAATAGAATAAATTGAAGAAGCACAGAAATTTGAAACTGCTGAGAGAATTGAAGCTAATAATCATTTTATAAAAACTTATAAAAGGGATAAATCAGGAAAATTTGTGGCACAGATGCCATTTAAAAAAAGATCCGAAATTACTGGGAGAGTCTAGAGAGATTGCAGTCAAAAGATTATATTCCTTGTGGAATAAGTTAGAAAAGAATCCAGAACTTCTGGCATTATATCGTCAATTTATGAGTGAATATGAGTGTTTGAACCATATGCAAGAAGTTTCTATGACGCAAGAACCTGAAGTGGTCTACTATTTACCTCATCATGCAGTTTATAGACCACAGAAAACGAGTACGAAATGTAGAGCTGTGTTCAACGCTTCACAAATTACTTCAATTGGTGAGTCCTTAAATTCCATACAGCTAAATAGTGGTGTGACTCAAGATGATTTATTTGCTATAATATTGAGATTTAGAAAACATCTTTTTTCTTTTACTACCGACATTCAAAAAATGTATCGAATGATTTCAATTGATCCTGCACAAAGAGACTTGAAAAGAATTGTATGGAAAGATTGTAAGGAAGCGAATATTAAAATGTATCAATTATGCAAAGTGGGTGATGTATGAAACCACTAGTGCTCCATATTTGGCTCAGAGATGTCTTCCACAGTTAGGTACTGATAAACAACTGAAATTTCCATTGGCTTCTCAAGTAGTACAGAAGGATATGTACATGGATGACATGTTGAGTGGAGGGCCCAATTTAGAAAGTGTAAAGTGTCTAAAGCGAGAATTAACTCAAACATTTAAAACTTGTGGTATGGAATTACATAAATGGAAAACTAACTGTCCAGAGTTAAGGAAATTTTCTGAAGATTCAAATGACTATAGCTTTGATTAAACAAAAACATTAGGGTTGCTATGGAAGGCCAAAAGTGATGAGCTATCCTACAATATTCCCAAAAAGGATGCTTCTATGGTTACTAAGAGAGAAATTTTGTCCATAATTGCCTGCATTTTTGACCCACTTGGTTTGATAGGACCTGTGCTTACAAAGGTTAAGGTTTTTATGCAACATCTGTGGAGGTTATCAATAGACTGGTTGAAAGACTGCAATTAGATGTCGAACAAGAATGGTTACAGTTTTTTTGATGGGTTGTGTGACATTAACTGTATTAAAATAAATCGATGTATGCTACCAGAAAATGTAGTAAAAATTGAACTCTTTGGATTCTCAGATGCAGAGGGCTATTATGGTGCAGCAGTCTATCTAAGATGCGAATCAGCCAGTGGTGAAGTAACTTCACATCTAGTGTGCAGCAAGGGAAGAGTTGCACCAATCAAAACACTTTCGATTTCACGACTTGAACTGTGTGCAGGTGTATTTCTATCTAAATTGATGAAAAAGGTTAGCACTTCCTTGAACTTAAGATAGATCAAAATTGGTATTTTTCGGACAGCAAAATTGAAAACCTTTGTCGCCACCAGAGTGGTTAAAATACAAGTTCTGACAGATGTCTTACAATAGAGGCATATATCATCAGAGCGAAATCCTGCAGACATCGTTTCTTTTGGCAGCAATCCAGCACAACTAAGAAATAATTCTTTGTGGTGGCATGGACCACTACTTATCATTGAGAAAGTAGAGACGCTTAACAATTGTGAAGAGCTAATTAACGAGGAATTAGAACGTTTTAATACAGAACTGGTTAAGAGTGAATGAAGGTTCAAGAGACCTATTTTCCAAGTGACTTTTAATTCCTTAACTGAGGAGTTACTTAGTATTACTAACAATTATACTAAACTTGTATGTGTTTTAGCTTTCATTTATAGGTTCCTTAATAATTTCAAATTGCAGGATAAGGTAACTGGCCCCCTGCAATGAAAGGAAATTAGAGATTCTGGATTTTTCTTAGTAAAATTAGTTCAACAAAAGTGTTTTAAAAGGGAAATTGCAGGCCTTCAGAAGGATGGTAATGTGCCTGTAGATAGTAAGTTAAAAAATCTTTTCCCATTTTTAGATGAAAGGGGTGTTGTAAGAGTTGGTGGAAGACTAGCCAACAGTAAGTTTAATTTTGATAAAAGGTTTCCCATAATTTTACCTACCAATCATAAATTGACTGTGATGATTGCTGAAATGTTTCATAAGAACCATTTACACATTGGCACATAAGGGTTATTGTTTCTTATTAGACAAAGGTTTTGACCTTTAAGTAGACGTAACCTTTATAGAAAACTAGTGCATTGTGTTGTTTCCTTTAAAGCAAAACCAGTACCTTGTCAACAGCTCATGGGACATTTACCTGAAGAGAGAGTAACCTCAAGCTTTCCATTCAATTGTATAGGGGTAGATTTTTTTGGTCCTTTTTATATAAAATATCCCAATTAAAGAAAAGGAATGTATAATAAAATTTATGTGTGCATTTTCGTTTGTTTTGTGATTAAAGCTTGTCATTTAGAGATGGTAACGGACCTCTCAAGTGATGCCTTTGTAGCTACACTTAAGAGATTTTTTAGCAGAAGAGGGAAAAGTGCCCACATATTTTCTGATAACGCTACTAATTTTGTTGGCAGTAACTCCGAATTAAAGAAATTGAGTAAAGTAGTTAGCAGTCCAGATGAAAATTTTAGTAATTATTTGTCCAAAAAAAAGGTTGAGTGGACTTTTATTCCCCCTAGATCCCCGAATCATGGTGGACTTTGGGAGGCAGGTGTCAAATCCGCAAAATACCATTTTAAACGTGTAGTAGGCAATTTAAAACTAACCTTTGAGGAACTCTTAACTGTAATTGATCAGATTGAGGCAATTCTTAATTCCCACCCATTGCATTCCCTATTATCTGACTTAAATGATTATGATGTCTTGACACCTGGCCATTTTTTGATAGGCAGACCTATCACAGCAATTGCAGATTCCAACATCCTAAATTTACATGACAATAAATTAAAACAATGGCAAAAATTAACTAAGATAGACCAATACTTCCAAAATGTCTGCACTAACAATTATTTAAGTGCAATACAAGAAAGATCAAAGTGGAGGTTCACCAAAGAGAATGTGCAAGTTGGCACTATGGTGATTTTAAAATTAGATAATGTACAGGTTTGTAACTGGTCATTGGGCAGAATAATGCAAACATTCCCAGGAAAGGATAAGAAAGTGAGAGTAGTTTTAGTTAAAATGAAGAATGGAGTATTTAAAAGGAGCATTAATAAAATTTGCATTTTGCTATTGCCTAATGAAGGAGTGAGAACTCTATCAAATATATCTGTGTATCATTATGTATTTATTGTAGTTTATTATTAATAGTGTGTATCATTGTACTCATATATTATATAGTGTGTTAATATTTTTCTTGAGATTTCAAATTATTGAATGTACCATGTCTATGCTGGGCGGAATGTTGGCGGTTGCGAGCACAGTGCCCCCTTTGAGTTATAAAAATGAAAACGGCAGTAGAGGATGTAAGAGTCAGAGAAATAAAGTTTGTGTTTTATACAGTCCTTGAGTGAGTATTAATTGAGTTAAAAACTGAGCTATGTTACACACTTATTTAATGGAGTTTAAAAATTCTTAAAGAATAATGAACATAAGACTTATGAATTATTATTTTAAATTCATAACAATATGTGACGATGGAAAATTAATTTACTATACAAAGTCAAAACAGCAATTGCTGTCCATCAATGATAATTTTATGGCTGAAGGTCTTGTCACAGTTCAGAAAAAGAAATGTTAACAATTTAAGAAAAATACATGAAAGGAAATTTCTACTTGGGCACCAATTTGAATATAATTATTTTTAAATAACATAAAAAAAAACATTTGGAACATTACATTTTGGAAGAACACATGAAAATGTTTCATGAAATTGCATATTTCTATCCAAATATAATACTGAAATTTATAATACTGTTTTAATAGCATCTTAAATCTTTTTCAAACTTTATTAGATGGCCAAGAAAATTTTCCATAAGAATTCAATGAATAGTAAAAACTTAATTACATAGAATGTATGTATGTATATATATATATATATATATATATATATATATATATATATATATATATATATATATATATATATATATATATATAAGGAAAACTGACACAAAATTACTTCGGAACCAAATAAACTGCAGGATATTATCAAATTGGAATCAAATTTTCATTCTGCTATATCTACTTATAGTGAAAAAATATCCTATATATTAATTTTGTCTATGTATGAACTTCAAAAAATATAACTATCAACAATTTCTTTTAAAATCAATTATCTTTAAATATGTATAGAAAATCTATATAAAAGTTTGTAAATTATGCGAATGTTTTCCTTCAAAATTTTAAAATATGATTGACTAAGCTTATTATTTATTGCACATTTTCATACAATTCAAAAGCATAACAAATTTTCAAAATAAAATATATTTTAATAAAAATCTAGAGATACATAACCTAATAATTTGTGATTTTTCTTAAAAAGAGAATTTATTTTGTAATAAAATAACAAAGCAGATGAGAAAACTAAAAGTCTGCAAGCAAATCAACAGGAAGTAAAAATATTCTAAACTTAAATATTTCTATTTGAAGAGACCTCAATTAGTAGGTCTAAACAGTTCAAACAAAACATCTACTATTGGGGGTATATTCAACATAAATGACGATTTTTGATTGCAAAAATTTATAATTTAGTATACCATTACACTTATAGTTAACAAAATATAAACTATGGAGACTTGACATTACTGAAAGTATAACTAATATAGTAAGTAAGAAACACTTTAACTTTTCAGACAAACAAATGTAAGCTTAATCAAGCTATATATAAGATTCAATTCAATATTTTTTTAAATTTAATTTTGGAATATTATTACAAGATCACATAATATATATAAGGTTAATTTTTTGTTAGTGAGTCATTGGCAAAACATTTTTCATTTTATATTTTTATAATAACAAAATATAAATCTAACTATTAACAGCCATATAAATTATATTAAAAATTTATCTTAATATGTATTTCAAGATTGAATAATTTTACAGTTACTAATATTAGAAAAAATAACAGAGCACAAAATAATTATAACTAAAATGCAATATACTTAGGAATACATTCATTTTGTTTAATATATTTAAATATTTATTATATTAAAAACTCCTAAAATTATATAAATTTATTAATTATAATAAGTCAATTTATGATAGTTTAATTGATTTTCATTGCTTAAAATGGAAAGTTAATTTTTATTGCAAATTAACAAAGTTAAGGTTTTTAAAAAACAGCCCAGTTGTTTCAATATTGAAAAAAATATTATCAACAATACAAAGAAAAATTACCTGGAAAAAATTTAGAAGTATCAGAAATACTGTCATGAGCATTTTTAAACTGAAATAGATTGTTCACAGTTGTTTTAAAATGATCATGTTCAACTCCCAAACCAATGGCAGATATTCTAGACGATGTAAAATGCTTATGGACATAGTCATGCAACTGAAATTAAATTGAGAAATATTAGAAAATGTAGAAACATAAATGAAAAAGTGGATATTTTAATAAATAAAAGAATTGTTTATTAATCATTTTTGTAAAAGAATCGTTTCTGAAAAAATATAATGATGCAGCAAATAAAGATTACCTTGTAATTCATTACCTTGTTTGTGAAAATCTTATTTGTATTTGTTCCTCTTAAAGGTGTTAAAAAATTTACCAATATATGTAAAAATTAAACATTAAATTTTGACTAAATAATGATTGGGCTTAAAAAGTAAATTAGGCACAAAGAATTCAGTAAATTTAACAATTTTAAAAATGTATAAAGAAAAAATTAATTTAGAAGCAGCATTACTAAGAAAATTCATACAAAATAGAATGGGAAATATCATTTTATTAGACAAGACACTAAACTTATTAACTACAAAAGAGATTAGAAGATAATCAATGTCAAATATCTATGGAACACTGTTGCTAATAATCTTGAGAAATTTATATCTTTAGTCAACATAATTTTTTACTGAAAAACAAACTTTTTTAATGAACTTAATTAAACTAATAAAGAATTTGAATGGTTTTTAATTATGATGTCTATTTCATTATTCATCAGAAATCAGAACTGTAACACAAGATCTGGACTAGCATTTTGGGAAATAATTTGTCTTGCACGATATGTTTTCCAAATATTGTGCTAGATAAATGCATTACACTTGAGCATATTGTTTCCTGCATGTCCATCGGAAAAGAGTTAGAAGAAAGTTTTAAAATCATCATTTCATTTGTGAACTTTTGTAAGCTTTAATTTTAATTGCTTATTTAAATTAATAATACCAAAGAAAATATTCTTTTTTGTGCATTTTTTTGCTGATGGAATTATAACTTCAATATTGCAGATACTAACATTAAAAACATTGTTCACATTGACAGGAAAAAACTGTATGTTAGGTATATTTAAGTTATGTTAGGTATATTTAGTTAAGGAAATATTAAGAATACATCAACGTAATTAAATACATAATAAATCTAATAATTTAACAAAGCATCAAACTAAATCTTTTGAAAATTAGATTTAATTAAATAAAATTAGAACTAAAATGAAATTATAAGAAATCAATATTATAAATTTATTTAAAGAAATGCAAATCAAGTTTGTGAAAAACCTAATAATGCATGAAAAGTATTCAAAAATTAAATGTTTTCTGAATTCAATGATTTAACTATTATTAAAAAGATACATAGCTAGGATTGAAAAATTTTCTGAATCCATACATTAAACAATAAAACTTATTAACAAATGAGTTTAAATACATTTACAGTATTTTATTCTATAGAAAAATTTTAATCTAAAATAATTTTAAGGATGAAATATACACTTTTACTGTGCACAAAAATATAAGTTAAATATATATTTGCGCAGTATGCGTATTATTACTAAAGTATTATACTATGTATTAATACTAAAGTGATAAATTGTGATTTTAATAGTATTGCATTTCCTTACTTATAACCAATAGTAAGACTTACTATTTAATCTATTCTTTAATAAACAAGCCGACCTACCACCAGACACAAAGAATAAAAGAGCAATAAGAAAATTTTACCCTAGATGTCTGGTTTTAATACACATAATAAATTATAAAAATGGAAGTTACAAGCAAGTTTAATATTTTTCAGTTTCTTTTATTATGAAAAATGTGTGAATCAGAATTAAAATTTAGTCACACTAAAAATAACGTATGTTTAAGTACAAAGATTAGATTTGTCTTAAGCATTTTTGAACAGCGTATCATATAAGAATATGTATATAAATAATAAAAAAACTACTATTATTAAATGCACACTGTATTAAAGAATACAAGAATATTCCTTATAAAATTTATAATAAGGTAACAAAATACAAACCATTTCACTATCATGTTTTCCTATCATCCATGACGGTGAAAATAAAGAATTAGAAAGACCACCTCTAAATGCAGCTTTATGCAACAGTTCAATTAAAACTGCAAAATACAAGAATAAAAAAAATAAATAAATAAATAAAATATAGATTTTCTACAAAATTTTTATTTTTCATTACCAAAACATACTGAATATTTGTGATTATTTTATTTACATACACTTCAAGAATAGTTATCAAATTTTAAAAAATAAGCTATTTTTAGCAAAATATAAGTTAAAAACATTTTCTTAATTTTTATACTTACATACACATAACTAATTAGAATCCATATCACATCAGCATATTTTTGACCAAGAACTATTTTATAAACTTCATATATAAATTGGGCATATATGTATTTTTGACTAAATAAATATAAAAGTCTTTATACATCTGAACAATCAAAAACAGGAATCACAGTAAAAAGGGGAAAAAATTAACATTTTTAAATTTTAGCTAATATATAATTTTACAATTGATATTAATTTTTTGTCATCTAATTCAACACCTTTTAAATACAGAAGTTTTAAAAACAAAAAACTATACTGAATATATCAAACTGATTACTAAGTAAGAAAATTTGAATTTTTGTATTCATATCTCACATATTGTAAAAAAAAAACATCTACAAGAGTAACAAAATAAGCTTCATACCAGATACAGGATTACTTTTATGCATTTCTACATCATAATGCAAATTTGATGCAACATCTTCAAGTTCCCAAGGTTTAAAAACTTGATTGTTTGTAATTTCAGATAAAATATGCAATCCAGAATCTCTGAAAAAGTTGTTTTGTGTAACTAATCCTTATTTATATGCATTTAAAATAATGCTAATATATATATATAGCTAATATATATATACTTACACTTCATCTCTTGAGCACTGCAAATGGTAAATGATATGGTCTCTGCTTCCAGTAAGCCTGAAAACAAATCAAGAATTTACTAATTGATACAACCATTTTAAATTTATCTTTAAAAGTAATTTCAAATTAAATACTAGTGAAAACATTTTATTTAAAATTTAATATAATGATAAAACTCACATTTTTGTAAATAATTACAACTTTTTGCATTTTAATGAAGTAAAAGTAAATTTAATGATATAAAAATAATACAGTAGATACTTGTTTTGACAAAATCAAAGGATCAGTAAAATAGAAAATAAGTACGTATTAGATTTCAAAACTATTTTTTAGCAAACTACTTTCTTTTAGAAAATAAAGTAATATTAAAAATGTTATTTTTTATGCATTATATAATGAAACAGGCAAAATAAAATTAATACTTAAAAATTACATTTTTAGAAGTATATTTTCCATATTTTTTATTTAAGAAAGTATTTTACTGGTTTTATCACAAAAAGTGCCTTAATCTTGTTGGCCATTCATCTTCTTATTTTGCAGATGGTTGTAGTGCTATTTCATTTTTCTTTTCTTACTTGATATTTGATACTTATTTTTCACTTCAACCATTGAATTACCTGGTATTTTCTACATACAAATTACATAATTCACATAAAGGAAATCCTGAAATGAAATTTTGGGTAATAGTGGATCTGTTTGCTAAAGTTCATGAATGAGTATCTTATTTTCACTCAAGTCATCAAGTAAATGTTTCATGAATATGCTGTCAAGTTTCTTTGATAACACTTGCATGTCAAAATAACCTAGATACCATTTTTTATGCAACATTATTTCAAACAGATTGACAAGTACATTTTGTCTAGAATCTCAATATCATGCAATAATTCTAAGCCATGATTATTGCTTGCAAAATTATCTTATGATATTAGTACTTTAACTAATATCTTAAGTAACATTCTCTTCCATCAAATTCCCTTTACTCTAACTATTGTTACTAACCTAAGATTACACTTCTAGATACCCAAAATTTATGGAAGAAAATACAATGTTATTATTTTTTGTCGACCACAATAGTGGTTGGTTGTAGCTGTAGCAACAAGAAATGTTAAAAAAAATCACTGAATTTGGCTCTGAACACTTTAAGAATATCATGAGGTACCATCCTAAAGAAAGACAATTCATAAAATTTATCACAATTAACCAGACACAATTCATAATTTGAAATAGAAAACTCTCATTACAATAATAACAACTATAAATGAGGTTTGTTGGCAGAATATATTCTCATGATAAATAGATAATAAAAAATCTTAAAACAAAAATATTAGAATCAAATCTAACTTCGACTTTTGCTTTAATAAGAGATAAATTTATATATATATACATATAAAACACTTAAAAAACTTTTTTAAAACTTACCATAGTTTAGACCCCTGCACTTCTAAATTTCGAGTTAGAGCAAAAGCAGAATGGTTCTTTGTAGACTAAAATATAATAAATTAAATCATAATAACTTTTTTGGAATAAAATGAAAAAATAATTAAAAATACTCTAATACTCTTAAGTTGATTGACTTACAAGAAATGCTGCATTTCGTAGGCAATGAGTTATTCCAAGATTTTCTTTGTTACTTTCATACCTTGATCCAGCTTTTACAACAAGTGCAATTTCTGCAACCGGAGAATAATTTTCTAAAGATGCAACATTAATGCCATTTGCTATCTGAGTAACCTAAAATTATAAATGAAAATAATCACATAAAAATTTTAAATTGATGGACATTTTCTAATATTTATACCATTTTCTCATATTATGATAATTAATATAAAGTTGCATAGTATAGCATAAGTACATATAAATGCATCATAAATATAACTATTCATAGTTACTTTTGTATCTTGTTTTGCTAAAACACCAATTTCTGATTTAGCACTAGCCTGATGAACAAATCGATATTTTTGAGATCCCTGAAAGACACAGATACATAGTGGATAATCAATGCTAATATAAAAGTGAGAAAATATTTTCCCAAAGTAAAATTAAATAAGCATCAATACTTTTAATTACATTCATCAATGCTGCATACTCATCACATCATGAAACATTTTATTCTCAAATTTATGAATATTTTCTTATTTTATTAACCAGTTTACATAAGTAAGTTATTTTAAATTACTCTTTAAAGTGAAAAATAATGTTAGAAGTATACAAACACAATGTCATACACAAAACCATAATTAAATATCACATAAAATAGCTTTTATTAAATTCTCATTTACTATATGAATAAAATTAAGTTAATGATTGACGTGTATTTAAATAATGTAAAATAAATTAATTAAATAATCATGAACAGGAAATTTTCTCATTCTTAATAAATAATTTTTCTTTAATTTGGTCTTTTTTTTCCCCATGTACAATGTTAATCAAAACAGATTTAACTTTGCTATATATAGATGAAATTTAATATTGTTGACTATTTATTAGCAAATTCAAATATAGAAATATTACTAAAACAACAGCAATATACATTTCAGTGTAGAATATATATGCTAGTATCACTTAAAAACTTTCTATTATTATATTCCTTTTTATAATTTATCACTTTACATGAAAAATATACAAAAAAGAATGAAAGTCACAATAATTACACCAATAGAGGTGTTCAATTTTTTATGTAGTTTTAATAGGATTTTAAAGGCTCCCTTTTTGATTGATTAATAATCACTCAAAATATTTTATCAACAATTGTTTTAATTTACATTTTCTTAAATCATTAAAACAACTCAAATGTTTTCCCAACTTAAGTTAATCTTATTATATATGAAGAAAATGTTTTTTAAATTCAAGTAAAATAATTCTTTATTTGCTTCATTTAAAATTCCAAAATTAATGAATATAATTAAGGCTAATTAATTTAAATGAATATTTTTAAATTATATTTAATACAACTCGCTTTATTTGGTTTTAGAGATAACATCAATACCTTACTGGTTATAAACAAATTTACAACAATATCTTACAAATGATTCTTAAAATAATGGTATATAAACTTTTAAAAAAATTAAAAATTAGAGTGGATTATTGATTATAATACAATTACATCCTGAATTAAAATTGAGATTCTCATAATAATAGATTTATAAAAAAGTGATTTCATAACGATATATTTATTCCAAATTATTACATTGCCTAGTAATAAGTATGTTAAAGTCAATATTTCATTTCAACAGATATATTATTATCAATATATATATATATATATATATATATATATATATATATATATATATATATATATAGAGAGAGAGAGAGAGAGAGAGAGAGAGAGAGAGAGAGACAATTAAACTGAATAAAATGACCAGACAGTTTTAATCTTCTTGCGAAAATTAAAATAAACAATTTGTGTCATCTATTTGTAAATAGTCAAGATAACATTATTGATGTTATTTCTTTTCAAATGTAATTAAATATAGGAATTATTAATAAAAAAATTATAATTTAAAATTGCTTATAAATTGGTTTGGTTATGCCATAAAAATATTTTTAAGATATATGTAATTGATGTTATCACCTAAAAACAATTTTAATATTAACAGTTGACAAGACTTTGTCCCATTTGAGTAGTCAAGCATATTATGATATATTGTAAAATTTAATTTATATTTTATCAGGATTTAAATTTGATGCAAAATATGGCATATGAATTTTTTATTCATGAAAATATTTTTTGAGTATTATAAATAATCAGAGATATTTTTAAGTTTGAACAGAAATAAAAAAAATTGGTATTATTTAATTATATCCTCGCAGTTGATCATTGAAGAAATTGCTAAGCAGTTTCATTAGAAATAATTTTGACATTTTAATATTCATTTATTGGCAAAATTATTTTGTCAATTAATGGTAATTTAGCTTTAAAAATGTAAATTAAATTTTCATTTTATTTTTAGTTCCTAAAAATTTAAATTGTTTTAAACAATATATGAAGCAAATATTTAGGAGAGTAATTGCAATTTGTTTCTTTCTCTTTACAAAGATTATTGTACAAAAGTATAATGGAATTATAGCAAAAATTTATATTCAAATATGTAACATTATGTTTATAATTATTTTGTTAGTATGAACAACTGATTGGATAAAATTTTAAGTAAAAGTCCATTATAATCACAATTAATTTTAAAATATTTAGAAAAGGAATATAATATCTCTTATTTTTCAGTATTTTCTTTTATAGCTCCTAATAACATAATCATTGAATAATCAGGAATTCTAGAAAGAAAGATCCATTTGTTTTGCAGCAAATATCTGAAGTTGCAGGAGGTATCCTACATTAGTTTTGTGCAAAATGAATTCTTTCATCCGTTTTGCTGATTTTATTACTTTCTTATATTTTCTTTTCTTTACATCTCAGCAAAAAAAAGGGGGGGGGAATGACAGAAACTTCAAGGTTATTTCTTTTTCTGTTATAAATGTAGTTATCGGATCAAATAAATCTATAAATCAATTTAATATGTTATAGTAGGATAGCCATCAAACAATGCAAAAGAAATTAATGTTATTTGGAAGTTCTTCACCCTTTAATTCTTTAAGGAAATTTTTCAATTGCTGATGAACTTTTGTATTGGTGTGAATGTAATTTATAGTGTGTAACACTGTTTTCTTAACATCAGAATATATTAAATATTTTGTAATGAGATATTCTCAGTCAATCAGTGTGAATTATGAAATTCAAGAATCATCTCTTAAAGGCCAAATTGTGTTATTAAAGCAATAACAACACATGTTACATACTATGAAACAAATTACAGTTAACTGGCCAAAAATTCCAGATTACAAATTACATCCATAGCAGTGATACAAATTGTTTTCTACAGAGGACAATGTAATGACAGTTTGAATTTCAAATCGGTCTGGAGTCAGACGATTATGCTACTGTCTATGTCCGTTTGCTCAGCTTTTGATGAGCCATATCATTCTTAACTTGGACAAAAATGAAATTTGTTACAACATTTCACAGTGCACATACCGTATAATCCATAATGCCAAACAACACAATGAGAGAGGTGATTTTTTGGCGAATTTTCTTATGTATGACTTCATAAGTCATACATATGGAGACATATGTTAAGTCATACATATGGAGACATATAAGAATTATGCAGAAAATTCTATTTTGGTAACCCAAATATTTACGTCATCATGTACATCATCTTGGCAACATTTCTTCATCGCCAAAGAAATTCAGAATATGGAATCATGAATTATATGGCACCTGTGCCTATTGCACAGTCTTTCATGTTTGTTGTCAATAACTTAAAAGACATTTTTAAACACATACGAAATGATAATAATAATTTTTTTAAAAATATATTAACACAAAAATGAAAAGAGAACTCGAGAACATTTATTGAGAGCTACAAATAATCATTGAAAGAGCCGCAATTTGGCTACCCCTGGCATATACCTTTAGACTGGAAATATAAGGAAATGTAGTAAAATATAATAGCACAGATACGGCATAATCCTATTCGTATATTTTTGTAACTGATTTTATAGTTTCTTAGGAAACTTTATGTTTTAGTTTATTAATCGGATTAGTTTATTTAATTACAGAGAACTAGAACACAACTGTCAACCTGGTCATATTATTTAAGCATAAACAAATTTAAAAATACCAAAAGGATTATTAGGTACTAGCGTTAATAAAACAATATTGTAATATGAATACTTACAAAGGCAATTAGTTTGTAAAATTTGCGAGTGTACATTTCAGTTTCGTTTTGAAATTGTTTATCCTCTTTTATGTCTTCTGTTACTGCGTTGGTTCGATCTGCCTATTTTAGTCAAACAAATCTAGTGAATATGGCCAACCACTTAATTATTTAAAGACTCTCTAAGGACGTAGTGCACCCTTAAACTAGATAATTCTTCAAATTTCCACCTTCGAGTATGATGACTATTGGTCCGTAATATCAATCACACTGTAAACAGCCTTCGTACTAAAGAACAAAGAAAGGAGGAAAACACTTTCATTTGTACAAACTCATTTAAACAACTTAATTTATAAAGTTTTTTTTTTTTTTTTTTTTTTTGTTGAGCGAAAGACTGAGCAGGTCCCATTGAATGATTTCTTGAAGCTGAAGAAACGAATGTGTTTATCAGTCGAAGTAAAAAATAAAAATTTAAAAATAAATGAAAATGTATTAAATAAAGCAAAAAATTTCCAAAAAGCATCGAATTCCAAAGAATAATCTAGACAATTTTAAAAACTGGTAAAAAAAGTTCTTGAAAAAGGAAACAGTACCAGCAAAAGTGCACACTTTTAGAAATATTTTAGGGAAGCAAAGCAACATAAACTTGGGGTAAAAGTAGAAACTAAAGATAAAATTTCAGAAATTGAATGAAAAGAAGGATTGCTGAAATCATTACATTCGGAGTACGACCCACAGATCAATATTTATCTTGGTATCTTGGTCGTTGGTACGACCGAAAGGATGTTTTCAACACTGGTGAGACAGGTTTATTTTTTAGTTTTTCCCTAAAAGAACCTCAGATTTGAAGGTAATAAATGTAATGGTAATAAAAAAAAGGAAAGGAAGTGTTATAATGTTGCTATCAGCTAATATGAAGGGGACAGAAAACTATCCTTGCTTTTCAGAGGAAAATAGTTAAATCTTAGCTGTTTCAAAAACATTTCGAAACTATTAGCTTTATATACTAACATTAACGCCTGGATAATCTGGAACATTTATAAAAATTGACTGAAAGACTAATAAATTTTTTCCCTTTTTTATATCGGAGATAAATTGTGGATAATTGCATTCTCAGGTTGAAGTCCCTATAATATATAATAAATACAAAATAAAATATAATTTTATATTTATTTCTTATGCAAATTTCATTATGATGTATGATTTATGAAATATCATATGAAATAAAGTGAATTTCTAGAATTAAAGGCTTAAAAAGTCATTTTAATGTGAAGTCTCATAGACGCTTCAAATAAGAGCATTCAGGGAATATTAAGAGATAATAAAAACGCAGGACATATAAATCATTTATTAGTTCTCACGTTTCCTCACTTATAAAATCAAAAATATTCTTCGGTAATGTAATTTAATGTAAAATTTTAAACAGCATTTAAAGTGCAAAAGATAAAAAATTATATATTATTAAAAAAAAGTTGATGGTATACTGTTGTGAAGGACAAAATAAAAGCGAAGTATATATATATAAATGTGAAACAAATAATTCTCACATTCACTTCAAGCGTTTTCTGTTAGTTTTCCATTTTATTGTGTTCTAGTTGGTGGCGAATTAACATTATATAATTATAAATTAGAAAATTCCGTTATAAAAAGTATATTATCAACATCTTATAATAATAAAGAATTTAGTTCATTAGTTCTGTCTTGTTTATTCAGTCAAATGTAATGCATGTTAGTAAAAGTGAGTACATAATTAGATATTGCCTTAGGCACTTCATGTCCTGTTATACCTTTGAAATATAATTAAAAAAATATATAAGTGTTCGCTTTATACTCTTACAATTTAGCATAATTAAGTATTGTAATATTTCCGTAAGAGTCACACACTGTGTGAAATTTGATATATCGCTGTAAGTAGGTTTTAGTGTAATTTGTTTCATTCATGTTAATCATTCTTATCATGCTTTATACTTCGAATTAGTTGCATCTTTATATAATATTTGTGACATCTAAAATTAGAAGAATTATTATTTATTTTATAGCCTTAAATATAATACATAGTGGATATTTCGTTTGAATAAAATAAAGAATTCAGTTCCAATAATATAAAGGAGAAACTCAAGATTCGTCTGTCTACATTAATTGTTCAAAACGTTTCATACTTAGTTACAGAAACATGCAGAAAGGAAAATTCCATTTTTCAGCCTTTTCCTTAAAAGTGAAAGATAAAAAAGCATACATTTTAATCCATTCAGTACCGAAATTTGTTATAAATAAAAATACTTAAATGAAAAGAAAACTGAAATCATTACTGTATTTAACACACAGATTACTTTTAATCTCTTTCAAATGCAACTTCGGCAATTTGCTTGTACTTACTCATAAAAGGAAATGTTTGTTCAAAATATTTTTATTTACATATTTTAATATCAGGCAGGCTGCTTTTAGGAATGTTTTTTATATATTCAGTTAGTTTATTGCTTATTGTACCGAGCTTCGGGGTTTGTGTCGATTGAGGGTTAAATAAAACAGCCACTCAATGAACACAAGACTTTTATTCGTAAAAATTCCACTAGATATACTAGCTGTAACACTCACAATTATACAGCTACAATTCGTCAAATACAATGAGTAACAGCAATAAGTAACAACAAAAATACAATAAGTAACAGCTTCCATTCCCAGGTATCAAATACCTCAGACAGAGAACAGCTTCTCTAGACTAGCAGTCATGACTAATCGTCTTCACAAAAGTAACTATGTCGGGCTGCGGTATTTATACCTGATTTGGCGGGGAAATCTTCTAATTTCGCCAATGTTCTGGAAGCTTCTAGGCTATCTCACTAAATATTGGTCCTAGAGCTTAGGTGATGGATGTTTCCAAAAATATCTATTTCTCGCCAAGTCGTCAAGTTTTCTCGCCAAAACATTGCTAAGTCACCAAATCATTAGAAAACCCGCTTTTAACGTATAACATTTCTTAATACCACAATTTTTGCCCAAAATGTTAGTATTACCGATCTGTCTGAGATATTTTAAGACAAATACAATAATTATATATAATTTGTAACATTATCAATTTTTATTATAACTATTTGCAAATTCATTACTTTAAAGAAGTCTTTAATTATTTTAAATAATTATTTCAGAAAATTCTCTGTAATAAATTAATATACGCCATATTGTTTTTGAAACACTACATTTGTTCCACAAATGCATGTATATAATCTTCAAATTCTTATAACATTTCTTATTGTGGTATGTAAAACAACGAATAGAAAAAAATCGATAGCTTGTCGATAAGTATTTTATTATGATTATTTATTTATATTTATTTGATTATTTATTTTACACATTTACATTTTCATGAGAATTACGGCAGACCTAGCGCGGCGTATCTCCCTCAAAAGATAAAGATTTGTTACGGTGAAAACTTCAGCACTTAAATGGGGGGAAATGACTCTCTCTTTTCGGTCAAGGGAGTAGGAAATGTCATCTGGCGCCGGCCTAGGAGCAGTTTCTTAAAACGGTGACGCCTGACTCAAAAGTTTAAATAATATTTCAATTCATTAGGAAAAGTTTTCTTCTTAATAAATATTTTAGTAATTATATCTTGATAGATTTGTAGCAAGTTTTTATTTATGGGATCTATGGAGATATCAGGAAAAATGTGTTAAAAGCTAAAAAATACTTAAAAAAAAAAAAAAAAAAAAAAAAAAAAAAAAATCAAATTAACCACAGAAGTTTACAGCTTCAATGCATTTTGACAGATATAAAATTTAAATATTTTAAATTGTAAACAATAAACAATTTAACATTGATTGTAAGCAATAATTAATTTAATATTAAAATATTATCGATTTAAAATAGTAAAAAAAAATATAGTTTTAATAGGATCTTAAAGTTTTTCCTTTCCTCCTTGAATTTTTAAAATTGAATCTAAAAATTCAAGGAGGAAAGAAAAAACACAATAAGAGAGGGACGTTTTTATATCTTTATTTTCACTCTAATTATATTAATTTTATGATTAATTTTTAAAGTAATGATGAAAATGGCCTATTATTGTCAAAATTAATAATAAATTTATTTGTTTAGACGATTTGTCGTACATATTTTCATAATTTTAACTGTGACATTTTTTAGAAACTGAAATTTAGTTTTACTATAAATTGTTTTATAGCTTTAATGGTAAATCATTTCATTCCTAAGATTTCTGATTTAGCTTGTTTCTTACTATAAATTCTTTTACCTAACACACATTTTTATTTGTTTTCAAGATTAAAAAATCACTCATGGTGTAAAGGAAATTATTTTGATTTTCAGCCCAATTTCAATCGAAAATCTTTTTGTTTGATAGTAAATTTGGATTTTGTTTTCAGAAGAAAATAGAAACCTCAAAGATATGTCTTTGATGGTAAGCAATTAAACTCTTATACCTAAGTTTTGCATGTCGTAACTTTATGTTACAAGTGAGAAATCAGGTGTTACTGTAAGGACCTAATAAAGAATAAGTGTGAAATTTAAATTAAATATAAGAGAAGAGGGAGAATTTTTTTTTTATTTTAATATTATTAATGAAAACTGATAAATAAATTATAAAATAAATTTCTTTTTAAATTCTTTAAAAAAGAAGACAATTTGTTATTGCTTAAAAAGCATGTGATTCTCAATAAATATCTCAAGTATTAATTGATAAGTGGCCAATATTGTCTGAAAATATAACAATATATTGCTTTGAATTATTATCAAATATTAAAATACCCCACTTTGGAAATGTAAAATAATATTCAATTTTGATTTTAAGAAAAATGTTATTATAATGGTATTTAATATTTTATTTGAGTGTGAAAAAAATTTCCATTTTGATTCTATTTTGGTGTTTAGAAATATACTATTTTCTCGATAACTTTTTGTTAACAACTTTTATCAATCAATGAACATCGTATTAACACTATTTAATGATTCAACATGTAACTCTTAACGTAAAAATGTTATAAGAAAATTTATTCTTAACGTAAAATGTAACTCTTAACGTAAAAATGTTATAAGAAAATTTATTCTTAAAGTAAAAGTTATGAGAAATGGTACACACACGCACATTGAATGCTATAGTTAATAACAGATTATTTTATAGGTTATTTTCTAAATTTTGTTATTTTGCATTACAATTTTAGTTTACTTAATTTACTATTATCTAAACGTCTTTTTAGTAAAACTATTAATAGTTATTATTAAATGAGCTCTTGTTTTTATGATTAGAAATTTTCGCACTTTAGTGCTTTTCTAGTACAAAATGATAACTTTTTCTCATCTTTTTATATAACTCTATTTAAAAAGAGTGTGCTTCTTAGCCTGTATGGTTGTTATGACTCTCGGCTCTCTCCGAGTGGGCTTGCGTTCGAATCCCGAATAAGGCATGGATGTAAAATTGGGAAAAAGTCAGAATCAATGAATTCCCATTTCAAAAGAAACCAACGCATTCTTCTTTTCTTGTCTGGAGTCATTGCTCTCGTCAATAAATGTTCTCACTTCTGATTATCGTTTCTCATGTTTACCAGCTAAGGAACACACGATAAAAATAAAAAATGAGTGGGAGTCATACACATTTCTTAAATAAATAGTCTTTTATCATGTAGGAGTTTAAACAATAGTTAATCTACCTAACTTGATTGATATAGTTTTCTATAATATAATATGTCCAAACTTATATACATTCAGTTTTGTGTTAATAAATATAGATCGCACAGAAGTTAAATTAGAACTAATAACAAATTTATTGCAACATTGAGTTCAATGTATCATATATTTATTTTAGAAATTTTTGAATACCTATAATAAGTGTATGCTATAATGAATTAAAAGTTCTTTATTTGACCGTGTGATACCATGAAAATATTACATTATTATATTTAGCCGAATAGGGCCGTGGTAGCCTAGTGGTTAGGGTATTAGCCTACCATCCGGAAGGAAGGGGTTTGATTCCCAATGCCGCCAAAGACCCACAGAGCACACGTGATATACGTGCTCGTTGAATCTGTGGAATCGAAAGTCCTGTGGTCGGTCGTTAAATAGTTACCATGGGTTCAATGGTCTGGAGAAGATTTCCTTCCCCTTCACAGATCAATGTCAAAATTGAAGAAGGGGATTCTCTGGTGTTGTCATCTATCGGAGGATTTAGAAAAGAGACTTACTTTCACATTCATGGTGCTCTGATTAAAATGAAAGACGTTCCCTATTGGCTTAAATTCGCATTGCCAAGACACAGCGAGCTTGGCTTGTCCAAGTGTCATAAGTAACAACAACTTAGTCAAGTTAGTAATTAACTAGTAAAAGCTTTGGAAGCGAACCGTCAATTCGAATTCTATTCATGGAAATGATATTTGTAGTGGTTTAGAATTCATATTAAACTATTAAACCCAATAGAATCTGTTTACCGAAACAACTGTGAAGCAAGCTTGAGTAGAAAAATTTTCTCATAATTTATTAAATAAATCTTTATTTACAACGAAGAAAAAATATATAAAAGGAAATTTTACACTGCATATAAGTAATACATTTAAAAGACTCATTTTGTGTGTGTATACATTTAATCATTTAAATTTTATAGAAAATATTATATTTCTTATTATTTCCGGATTCATATTTTAGTTTAGCTGCAAATTAGGTTTTGATTTAGTTTTGTCAAGTCCTTATCAGCAAGTAATTATGAAGTAATTCAAATAGTAATTACATAATAAAGACCTAACTTGATATGTTATTTTAATCCATAAATTAATTTCTCTCTTTAAATATTTAGAAAAAACTTGTCTAAGTAATTATATTTTTCATCAAGCTTTCAGAGGACAGTCAGTTCTTGGTTCCAATTTCAATTTCACTTCCTTTATGTTCAAAGAACCAAAACCTCTATTCAATTCTAGTGGCACCTGGTTGAAAAACAAAACAAGCAAACTTAGTACTTTTTAATTTAGTAAAAAAAATACAAAAATGCAAAATTTTAGTGGTAAAGTATATCATATGGTATTTTAATTATTTCATTTGTCAATCAAAAATTTTTTGAAGTATTAGTCCAGGCAGAAGAAATATGGGTATAAAATCCAATTATGCTTACAAATTTAGTATATGTAGCATTTATTTATAAAAGTAAGTATACATCAAAAGATTCTTTAAAATTAAATACTTATTAAGCATATTTTACAATTGTAAAAATAAATGTACTACAAAATTTAAGCAAAATTAAAATTTTACAAAACTTATTCATATATAGTTCTAAATAAATAATTCTTTTCAATGACTTCTTTTTAAGTAAAGGAATTTTGTTTTTTAAATTTTAGCAGAAAATAATAACCTGTCACGATGACCTTTTATGTAATTTATTTCTGCTAGCTGTATCACATTAATATCTGATTAACGTTTAAGTATGAACTAAATATCTATTATCTGTCCAATGTTCCAATGTTTTTATGGCAAATTTTAAAATTTCATATAACCCCATTGAAGTTATTTAAATGGTTTGTTTCAGGGATTAATTAATATATTTGTTCAGTACTAACGATTAAAATTAATATAAAGATTTTCAATTATTATTATTTACTGATAATCTAAGTGCTTTAGAACCAACAGTAAATATTTTTAAAAAGGATTGTGAAATAAAAATTACGCGTAAAAATATTTCAAAATACAATATTTATTTATAAAAAAATAAGAAAATCCAGGAAACTAGTAAAAATCTCCATAAATTACGTAACTAACCATTCATTAAATGTGAATGAAATCATGTTTCATAATAGAAAAACTAAACTTTATGTTTAAAATTTTTAATTTTATAATGTTTAATAATACAATTTGATATTAACTATTTTATCCAAAAACTTTAATCTGAGATATATGAAAACTTTGATATTAAGAGAAATTTGTTAACAAAAATTGATAATACATAATGTCACTGCCATATTAAGTGTATTATACTTCTTATTAAAATTTCGGAATCTTTTCTTAACGCGTAATTAAGAATATTATCATTGGACTGATAATGCTCCTTCATTTTTAAAGGCTTATTCACTTGTGACTGAGATAGATAGCATTTGGCATCTTAGAGATGTTTGGAGGTCATGATCTGATCTCTTTAGTCTAGGGAATACATCTAAGTTTTGGCGTGGTGTTGAGCACTCCACTTCTTGAAAACTCTCTGAATCGTTCTAGAAGTCTAGGGCACAAGAAACCAGATTACTCTCTCAAAGACTAATTGGCAAATCTTTTAGGGATTTGAAATTCACATGGTAGAATTTTAAATTATTATAGCATATACAAGTAAATCTCTTCAAAAGCTGGTTTAACAAAGGAATTTATGCAGTAGTGAAATGATTGCAATTTAGAAGATGCAGTGGGGGGATTAAAGAAAGTGTTTGTCTAAGAATGAAAATTATTATGCATTTTATAGTTTTGTTCTCAGAAAATATATTTCCGGAGCAGGATTTGTTACCAATGAAGGAATTTAACACCATACTTTGGATTTTATGTCAACATTACCTACATTATATAAAATCAGGATAAAGAGTACAATTTACAATTAAATTTTTTTTTTTTTTTTTTTTGCATACAACAACAGGTGAGTAAGAAAATGACTTTTATATATGTGGATGTACTCATCCTCTACAACGAATGTCTAAAAAATGATATTAAACGCGTGAGGGATGATTTTAATATGAAGAAAGATGAGGCGGAATTTAAGAATTTAAACAGATGATCGGAAATCAACGTGGGATCACCAATAATAATGACAACAAGCTTATATATTTTCCACCTGAATGTGATATAGGTGTAAGAATGTTCAGATAAAGCAATATTTATAAAATAATTTAGAAATCACGTGATAATACTAACTTTAATCAAACTCAATCCACGGAGATTGAGTCTAGACTGTCAATTTCATATGGTTGATGTAACTCCAAGACCTTGATCACTTTTTGGAAAAGTATCTTCTAATATTTGCGCTTGAAGTTGATGATTACTCATTGATTCATGGCTATAAGATGGACTTTAAATTAAGTGACGGAAACTAGATTAAGTGAGAGAAACTCTACAAAATTGCTTTGAGATTCTGGATTGAAATGTTAGCAGAGACGTTATTCAGAATTTAACTTAAAATTCCTCTTAAGGGACAAAACATTATTGATTGAAAACAAGCGCCTAGTGTAGTACTTGATAAGCTGAGTTTTCCAAAAATATGGAGTTTATTAAATCAATATTAACTCTTGCTTCGTCTTATGTAAAGAGTTATTTGGAATCCTGGCACAGATTTTTGAAATTGAAAAAGTTATGTTTAATGACTTAGTCGTTTGTAAAATTTATAACTTGGCTGTGGAGTGGCAATTCATGATTTCGGCAATCAAAACACCAATTTCACAAAGTTTTGCAAATCTTCGACTGAGTTGATGATAGTGATTATTGAGTTAATGAATTCAATAATCATTGTATCATTCATCACTTGTTGAAGACGTTTATCTATCTCAAGTAGTTTGCAACAAATATGCATCTAATTGTTGACGCAGACAAAAAAAAATGATATCAATTTTTAAAAGCTCAGAATTTTATAAATATCTGGAAATGAATCATTTTTAATTTGAACTAATTAAGACTTTACCTCTGTCAGTTAAAAAATTAACACCTGAGTTACATAAGTATTGAGATAAAGAATCTCACCCTCATTACTGATAGATGTCTTCATGATCTAAGAATACTTTTAAGGTCAAAATTAACTGAAAAATATTAAAATATTTGTTATATAATGTAATCATTAAGCCTTTGCTTACTTAGGGATCCAAATCAAACGCTCTGATCAATTCTCATTTGACATTATATATGTTTTGATCGAAAAGTCTCTCAAAAATACTTCGGAATTTTAAATGAAGACGATTTGGAAGGACAACCATATGATTACAAATTATATAAATTATTTACGGAAATAAATAGCATCAAATACATGAAGGTAAACCGTTTGAGGTGAGTTAGGAATTTATCCGAATTAAGCTTTCTTTTTTGACATTCAGGACTTTCTTCTGTAAACCGTTTGAAGTCAGACTTAAGGTTGGCATTAGTTGAGATAGATTTATTGCGTATAGGAATATTTTAAAATTTTAAGAATTATTAACTGAAGAACGTTTGGAGTAGAGAGCAAAATAAAATGTTGTTAGGAAGGTCTGGCCCGTCAAGAGTTGAGCAAAGTCATACTAGAAGCAAAAGGAAGAAAACATCATTGGTCTTAAGGAATCATTTTCCTCTTTCTTCTTCTAATTATAAAATTACGTAAATCGGGTAGGTTTCAATTAAGAATTTTCAACTGCTGTATTCCACTGCTTAGTAATTGATATCTTTTGTAAATAATAAATAAAAATGTACAGAAATTCTCAGGAGTTATAAGGAAACGAAAGAAAATAATACCTGAGTGTCATGAGCTTTCTGGATCTGGAAATTACTCAAGACATAAATCAGACTGACTTTGAGCTTTACGAGTGCAAAACGCATTGCTACACAGTTTCGAGGACCAACACCAAAAGGCAAGAATGTGTAAGGTATAATTTTTTGTTTTTCTTCTGGATTGAATCTGAAATATAATAAAGGATTTAATATTGATGCACCAGTAGCTTTAAGAAATCATTTTGCATGTGTAAGTGATTTTGACAAAATTACCGACGATTACTGAAATATTTCATGAGACAAATGAATATAAGCTAGGGTTACATAAATCATAAAAAAAAAATTTAACTTTAAGAACTTATATAGCGAAGATGTTACGTGATATTTTTGGCCTTGTTTCTACACTGTTGACGGTGAATAAATGAGAGTTTTTACTGCAGCAATACGGTATAAGTGGAGTAATCGTGCAGATGTTTCTTTTCACAATGTTAATAATCTTGACGGATTTAATACGTTCTCTATTACGTGATCCATGCAAGATATTTATTAATGTAGTTAGTTGTTATAAATGCATGAAGTAATTAAGAATTTGTTCGATAATTTAACGTGCAAATGTTTATAATAAATATTATCTATATTTATTTTGCAATTAATATGTGCAAGGTAGCAATTAAAATCATTTCACTTTCTAAACTTTGAAATAGCAGCAGCTCTTATCGTAAGAAAAAGTTCTCGAGATATAAGAAAGGACTTTTGCGTTACATGATAAGACATTTTGTAGTATTTGTCGAAGTAAAAATGCAGAGGTTAGTGGCATTATCTAAAAAATTAAGAAGATATGGGAAAAAAGGAATTACGAATTTATAGAGCAGCAAAGACTTAATTTAAAATATGGTATCCTATTCACAAACATACAACTAAAAGAATGCATACCACACGCATTGATCTGAGAAAGAGTTCCGATATTGCAACAAAAAAGATTTATTAGATTGCAACAAAACACTAGTACAATTTTCCTAGTATAGATTGATCATTGACAGTTAAGACCTTTATCGCAACAAATTGTTGCTATCTACACTTTAGCATATCGTGAATTCGACTCAATTTTCGAAATTTAATGATTATAGATTTGGAATACACTTGAAATCTTTAAGTGAAGTTCAGTTAGTCACAGACGCAATATGTCTGTAGAATAGCAAATCAGACAGTATCATTAATTGAATATTTCAATTTTATTTTGTTATATAAAGATCAAGAAACATCGCACTTTTTCACTTAACAGATTTCTTAAAACTCTTTAAAATCATTTATTATCTTTATAAAATGTATTTATCATTCATATCTTATACGTTTTTTTCTTAATTTTATCAGAATGGCCATTTTAGTCCGACGCCTTAGCGATAAGATTACCAGCCTGCAATGATCTCTCTATAAATATGTTAACGAACAGGTTTGCATCTGAAAGCAAAATTGAATACTGGATTGGAGTAATCGTCAAATTGGATTGGAGCATTTGTCAGATAACGACAATTTGTTAAAATAGGAGAGTGTGAGCAAAATCTGTCTTTCATGTTATGCATTTCATAAGAAGAATGGATTTCATGATATTTTCCTACATTCATTCTTTGAATGGTGATCAATTATATATATTTTAGATGAATAGAAATAAAAATTTCTTTCCTTGCTTTTAAGGATTAAAACATTATATTTGGAAATTTTTCATGTGTTTCAAATAGTATTTTCTTGAAGGAGTGTTTTTATAGTTTCTAAAAAATGCTTCCCACTGTCAACTAATATCAATATTCATTATTATATCAAAACACATGAAAGATGTCTGAAGAAAATGAGAAAATATTATTAGCAAGTTGTTAATTCTCTTGTAAATTTACAAATAATTTAAAATGAATGGATTAACACGAGGAAATACTTTGCTTGATGTAAGTAATGTTTAATTTTATATTATTTTGAAAAAAACTTTATACCAAATTTTGAAAACTAATGCTGATTTTTGAAAGACGAATGAGGAAAAAAAATAATTTTAGCAAGTTATTATGTATTTTGAAAATTGACGCATGATAAAATGGATTTATATGAGAAATATTTCATGCTTGATGTAATCAGTGCATATTTTCAATGATTATTACCTTTCAGGAATGAATTTGTCAGGTTCTGGGAAAAATTCTGGATCTTTATGCAAAGCTAAGATTGGAATGCTCACTATCATTCCCTTGGGAATAACAATTCCGGAATCTCCTAATTTATAGTCAGCGTTACACATTCTTTCGATCCTATAAAAAAAGAAAACATATAAATATTGGTTAAGTTAAACGAATTCGATGATCTGACAAAAAATATTTCTTAACTTGTGATTCCATTTATTTATTTCCCTATAAAGCTATATTTTTAATAAATATTTTAGAAACAATGATAGAACTGATTTTCAAAATATTTAATCTCATTATATTGTTTTATGTCTTCTATATTTAAATAAATAATGAAAGGTATAATTTTTAGGTTCCAATTTTTTTAAACGTGCATTAGGACATAACCAAGAATTTTTGCAAAAGATTCTGTGAAAATTATTTATCACAGAAAACTTAAGATCTTGGTAGAAGACATTTATATTTATAAAATATAAATTATATAAATATTTATGTAATATCTAAAAAACTATTAAATACTTTATTTCTTATCGCTGAAATAGTAATTTGAAAAGCTTTTCTTAATTGTGTAACTAACAAAATTTCCTTTTGTCTCTTAACGGAACAAATATTTTCAATATGTGAACTATGTTAAATTTATCATACATTAATTATGAATTTTTCTTCATCGTATTTTTAATTTTTTCACTACATTTCAGTTGATAAAGTAATTAAGACCAATCAGTCGTCTCGTAATTTTGAATCAGAATTGAGTGATAAGCGCGACACTTTTTTTTATGAGCCATACCTTTTTTTAATATCACAAACTGGTATTCAGTATAGCTTTTCAGGATCTTATGGTCAAGTTGTTCTTTTAGGATTGGAAAAATCCCAAGTTCGAATTCAATAACTGTTGAATTAAAGGAAAGGGGATATGTTTTTCTGCATGCACATTTATGAGGGAAATCCTTGTACCTTTTCAGGGTTCCCTTTCTGGCGGCTTATGAATTCATACTATCCACTACCGAAGACGTCTCTGTTCCGGCATTTAGCTATTAATCTGTCTAATGTGCAATGTCAAGCATTCTGGGTACTTTTTGATCATAATAGCATTTTATTTATATTTGAAACATTAATAATAATTTATAAATAAAATTAATATTTTATTTCATATTGATTCTATTTAAATATCCATTTATTACATAGCAGAAATACTAATATCAACTTCTTTCTTTTTTTTTTTAAGGTTTAAGAGATTCTGTTTATATTTTATATATATTATTTAATTTATTAAATATACAGTTTTATTAACTATACAGCGACAAAATTTGCAACATTCTCGATACTTGCAAAAAAATAAAAGTGCAAATATCGAAATGATAATGCTTTCCATTTAAAAAATAAACATTTGAAACATTTTAAGTTCGAGATTTCCAGCATCTTGCGATAATAGATAATTTATTCACACATGAATTCTTTTATTCGTCGTTTGAAGATGTAAAGTAATGTTGCATTCGTATACAAATAATTGCTTTTATGAAACTTTCCAAAATGTGAATTAGAACTAATCTCTTTCCTTGTAGATTATCCATATATCCTCACATATCATGAAGGAAAATCTTCGTCTGAATTTTCGGTGACTTCATCAATTTTTAAAACACCGAGAGATGGTTTACATCGCTCAGGGTTTTTAAAATAGGGTGTTCGATGCTGGAAGCAGTGACAGATTAAGCTGAGAGCGTTTGTGCATGCTAAATTTATCTTAGATCTCGTTATTTTCCTATGAATTGCTGTGGGAAATCAAGGAACAAGTAGTTAAAAATTTTAGGCCTATGTTTGAAAAGATTTCACTGGACAATGAAGCGGAGATTAGGAAAACAGAAATGAATACAAACAATAGACACAATAAGAAAACTTTTAGAATATTTTTGTAAATCATGGGAATATTTTATGAAAATTTGATTTGCATTTTGATGATATTAGAATAGTTTGGGTTCATTCAACTAGAAATAATTTGTTAATGTAAATGAAACAAATAATCAATATACTTAAAAGAAAGAATGGATTAATTACATTCTAACACAAGCTAAAAATCCTGACATTTTGTTATGAATTTCACAAACATTTTCGGATGAAATTCTAGCTTAATTATCATAATTTTGCATATCTATATTATGAGAAAACTCAATTACAGTGAACTAATTGTTGTTTTCACTGCTTATCTTCCTTTTTTTGTCTTCTTGATGAAGCATCTTCGATGCTTTTACTCTTTTCAAATAAAATATATATATTTATTTTGTTAATTAGAGCACAAAATATTATCCTCAATCAATATGTTCATTAATAATTCTACTTAAAATTATTTACTGTAAATTAAGATTAAAAACAGATTTCTCAAAAGTTTAAGTCTATAATTTTGCAGAGTTTCTAGTGTAGATTAAATGAACCAATTATATTCCACTGAAAGTTTAGAAGCTGATTTTGATAATTCTTCATTAACTAGTAAAGTCTAATAATTCTTATAATTCTAATAGTCTAATAAATCTTGATAATTCTTCATTAACTAGTACTAAATAAGAATGGTATTTTCAAATGTTGCCAACTGAAGCAAAAATTATTATTGTTAAAGTAATTTGATAATATTAGTTTAACAAATGCCCATGTAGTTTAAAATTTTCCTTAATTATACTTTTTATTTTAGGGATAAAGCAGCTCTATGTTACATACATGTTTATTACTTATTTCATTGAAAGAGTTATGGAGTATATCTAAATTGTAACTATATACATATTTTCATAAATTTTAAAGAAAAATTGGAAGAATGTCTGATTATGGATAATATTTCAATTGGGCCCTTGGTTACTTTCCACTGCAGTTCATGTTCTTCAATTTTCCTGATTTTTAATTCTTTTTCATAAGAAAGTAAAAATTGTGTAATATAAATACAAATATTAAATACGTGTAAATAATAAACAGAGGACAATATATTTTTAACGACCCTATCTTTTAACATTTCAGTACGATTGAAAATTGAATAAGTGGGTGGCAAAAATATTAATATTTGAAGAAAGAAACATTAAAATATGAGAAGTGTTTCTTTCTCCACATACATTACGACACATATATACACTTGAAGGATACTTACTTTGGGGCGGGAGATTCAATTCTAAATGCTTCGGATATGATATTATCCAAGTACTTCATTTTTTGTATGGATTCGTAGGTAAGTTTTCCCTAATATTTTAGAGATAAAATAAAAATTTGATAAATGGAACTTATTAAAAATAAATATAAAATCAAAATATATTTAACACATTTAACTATTTTCTAGTTTAAAATATATTATGATACATTCATCAAGCCTTATATAAATTCATATATATTGTGTATTTATAATTCATCACCCATCATTTCAATGAGAAAAGACTGGTGAAGTGTTGAGAAGAGAGTTCAAAGTGAATAATTTTCTTGACGAAATAAATAACCTAAATTTATAAGGTAAAAGTAACAGACTAAAATTATATAATGCAAATTTACTAAGGCTAATTATTGATTTTTTTAAAATGTAAAATATTTATATCAAAAATTTATTGAATAATGAGTATAACATAACAATAAAAGGGGAAGAATGCTTAATCAATGTTAATAAATTTTTTTTAGCCCTATAAATAATTAAATTAGAATTATATTAAATTTTCTATATGTATTTATGAAAATATACACTTTACTTGTTTTCTTTTGGCATTAAAATAAAAAATAGCTAAAAATAAACACATATTTAACTTAATTTTAAATGACATTTTCTTTTTCTCAGCATTGTGCAGAAATTTGACATTAGGAGTTAGAAAGAAAAAAATTTTATAATTTATTGAATAATTCTAAATTTTAATTAATTGGAGTTATTTATCAATAATTTATATGTAATATATTAGCTGGGAAAAAGTTGATTAGTGAAAACTTTAGACTGTGAGTAATTCACACACTTACTCTTTGATAACTAATCTTTAAGTTCTGGCTCCTATATAAGCAATGGCATCCTACTGTATTTGGGATGAGACTCTTATTTTGCATTTTATAAAAATGATGATTTCAGTTAATATAATTTGTCGTGAAATCAGCGTGAAAGCTAACATTGTTGAAGAAAGTCGAGAATATTTCTGCGAGAATGGGAAAAAGGATTAACTGATTAGAGAGAGCGAACACTGAAAGCACCTTGAGTCACATCTAGCCATTCCTTCCTATCCTCCTCTTAGTGACTCAAAAAAGGATAATGAAGAAGTTTTGGAGAGATGGCTTTGTACGCATAAAGACAAGATGTCTCTCGGTTGATACAGTATTCGGCTTCCTAAGCCCTATTTTAAATTGATATGATATGGGAGTCTTCATTCTCATCAGGAATTTTATTTAGGGTTCTTAAGGCATCTTTTGAATGCGTTTTGTGGTCAACGCATTCAAAAGATGTCTCAAAGTTAATTTTGAGATTAGCTGATAAATAATGTTGCTCAAAATAAAATTTATTTTACTGAGTTTTATTCCTAAAAATAATAATTTGTATGAGCATAATTAAAATAAAAACCATTTAAATTTTATTGAAAAATTACTATATTTTAAGGAAATAATGAATTTTTTGAGATTTTTATTGGTCTGATTATTATATAACTGATTATTATATATTTTAATAATATCAACTTTATTATTAGTTTATTATTTATCTATAGTCTCAAAATTTATTAGTCTCAAAATTAATAAGTAATTAATTGCTTAGGCTTATTAAGTTAGCTTTGAATGCAAACAATTAATTCTTGAATAAATTGTATAAATTTTGAAATAGTAATAATCAATTAAATTACAGATTATTATACTATTTCAAAAGAGAAAATAAAAATTTATTTTAAGAGAAATTTATAATGACAGGTTTTGACACCATCGAAGATACAACCTATCATCAGGATATTATGGAAGTGATAATTTAAATATTTATTCCTCATCAAGATCTGTGCTATGATAGAAAATACAGAAATATTAACTGATAAGTAATATTTCTGTATTTTCTGGAGAGAGCCTTCATTTTATTCTTAGGGTAATCTTTGACTTTTCAATAAGCACAAATTCGATTTTTTATTAAAAGATTTAATTTCAGGTTTTTACATCACATTACAAGGAATATTATAATCCGTAATTATATGTCCTAACAATAACTAGTTAAAATGCATAAACACAGATACAATATATATATATATATATATATATATATATATATATATATATATATATATATATATATATATATATATATATATATATATATATATCGAATAATTGTGATATATTTTTCTTGCGGATCTTCTTCAAAAATCAAACTGTTAAGTTGAATCAACTGTCTCATAATTTTGAACAATGATTAAGCAACAAGGTCAACAAAGGTTATAAACAAGTCTTCAAACCAAAAAACATCTTAAAGGCTATAGGATTATGTTAATAGATGGAGCTGGAGCTTTTAATGTGTATACGGAACTTTCAATGTCTCAGAGTATGCCAGTCATTGAGTGGATTCTACATAAGGCACGTTGCTTTGGGAAATGTGTGTGAAACAGTATCTCACCAAGCTACTGTGGCCCCTTAAAGTATATGTAGAAGATGGAGATTTGCAGCATCGATAATAGAAGTTGTGATCTTGATTCTTTCAGTTTTTTATAATAATAAAAAATCGATATTTTAACACAGAGACTGAGAATTTCATAAGCTTTTAGGTGGAAGGACTCTATAATTTTTATGTAATTTTTGTGGACCTTATAAACATCTCGTAAATCCAGAACATGCGTGAATGAAATAGTTTCTTCACGTTACGATAGTAAATTGTAGCAGTTTTAATTCATTAACTTTAAGACAGAATAATGTGAAAAGTAAGTAACGATTTTATATATTATAATAAAGGTAAATTCTTATCTTTATTATAGTATATATAAATTCGCAATTATACTATAATAAAGATAATTTCTTGCAAATTCAAATACTAATTATAATCTGCCCATTTGGAAGATTACTGCTGAGAAAATCTAGTTTATGTTTTCTAAAATAAAGAAACTGTTTTCGCAGAATATTTAAATAAATTGTTGTAAATATTGAGGCCGCATATACACTATAATTTCAGATGTTTCAAAAATAATAAATTTTATTTTCTTCACGTTTCATAAATAATATTTTTTTATTTCTAACGCAAATATAGGTTTTACCTTAATTCAAAGTTTTCTAGAAAAATAATTCGTCTGTAAGCTGCTGAAAGGACACCATTTAAAAAGTTTAACCTTTGAAATTTATTCTTGATCCTGAGTGTGAAATAGACTTACTATATTTCATTCATCATGATAGTTTTTGGCCAGTCTATTTGCATTTCAATGTTCAATTATATTTATAAATCCTAATAATTCCTTGAATCGAAAGCTCTTTTAAGATAAAACAAATCTACTAGTGTATTTAGCACTCATGGCAAGTGTCAATGCCCGATATCTGAGTAAAATTTTTAAAAGAAATTAAAACAGTATTAAAATAAATAATTTATTAATAAGTTTGAGCATGTATATGGATCAAAGAAAGGTATAACATAAGTAATATTAAATTATTACAAAAAGTAAACGAAAATGTAAAAAAAAAAAAAAAAAAGAAATTGAAAGAGCTACTGTTACATAAAGTGCTTTAGCAATTTGACCGAGAAAAGTTCAAAAGTAGGCACATTATTATCACATGGGGATATAATCATCGCTCTCATCTCCAAACGTGATGACTTTTACATGCATTTTACCAGTTGAATAATTTTGACTCACCTGAGAGTTTACACTACCCTTTGCACAAAAACTGCAAGAAAAGAAGTATCCTTTGTTTCTTTTCTAAGACAGCGTTATTAAATCTAAAATAACTGTTATTAAATGCTGTTGCTTAAAACCTCTATTTGTAGCAAACCTCATAAAAAAATTACAAAAATTAATAAAAAAATGTTAAAAGTAATAAGATAAATATAAAAGATTTATTTAAAATACTGTTCATTTATTCACGTCTTAATTGGAACAATTTTTAGTATAAATAATATGCAAAACATCATATTTTAAAATTCAGTTTTTTTTCCACCTTAAAGATGTATTATTTTAATATATTTTTTTACATTTTATAAAATAATATTTAAAATAAATTTGAGATCTTATATATTTATATATATACTAATATATTTTTTTCAGAAAAGTACTCAATTATAAAATATAAAAAAGTGAAAGTTGGGTAAAATATTAAAAATTTCGTACGTTCGTTTCGCTAAGAACTTCTTTTATCTCGCTAAATGCCTTTGCTTGCTCATCCTGTTGAATAGCCAACCTGTGTGTCATTATTGAAAGCACTGTTGCAGTTGAATGGTATCCAGCGATAAAGAATATAACACATTGCGCTACAAGTTCATCCATGGATAAATCTGTAACAAAGAATATCCTTAAGCCTTACATATATATAATTAAACAGAGAGAAAAAAATTTTTATGATGAAAACTAAAATGAATCTATATAATCCTTGGATCTTTATTCTGTAAAGAAATAAAGAGAGAATTATCAAAGAAAAGAATTCATGGACACGTTACATTTATTTAAATAGTTAATAATCAATAGAAATGTAAGAGAAATGAATTGTGAAATAGAAGTCAAACACACACACACAAGATATAATGATAGTTATGTTAATTAAATAATACTTTTTAAATAATCTTGAGTTTTTTTAACGAAAACTAATAGGTTTTTTGAACTTCAAAATATATATTACTGATGGCTAATATTAGTATACCAAAAATGCGGAATGTCAAGCATGTGAAATCTGATGGAACATATTGCGAAATGCAGTTGAAAAGTTTTTTCGAACGCATTCATATAAAAACAGGAACTCTATCGCACAATTAGCAACAATTTGTATACTAGACAATTAGGCTTTGGCAGCGCAATTTGACAAGGATTGCAGCAGTGTGATCTATTAACACGGCCAACAAAGTTTCGGTTATCCTTAGTATTTCATTACATATAGAGTGCAACAACAACGAACCTAAATGGAAGAATGATGTCAAAATTTATTTGGTATACCAACTATAATGGCCGCATCCGAGTTTGACGGTACAATGGGGAATGTTTACTAATAATATATGCATTGGATATCACCATAAAAGACATTCATCTCGAATGATGATATTAGATGCCATTGATAGTTTGTCTCATCATACATATATTTGATTTTTGATAGCAATTGATGCTATCAATTGCTATAAAAAATCAAATATATGTATGAAAAATATCTAGATTATTTTCTCTAAATGTGTGTTTTTAAATGAGAACTAAATAAAAGCTATTGATCTTTTAAAAAAAATAAAATTGGGGTCTTTTTAGATGCGATCTTTTAAAACGCTTAATCAGAATCTATAATTTTCTCTAGTCAAAAATTTTTAAGCAGATTTTAAGTGTACTTAGAGTTTTGATGGACCGGTTATACTGTTACTTGTTAAAATTTATCTGTTCTAGAAAATTTCAGTACTCTACTTGTTAAAACTATTTTTGAATCTATCTATTTTTTCGTTATTTTTATACACAACATATTTATTTAACAAATTGTGTCCATGTATATGTGTGCAAGTAATTATGTTACTGTTTTTAATACTTATAAATGTGGAGTTCTTGCCACTATTCAACATCCTTACTAGAGCAAGATTTTCATTAAAGTGAAAAACTGTATTTAAAACTATCAATACATCTATTTCATTTCACAAAATCACTAATTATTAATAAAAGGCATATAAGATCAAGAATATTGCTATTAAATTAAATTTGATGTTTGTGATTTTTGATATTAACTTCAAAATTACGATTACAGTAATTGGAAAAAGAGAAAAATTACAATATTTGGAGAAAGAGAAAAATGGAAAGAGCTATATTCCATTCCATTTTCTTCCTGTTGAAAGTGATTTCTTTTGAATATTCCATGGGAGGAGGTATTAAACTAGTTAAATAATGTTTTCAAAGACAGATATAAAAAAATACAGAAAAATTTCTTACGTTTGGAAGAACTTCCCTTAAAAATGGGATTGCTTGCAGAATCATCAAGATAATTTGATGTAATGTCTTCAGCTTTCTCGTCATCTTCCTCTTCGTTTTTCAGTTCAGTCGCTGTGTCCATAAGTAGTTGCAGGAAATCATTCCTCGTCTGAAAATATAATTAATTTTAAAGTAATATTGAATACATTATTCATCTAAATTAGTAGCAGAAATGATAGCAAACATGGTTATCGGAATAAAATATTTCTGAACTGAATACATGACTTAATTTTTTTTTTAATATTTGCTAGATTATAATTTTATGTTATTAGATAATTATATTACCTGACCAGTTCTTTTTCTTTCATCGATTATTTCTCGAGTGACTTTTTTAAAAAATATGCTGCTCTCCGAACCTAAAAGACTTAGTTTTGTTTTCTTCAAAAAGTTTGGCATCATAACTAAAAGAAGGGTAAATATTTTGAGTGAGAAAAAACCTTTCATCTTGTGTAAATTGTACAGACAATAATATTTTCCAATTAACCAAAACATAAGAAATGATTAATGGTAACTCTATTCCACAAAGAAATGTCACTTGAGAAATTATATAGTCGAAATATTATTACAGACCAAATATTGACAATTTCTAAATATTTTATAGCTAAACAAAATTACTGACTTGATTTATTACAAAAATAAAGTAAATATTTTTTATAAAGATTTTCTGTTAGATACAGACACACATTGCAACAGTAAAATATTTTTTAAAAGAATAAATTTTATATGATTTATACAAAAAGAAGTTAATTGTTATTTGAACATATATTAAATTCTATATGTTCAAATAACATTCAATAAATAAAGAAAACTTTACAAATTTATTACAATGCCCATAAAACACAATTTTAATGATTAGATATTTATTTATTTTCTGATTTTTATTGAAGGAAATAAAAAATATAAATATATTGAACTATATAGGAATTGTGAAACAATTTGAAACAAAGCATCTTTATGTTTGGTTAATCTCACAAACAAATATGAGTTTACTTACAGAAAAGAAGTATTTTGAAGTTAGTTACTCCACTAATCGCTTTTTTTGCCATTTGCACGAAATTGTTATCAGGGTTACTGTGCGAGTCTACTTTGGTAGAGAAGGCAGCACTCGCAATAACATCCATTGAGTAAGCTCCATAAATTCTAAGACAATTAATTAATGACATCAGTGAAGAAGTCAAAACAAGAAATATTATTAGTTTTCGGTAATTATTCAATTATTAGATTCACCAGAAAGGTAAAGGATAATAAAAGTAGGTTATTTATTAATTGTTTTTACAATTATGTAAATCAGAATTACATTTTATCATTCTATCAAGGCATAAAATTAGATATAAATGTTATGAAAATATTTTTCTTTGAGCAAAAGTTTTGCTAAAAAATATAAGTTTGATCTCGCTTCTTGCAAAATGTATATTCAAATGTAAATTTTTAGATTAAAATTCGTTAAAAAATCTTATTAATATATATATATATATATATATATATATATATATATATATATATATATATATATATATATATATATATATATATATATATATATATATATATATATATATATATATATATATATATATATATATATATATATATATATATATATAAATATATTATATATATATATATATATATATATATATATATATATATATATATATATATGAATATATATATATAAATATTTATATATATAAATATATATATATATATATATATATATATATATATATATATATATATAATATATATATATAAATATATATATATATAAATATATATATATATATATATATATATATATATATATATATATAAATATATATATATATATATATATATATATACAAATATTTATATATATATATATATATATATATATATAAATTGTTTTACCTTAACACGTCAATTGACTCATTTTTTGTAGTTTCCATTTTAAGATTCTGGATCATCGTCATACCACACTCTTGTAATATGCTCAGCATCTAAATTAATTTTATAAAAGAAGAAAATATAATATTAAAGGTATAAAATTTGTTTAACAAGAATAATTTTCTTAAGTTTCAAATAATAAAATTCGTATATTTAGAGAAATAAATCTAAAATTTTTTTATAGCGCTAGAATAAAATTATTTAAAATTTATAACACATATATAACAAACAACTTAACAAAGTTTTCCTGCAATCTGCTAACAAATTTTTTAAGACAAATTTAAAATCACTTTAAATTTGGTTAAAGAAATAAGAAGTATTTTAATTGCATGTTGAATAAAATTAGTCCTTAAAAATAATAATTTAGATAAAATTAATCTAAATTTAAAAATAATCTAATAATCTTTATTATTCTTTTAATAAAGGTTATTAGATTATTTTTAAATAATTACACTTTGGATAATAGAGTGAATGTTCTGAAAAGTGTTTCACTAGTGAAATAAGTTAATAAACTTGTTTCCTAATATTAAAAATCTAATTTAATTTCAGAGAAAATTTTTTGTTTTTGTTTCGATTTCAATTATTAATTAGTGCATTACACACTGAATAACGCAACTTATAATCAAGTTCTTCAAAAATGAGCAATTTATATATGGATAAAAGTTATCTGTAGTAATGTTCTGTTTATATACTTATATTATGAAATCGTAGACATAATCTTACTAGTGATTCAAAAAAATATATAATCGATTAAAAATCGATTAATATATAATCGATTTAAAAAATTAAAAAATGAATGATTAAAAAATGTTGCGATTCTTCATTTATTTTTAAACTACTTTGTTAAATTCGTTTTTATAAGTAAACTGTCACTTTTTTTCGTATTTGAATAGATTATATGAATTAAATAGATAACATGGTTATTTTAACTAAATGCGAATTATGTTAACTAGATTAATATATTATATAATGTTTCAATAATATAGGTATAATATACAGTTTAACATATAGTTGGTTGTTTAAAAATTATTGGAATGCTATTTAGAAATTTGATGATTTTAAAAGTCATAATAAAATCCGCAGCTCTTGAGAGATATCCTTGTTTCTTTCACAGTGGAAATAATTCCAGTTAAAACAATGACTCTGTTCATAGTTAAACAATGACTCTGTTCTGTTGAAATAAAGATAGTTAATAACCTTTACTGTTGTGCAAATTAATAATCAAAACCGATATTGCAAATAATTTGTATCTAAATGTAGCAAACTAATTATCTTATAATATTTATGACGTTGAAAACATCCTCAATTAATGCTAATGCAAAAACATGTTAATTATTAGTCGTAACTAAGAAAAATATGTATCGAAAAGAGATGATGGAAGAAAACTCGACAAAACGTGTTTTATTATGAAATACCATTGTTAAATTTTTTTGAAAGAAATTTTATCTATTTTCTTGAAGAAAAGTGCGCGTGTGTGCGCGTGCATGCGTTTATTCCACATACAATTCTAGAATCCTTTTCATTGAGTTTTCTATTTTATTGGGCTAATAATTTTCGATATTAATTAACGATAAGAATATATGAAATATTGATGTTTAGGGATCTATATTACATTACTTTTTGTAAATCCATCAGATAGATGACAAACGGACTAATTTATATTAGTTTTTTTTTAAAAATTGTTAACAAAATGTAAAAGCATAAATTCCTGTTTGTTGATAACATAAATAAAGAACATTGTTATTTGCGTTTGTTGTTTCTATCGATAACATATTTTATTGATTATATTTTCACTAGAGTATGCCATATGAACTATTAACTGAAAAGTGAACTATTAAAAAAATCAAATTAGATAAGATTTATTGTAAACAAGAATAATATTGAATCGTAATGAAAGTTTTCCACGACCGCTAATTACCATCTGTGCAAATAATTTACGTTGGTGTGTTTGTTAATATTATGTCAAACGATTTTTGGCAATTGAAAGAAAGAGAATTGTTTTGGAACATCGTTGCGAGGTATGTAAAAACATCTCTATTATTAAGTACAAGGTGTCTGAAATGGAGTTATGATACCAGATTGAAACCATCATTTACTTCCAGTTCTGTTGATAAAAGTCAACTACGCAGATTTGACATTGTAAGTTCTTGTATACTGAAGCTCAAAAACAAGACTATAATCGGCCCTGGCTGACCTATTGATGTTGATGAGGTGAAGAAAATCTTACTATATATTTGCAAGAATAACTTCTAACCTATTTAAATAGCCATTAATTTTTAAAGGAAAAAATATAGTTTTATTTAAAATATGTGACAAAAAAATATTTTACTTAAAGTTCCCCCCCCCTTTCTTTCAGTTAAATATTACATATTACTAAGATATAAGTACATATTTTTATTTATGAAATGTAATGTTTCACTATTTAATTAATTTAAATGTATTCTGAAATAAAAACTCAAGATTAAAGAGTTATATTAACATCAAATACACTTAACAAAGATTATAATGATTGTAAAATGTAATGAGAGAAAAATATATTTACTAAAACAATCCTATATATGTGTGTACATATATATTATCATGAACAATCTTATCTTACACAATCTTATATATTATCATGAAATGCCTTTTAGAAGGATTCTACACATTAGCAAATTTTTAAAATATTTACTATGTAGATGTACACAATATTTATCTTTGGATTTTGAAAATAAAATCAAAATATTTAGGTAAGTTTAAGAAAAAATTAATGGAGATAATATTTAGTAATAAGGAAAAAATAAGTAAAATCATTGTACTCTTTTAATTTTTCCAGTAGAGAACGTTGGTGAAACGATTGAGCGAATTCTTTTCCAAGTTTCTCCTTCCAAATTTGGCATCATGTTATCCGTTATGTCATCTCCTGTACTAAAAGACTAAAAAGTGAAATTAAAATAAGATTATTTACATATAAGTTATATGTATATAATTACTATAAATTGCTTTTTGACTGTTGTATGTAGCTTTCTAGTGAAAACATATTACGAATTTCCATATTAGAAAATTTACTGTATGCATAATTATAACAATCAAATATTGATTTTAAATTGTAGACTCAAAAAGCCCATTAATATTCTTTCTAAAATGATAATTTGGAAATGGTGTGAGCATATTAAGGTGGATATGCAAATATATTATATTTATATATAGATATAGATTATGTCATAATTTAATTCGCAACTTCATTATCTATAAATTCATATTTCACAACAATATACAGAGTAAATTATTTAATGGTAACTGTCATTATAAATTTAATTTTTGAAAGATCATACCAAACTTTAGCACTCCGGCTTTTACTTTGACAAATTATGCATTTGATCCCAGGTTTCAAGCATGTATATTCGTAGTGGTTCAGATACCACATAAAAACAATGATTCTGATCAATAAGCTGGTAATTAGCAATAAAAATGCCCTAAATGCGAATATGAATAACTTTTTAATGAAATTTTATTTTAAATATGCTAAAAGTTGTCCTTATCTTTACAAAGAAAAAGCATTGAATTCGAATGAATTTCTTATTAGTGAATAAGAGCTCCGGTTAATTTAAGAAAATCAATATCAGTTGATTATCGGCTGAAACACATTTACTTTATTTTTGATTTTTATTATTATTTATACATGCAAATTTTTTCTATCCGTGTTGAAACTGAAAAATTTAAAAGAATAGAAATATCAAGTAAACATTTTTGAAAGATACTGAACGAAAATGTAAAAAATGTTTTCAGCCAATTTATCTTTATTGGTTAATATGATTTTAAATGAAATCACAAATCTATATCTATATACTTAATCAAATTTTCTGTAAAGTATCAGAAAACAATGAAATAGTTTAAATAAGGCGAATAATCGGCCAATGTCTAGTTCTAGTATCCGAGGCAGGTAGGCATTTTTTACAAGCTCAACGTTTATATAAACTGTCGTAGTTAGCCATTGGGACCAACCGGGATTCTTGCCCTACGTCACAGAAGCAAACTATGAAGGGGTGAGGGAAATATTCAAATATCTTTCAATAATCTTTTATTTTACTAAGTCTAATCGATGGCTGTGGATATTAAAAATGTAATGTAACAGGAAATATTTATTTCGAATTAAATTCCATTTTATTTCTTTATTACCAGTATTATAATCTTTATGATAAACATTTTCTTTCTTATAAAAATTTTTTTTATCACATGAATTGTTTTTCAAATGTTGTGGAGCTTATTGTTTTCAATAAGTTGGTAAGCCTTTCATATATGATTTTTAAGTATCAGTTGGCTTATTTAATTCAGTTGGATGTTAATTTTTTTTTGTCTTGTGCCAGCTAGGCTGACAATATAGGGTGCGTTGCTTCACTTTTTCATACTGAATCATATTTAGTGTGGAGTCCGACTGCTTCAGTACACACATGCCATAGGGACCCGTTTATTGGGTAGGCAACGATTCACACCTTATTCATACACAGAAAGGACAAAGACAGGATAGAGAGAGAGAGAAAGTACATCCATGTCCACACAGGGATTCGAACCCAGGACCTCTCTATCCACAGTTAGGCACTCTGCCAACTAGAAAAGGCGGTCGGCGGATGTTAATTAATTATATTAAAAAACCCTGTATTTTTTATCCATAAACAAATGTGAATCTAAACAAGGCAATTACCATAACTGGTTTTTTTATTGTTTTGTAACACCATTTGAAGAAGGCTGTAAAGTATTCCTGCTTCCCCAGGGCTATTTCCTTATGGCAGGAAGGTCAAGTGGGGATCAGAAGGCGTGTGGAGGAAAAATCAGGGGCCCATACCAGTCGGTGAATGAACCCCGAAGAGTAAAAGTGTATCTCTCGTTGCTGAGACACCCTAAAATTTGATTTTCTTCTATATGATTATTTGTATATGTGTGTATTGTTTTGTATGAGTATTTAAATATAATAAATAATTAACACAAATGTCACTTTTTATTTTGCTACGCCACAAGACATAGATTCTTGATTTTAAATGATTTTTTTAAATTAAAAAAAAGGAAAATCTGACAAAAAAGTGGTTAACTATAGAAAGGAATTTAACATTCATTGGAAAATGAATTAGTAATCACATCAGTTCCTGGTTACGTAAACTTAAGAGTACAATAAAGAATCTTTGATTTTGTTTATTACACTTAGTACTAATTAAAAGCTTATTATGTACTTTAAAAATAATGTTTTATTCCAAATTTGTTTTCTTGTAAAAGAAAAAATTTTTAATTCTCTATGCCAGATACAAGATGGTTATTATTTATCAGTATGAAGATATTGCTTTTCTCAGTTAATCAGACAACTAATCAGAAATATTTTGCAGATGATATCATTTCAAAAGTCACAGTTACTTTTTGTGATAACATAAAAGATAAAATGTTATCAGTGCAAATAATTTTTACATTCGTGGAGACATAAAAGATAAAATGTTATCTATATAAATAGCCATTACATTTATGTGTGTAAATAGAGATAATGAAGTTGTATGCTTGTGCTTAAACTGTGAAAGAAAACAAATATTTATTGGAAGTTTTTTTTTTGCTGTTAAAAATATTATGTAAAATCTTGCAATATTTGGGCTTTTAAAAATCAAAAAAATATGAATAATTTAGAAAAATATAAATAAGACTTACCCTATGATTTGTAAAATACTGAAAATCTTTAATTAAAATGTTTTTGATATATTCTGGCTCTCCCACGGAAAGGAGAGCTTTATTGCCTTCGTAATATCTGAAAATAACACATAAGGCTTATGACTGAATATTATTTATCAAAATTCCTTAAGAAGTATAAAATAGAATATTCATTGGTGTTATTATATTACAGTGTGTCTAGGAATCATACATAAAACTTGTCACTGAACAATTTTGATAACATCAGGAAATCAAATACCGTGACCTCAACAAAACATAATGTGTAATAATCATGGATAATTTTTGCAGTTGATTATAATTTCAGAGTAATAATAATCAGTAAATAGTTAATGTAAGCCGTGATTTTATTAGACCATGTTGGCTGAAAGTTATACGCAAGGGTTGTATATATATACATATAAAATTTAATGTTATTTCAGTATTTCTTAATAATAAACAGAAGATAATATATTTCCTGATCTTAACAAATTTCATGTACTTCTCAGAAGATAACATCTGAAAATCATAAATGAAGCTAATACATTCTGTAAATTAAAGTTAATTTTCAAATATTCATCAATAATGGTATAAAGTTTAGATGAGTGTATGCATTACTCAGTAGAAAAATGAATTCAATGAATTATCAGATTTTGCTATCTTCTGAGATTTTATCAAATCATATTATCTAAAGGTCAAGGATAAAATTTGAATTTGAATATTATTTCAGAGTACATAATAGCCAATGAAATATTATATATTCTGTGATTTTAACAGATAATATTTTTAAAAATATAATACTGCTTGCAATTGAATGTTATTTCACTGCATTTACATCCAATAAAACGTAATACGTTGGACGAACTTATGTGTTTCTTACACTAATTAAACTTTAAAGTTCTTCTCAATTCTGATTTTTTGGAAAAGAAGTTTATAAACAAAAAGTTGTGCAATAAAATAAACCGGGAAAACACACATCAGACAAACTTGATTTAATTCTTTTAAATAATATTAAAAATATAAATGTAAAATTGCAAATATGATTAGGAAAAACATCACTACAAATATCAAATAATTAAAGTGGTGGGTAAAGGCGTTTTTCCTTTGATTGGAAAATAGCAGTATCGATATTGGAGCCAAAGGATGACTTTATGAAAAGTGTTTATGGGCGTTAGTTTTTTCTTGGGATCTAGTATCACACCGTTTGACGAGGTGGGTTGAGTTTTAAAAAAAGGAGTATATGATCGATTTTTCAACCTCTTCTTTTGATTATGGATCAAAATTATGAGGCGGTTGGCTGTACTGAAATTCTTCAGTCGACAGAAGTAGATAACCAGAAAGGTATTGCAATAACCTAACCTAACTTGCAAAGATAATGCGTTTATTAACTTCTTAGAAAACTTTAATTAGTGCGTGGATTTTCACTACAATAAATTTCATTCCATAACTTTATTTCTTAAGATGAGAGTAACAAATTTTTATGAGTTCTCAGTTTCGAAAATCGATATAATGAATGACATGATCTCATCATATCGCGAGTATTACTGATGTTGAGAATTCAGATTTATTAATTTAATTACTTTATTAATTAACTATTTTATTTACTTATATAATTAAATTAAACAATCAATTATTGATTAGGAAACTGATGGTACAAAATAGCTAATGATGGAGAAATTGCCTTTTTCGATAAGTTAAAATAAATACATCAATGGATGTAAATGATTGTGAATGCATGTAGAATTAGGGAAATTTCCGTAATATAAATATATGCATCAAGTGAGCAAAAGAGAATTTTTTTGATGAAAAGTAACCGATTCTCAGTACTAAACATAGAATTTTCTTTTTCTTTTTGTACATTTAAAAATTTTTCGTACTCTCTAAGTGTCAGATTTGTCTAATTTGCTTATGATTTTAAATTTTTATATTTAACTGAAAGAAAAATATTCAATTCCAATTATATTAAGTTAATTGATACATTAGATTTATAATTTAAATTTTTTAAGAATGTTAAGTTTTAAGTATTAAAAGAATAGAAATTCAAGCTTTGTTTATCAGGAGTTCCACCCGATACTTTTATGAGTGTACGTAACATGAAACGATTAATTGGTTATTAGCTTCAAAATATGGAATATTCAAGTAAAACTAAACCTTATAGTACTTCAGAATAAAGATAATCTATGTCAGAAAGAAGCTTAGTTCATTTTCCTGTATTATTTGAAATAATTATCAAACTTCTTTTACTACTTAAGTCAAACGAAAGTTAGAAATATTATATGAAAAATAGATGGGCTACTGATTTCTAAACTTAGGTGACAGAAATTTTATTGGCTTTTATTACTATAAGAATATTCTGTTATAATGGCTTATTTAGAAGATTGAAATGTATTTTAATTCTCCGATATTTATTATCATAACTATTAAATTATTAATACATTTATACTATTAAACTACTTAATTACTGTTTTGTTTTGATACATACCCATAAATTCTTCCAAATTTATTGTATCTTTCGTATTCTACATCTCCGAAATCCTAAAAATTCAAAAAGAAAAAAATTGTTATCAAAATGTTGCAATATATTTTTCTGAAAACTGAGAATATTTTGCTAACGATCATAAAAGCTAACTATCTTTCGAATTCATTTAAATGTAATTCAAATAAAAAATTTTAAAAAACGCTATTACGATTATTTGCAGACATTTACAATATATTTTCGAGCGCTGAATTTTTGTTTTTATCCAAGCTGATATGACAGCAAGATGGTTTACGTTCTGATTCTCAGTTTAACAGTTTATGGGTTCAAATCCTATCTCAAGCATGGATGTTTTTGGTGATTCGAAATCCATTTCAAAGTGCCGGTGGGATGAATTAGTCTTTGTGCTCAAAGGAAATTATAGTAGAGTGACTACAAATCAATTGAGCTGTGACTAACAATAACCTGTAAGGAATATTTTCTGATATGACACAGCATACAATAGATAAACTGGCTGATGAATGGTTGGGATTCTGACTTTATTTAACAGCTCATAACATTATGTATACGTTCTTATAGTAACTTAAAATTTCACTTAAAATATTAAATCAATTGAATAAATTTTCGTATGCATAGATGGGTTAGTATAGAGCAATTAATTAATTAATTAAAATAAATGATATACTTCTGTCATTTATTAGCAATACATGATGTCGCAATGAATTGAAAGAGAAATATTGAATTATCTTAAAACTTTAAGTGAAAAATTGTCTGAGGTGAAGATTTATACGATTAACTTTCTTTACTTTCAAGTATGAACGGTTTAAAGACTGATATTCTGAATGAATTACATGTTCAGCGGTTATCTGTCTACAAATTAGCAGTCAAATTACGGGAATAAAATAATTACAGGGAGATTTAACTACTCCATAATTCTTTCAAAAATAACAGAAAAGAATTTTTAATATTTGTAGATTAAATAATCCCTATTATCTGGTATTTTATCGTCTTTTATCTAAAATGAATGGCTTTTGTAAAACGGAATTTTAAAGTTGCTATAAACATTACAGTAACTTAGGCGATATTTGCAGAATAAGCAAAATTTCCAAAAGTAAAAGAATTGAAATAAATTATCCAACAGTATTTTCTACAAATGCTAGCAGATACAGATGAAAACTGTAAAAAATCCTTTATCACCAAACGATATTGTTTTAATCCATTATCATTTCTCTTTTATCTACCGATAAGATAAACTTTAAATTCCTGACAGTCACAACTTCTTCCTAACATGCAGAAATCTAATTACATGTTAAAAAAAATTCCTTTATATTATTATATTTGTGTTTAAAGCTCAGCTGAAAAATGATTTACAATTGAAGGTTTTAGAGTGCATTATGCAGGACATTAAAATTACATATTTTCTATTGGAGATAACTTCAAGGTGCACTAGTATGATTAGGTTATTAAGTAAGATATATTTGTGGCAATTTACAGATTAATACTAATTTTTATTATCTGGTTTATGAGCTGGTAGGACTTTGTTCTTCCGGTTAACAACCTTTGGATTTAAATTTCCATCGCTATTGGCGATGTTTGTTAGGATTCAAAATCCACTTTAAATTATAAGTCTTGATCCAATCAGCTGCCATTGTTTGTAAAAATTGACCATTCAATAACAACTGAAAAACCTAACATTAGGATAAATGTATGTTGCAGTATTTCATGAATCTTATTATTTTATATGTGTTTTGGTTTATAGATATTATATATTGCTTATATATATATAAACTCCTAGTTAAAGATTTGTTTGTTCTTTTGTATTCTCTGTGTTTATCGAATTAAATGATTTTGTAAGTACTATATATTCTAAGAGAGTGCACTCATTTTCAAGCAAATTTTTCATATAAGCTTTAATTACTTAGTAAATATTAGAATTATCTTCTGTTAGCAAAGTTTCTTGATTCAACACACATTTTTCATATCCATTGTTTTATCTGTTATCACTTCTCCAAAAAGTTTATTCCTGCCTATATTTTTGCTGTATTTTCCCAAATATGAAATCATTAAAAATACTACGACATATAAAAGGTAAATAGATTTGCGTTTAATTAATTTAACTAATTGTTTTAAAAACCATTAACTATGTAATAAAAATTCAGATAAAATTGTAAATCTGAGATTGCTTTATAAAACCGAATTCTAATTCCTACAAAAATGTGACTGTAGTGAAACAAACCAATCAAACTAAGCCACATTTACTGTATTAATTTAAGTTCTTTTACAACTCGCAAAAGAGTTCACACTTGCTAAAACTCACAGAATATTTACATCACTTTTGATGAAGATACCCATCAGAAGAGTCGTTGAAATGATTTACTTTTGCGTGGATTGCACCTTTGTAAAAAAGTATAATTTTTTTAATGAGTGTGAACTGTTATTATCCTAAGCCAATATCAAATTTCCTTCAGTAACTTTGACTTTTTATTATTCCTCCTATGAAAAATATTTGATTTTGTCTGATTCAAAAGTCAAAAAATAAAAATTCTTATCAATTTAATGCAAAAGATCAAATATAGTCTGAAGCGTTTGAAGTAGCCAAATTAGATTAGATTAAATAACAAGCAAGCAATCAGAGATATGATAACAGTTATATCTATATTTTGTAAAATATTATCGCTATCACTTGTGAATGAAAGATTTTTCAAATGCGTGGCCTTTAAATTGTTTACTTTACGACAATACAAGAGGTGATTGATGGCATCTTATATAGTAATTAACTCAGTGGTTCTGCCATCTCAAAGATGCTTTTCAATTCGTAGTTTAGAAGTAGAACACCCCAAAACTTGACTTGACAATCCGAGAGGTATTATTTCACTTGGAGGATATTGCAACCATAATCTTTAGTAAACACAACGGATCTTTGGTTAAGTCAGTAATGGAACTTACTATCTTTCCTTCAATATGAATAACACTTCCATAACTAGTCATCACGATCTTGTCGAAAAATGAAATAAAAAGATTTTAGAAACTATACATGTATATTTCTAAAACTACTTAAAAGTGTTTGTACTGAAACTGTATTGCTTCTTTCATCCTATATTTGCTTAACCAATGCTTTCATTTCATCTGGCTTTGGAAAAATAGAATGTAAAAAGTAACTTTCATTCGATTGGATAATCAAATCATACGTGTGTGTATCTATCAACCCTCATATATAAATGATTCCAATATTTAATTCTATTTTAAAGAAAATAGTAATAAAAAAGATATGATTGTAACTGTAAAGTGTTTTATATTGCGTAATAGTAACCATTACGTTAATAATGTAATTGATTTTATTTATTGTCTTTTAGCTTGAAATCAAGACATTAAGTTAAATTATTAAATTATATACTTATATTTAGGAAATTTATAACAAAATAATTTTAATCCTAAAATAATGCTCAGATACATTTTTTCTTCCATGATTTCTTTTTTATAAAATTAAAAAAGTGACATTTATTTCTTAATTTAGCTTGTTATTTTCATGGTAAATATAAAAATTATTTTGTTTTAATTTGTTTCCTTGCTATACTGCGATCTCTCTTCTCTCTGTTTCTCTCAAACACATACATATTTCTATGTACATATGAATGCATGTATATACAAATGTATAAAAGTTGAGACATACATTGTACTAAAAATTAAATCAATAATCGAATGAAATGCATAAGAATATTGGATAGAATTTTGGCAGAAGTTAAAAAATGAAGAAATAAAATGAAATATTTCTCTCATTTTTTATATGGTGCCTTAGAGGTCATCAGAAAAAAGCCTTGAAATTCTAAATTTCATAACTTGTGAGCAACAAATTTTTTACTTCAAGGCAGGTCTAACTGATATCAAAAATGACTTTTAGAACCGGAGATTCGCATTTAAATATTAGTCAAAAAATGTTTTATTGATCTGAGTGAATATACTAATTACACCATTTTAAAATTTATATTAAATAAGAAGTAGATTTTGACTAGCAATTGAAATAGGAGGCGCTAGGTATAGTTAGCACAAAAAAATTCTTACATATAGTCATAAGTATAACATTATCAACAATTTTGAATTAGAAATTACTTTTCGCGCGCGCGCGAAATGTTTTTAACATTTAGTATTATAATGTACTCCTTTACGAACCTTGAAAAAATATTCCAGTAAACTCCCTATAAATGGATATGTTTTGGCAGACGGCACCCCTTGCTTTTTCCAGTAATCGTGATTTCTAGTAGAAAATCTGAAACCAATGAATAAGTGAAATGATTATTTTTTTTATCACAAATAATTATTAAACTAAATTTTCTTAGGATGAAATTTTGTTCATTCTTCAGTTTTGAAACTTATGAATATTTATGTATAAATAGAAAATAAGGTTTTTACGAAGCTATGTAGTTGTAAAATAACGATATGCACACCGCAGCTTTTTTTTTTTTTTTTTTTAATTACAAATACACAGCTTACGGCTCATATGCTAAATGCCGCCTGTGTGAGAAGTTTACGGCCTATCGAGACGTCATTAAAAAAATTTTTTTAGAAGACTTCATCGCCTTAGAATATTTTGTAAATAAGAACAATATTGCTCCCTTTAATTTTCTCTATAAAGTAATTATGATTAGTAATATTTTCCTTCCGAAAACCAAACTAAGAGAAATACAATGTTTAAAGCAAAAAGAGTTAAAGGCCTTCAAATGCAAATTTCTGTAACATTTATATAAGACATACATAATGGTGCAGGCGAGCCCTGGGTTTAGGTTAACGGGTTTGGAATACTCGCCCATCATCAAATGCCTCGTAATTTTGAACTACTGTCAGGTGACAAGGTAACACCTGAGATGTCCTCATCCTCTACTCATCCTCTACACATCCACCAGCGGTAGGACTTTGGAAGTCACACATTAACGTGGGCGTATCCCCATCCAACGGAGCTCCAGCAACCCAATAAACTAGTGTCTCAAGATAGAACCCTGAACGTCAGCTCCAGCTGGGAATTCTAACGCATGCGCAACTGAAGAAAGTAATTGAAGTAATTTGGCGGTATAAAATGTGAATATTGCTTAGACTTAATTTCAGCAACCATATGGTCTTCGATTTTCTTATTTATATGCTTATTATTTCTTGTGTACGAGTGAAAAACGATTAAGAAAGAAATGTGTATACATGTATTATCCCGTCGACCTTTTTTGCTTTAATAATAAGTCGTAGAATTTTGCAAATTTTAATAATTATTTATCGAAATATGAAAAAAATCAGAATAGTTTACTTATATCTTAGCACCACATAAAATACAAATAGATAAAATTTTATTTGTATTTTTATATGTTGCTAAATCGCATCATGAACGACATTTATTTTTTCAAAGATATGGTCCACCGGATAATAGGCAAATACTAAAAAAGGGTTAATTTCAATTATCACATTTTCTTCTTTCTTTATCTTATTAAAAATAAATATAAATTGGGGAATAAAATGCCCTGGTAAAATTAATTTTTCTAAATAAATCGTTTCTGACACTTTATCATGATTTAAATATAAATTAATATCTCAAGTAGTTTTTTTCCAAAGTCAAAATTAAAATTTTTGTCAACTCAAATTAAAAATTGCTTAAAAATTTTTTGCTCACATGAATTGTTTTAATAAGCTTTGGATGTAATATAAATTTCAATAAAGAAAACTGCAGAATTAAAAAATTCTATTATTTAGGGTGTACATTAACTATTTTTTAAATTAAAAATTCTAAATAAAAAATATAACAAGCTGTAAATATTGAACATCTGTAGTTCAAGTTAAGAGTACGACTCATTTATTTGAAACAAATATGTTTTTTAATTTTGAAAACTGAAAAAAATTTATAAATAATTTATAAATTTCCTCATTTATATGTATAAAAGATTTAAAGACACTCAGGATAACTTTCCTTCTGATTTCTTTGTTTTAATAAAAATATTATATAAACATAAATGGAAATAAAACATCATATGTGAAAAATTGAGAGTAAAGTTAAATAAACTTTTTTTCACTAAAAATATTCCAAAAAAAAATATTTATAAATTGTCATTTTACCATGTTTACATGACAAATGCCTGGTTTTTTTACAAATTCATTATTTCAAGTAGATTTTTTTTCTATTTTTCATTTTATCATGCTGATATTACAAAACTATAGTTTATGTTTGTTTTAATTATAAATTTACTAGCTCAAGTTGTTTTTTTTAAATTTAGTTAAAATTTGTCATGTTTAATGAAAAATTATTTATTTATTTATTTTGCATACATGAGTTGCATGCAAAATAAATATAAGCTTCAATTAAAAAATTGCAGAATTAAAATATTTTTTTATTTCCAGTGTAGATTGTGTCTACTTTTCCTTTTACATTAAAAATTCTACAAAGATAAATCATAAGCTGCCAATACAATAAGTATCTGTAATTCGATACAAAGTAAAACTCATTTATTTGAATAAAAAGACTTTAGTTTTTATAAATGAGAAAATTTATAAATAATACAGAATTTAATTAAATTTTCTCAGTTACATGTACAAAAGATTTTAGAAGAAATACAAAAAAAAAGAAAAAAAAAAAAAAAGTGCTAAGTTTTAGAAAGATAACCAGAAAAATTTATCGCCTTATTTACATCGCACAGTTATGGAATCATAGCCAAAATTTTCTAGAGTCGCCGATCGGGGCTCTCTCTATCTCGCAGTCACTGCCCGCGAAAAATGATGATTCACATAGCTGATTTTAACGTGGATAATTTAGTCTCAACTTAATGTATTTAACTGCACCATGTTTTACAATAACTTTGTTTCATGTGAAAAACTATGATTTTCTACGCGAACTTTAGATTTTTTTTTATCAAAACCTATACCTAATAATTTTTGTAAAAGAATATAAAATCTGAAAATTTTATCTTTTTTATAACATCAATATCTATTTATCATATATTTAAGATTTCAATGTATAGATTTTAATTTTCGCTTTCACTTCATTTGTAAATAAGAAGGCAGTACATATTTAATTAAGTGAAATATTTTTGAAAATTTCATGAATAACTTAATTAATTGTATTACTTGATGCATTCATGATATCATTATACTCAATTCTGGAGAAGGGGCAATAATTAATTTAACTATCATATAAATAATTATCGTAAAGTTCTGTTCAAATAATGGTCTGTTTCTCTCTTAGAGCATTGATATGATTTTTCAATACTATAAGAGAGAGACAGAATATCATTTGTATTCACTGGTATAACTTGTTTTTCAGGATCTATTAAAAAGACACCAAAATTATAGCCAAATAATAACTATTCGCATATAATTTATGAATTCTATTCTTCACTATTGTTTTTGACATGATATCAAAAAATTATCTTCCTTATTGAACACATTAGTTGCGACTCTCATATTAGTTAAAAAAAATAATAATAGTAATTTATTACAAATGATCGTGAATCAAATAATTAATTTCGTAATCAGTATGATCACATATGGGGAAAGCAAATGAGCATGAGAAAAGTCTTCTTAAATTTGTCTGTATTGTAAGCTTTCCAACACACACACGAAATATGTTCTTTTGTTGATCTTCCACTACATAATCTACAACTGTTTAAACTCGTGTTTCTCGGGTTCTAAAGAAATTCAAATGCACAAAAATGCCAAGAATCACTCGAATTCTTGGCGAGGGCTTTCTTGATTGAATATTTTGTTTTAAAGACAGTGCTTACAGACTTTGGACCTAAGCAAAAACACTCACCCTTTTCGTGGCATAATGCACGAAATGTCCACTATTCTTACTATATATAGTACATGAAAAAGTAATACATGAAAAGTATTACTTTTTTATGTACTAACTATTGTCAATTTCAATAATTTTTTTCTGGCCCACTTATTAATTCTTCTTATTGTAAATCTAACCAAATCACTCGCATGTGATTGGCACAAATCTCCACATGTATTTCCACAGATGCTAAACTGATTACCACACCACTTCCACAAGTCAATTCATCTGCTCAACGTTGATGAAACACGCAGAGCTCTAAGGAATGGTATTCTAGAACCAGTTATATGTTGGATTGAGTATTTTTTTTCTTACAGTTTTTCAAGTTGCATGACTACACAGCTTCGTTTGTATTTCATTTTACACTGGTGTTCAAAAGGAAGAGAATGTTTAGATTTGGTCTTTTATTTCTTGAATTACAGGACCTGTTCTAATGAAATTTGATATGTACATACAGTGAAACATTACAATGCAAGTAATCACGCTAAAGTTATAAAAGATACACATCATTCTTATAATCATAGATAGTGCTTATTATTCACTGAAGTCGAAAGACATGTTCCAGTATACAATTCAATAGTTCATGGATTAGATTCAATATTCGTGCATGGATGTTTGTAGTGGTTTGCAATGCACTTTTAAAATGTCGTTTTCACTCAGTTTAGTTGTCGTGTGCCAAAAGTAAATATTAAGAGTCAAATCAATCAACCAGCATGTTGTATGTAATTTTGTGTTAACCAATACCACTAATTGAGGCTGTGCTGGCCTGTTTGGTTAGAGCATCGATCTCATAATCGGATTGTAGTGACTTTGAATCTCGGCTTACCGATGATGCGTCGTATTCACTAAAGGCGACTGGGACACGTTAAATAGGTCGTAGTGGTGATACCTATAAGAAAGGAAACTAAAATATATGGTGATATTTTGCTTGGTACCTGTTTCTAAATTACGAACCCGGCTGCTTCCAGTTACTGTTAGAACTTAACTCTGGGCTAAGTAAGGCGTGGGAACAAAAACAATCAATATCACTAATATCTTATTTATTTCTTATCACATATAAAATGTATAAGCAATTCAGTAAATTACAGTAAGGTATGTTACATTTAAGGGAGAATTCTGTTATAATTCATCGACTTTATTGTTTCTTGTATAAGCATTTCTCTATTTTGAAAAACAATTACTGACAATTTTTTGAAGCAGATGATCTTAAGTGTACTTAATCAATGATAAATCAAAAAATCGGAAGTTGATGAGACTAATACTCAGGCTAATTTTTATAGATCTTTATAGTTTTTTTTTTGTGCACAGTTTTGAAAATGTATACTAAGATTACAGTAGCAATGAAAATTTGATTTGCGTAAAAGATAATATTGAAATATTAAATACATCAGAAACTCTAAATTGAATATCAAACTAGAATTCATTCACAGTACTAGAATTATTACAGTGAAATGTGAAATTACTTTGAACAAAAGAAATTGTTTTGTTCTGAAAATTTTAATGCAAAATATAGCTCAAGCATTACATAATGAATGAAATTATAAAAATATGAACGAAATAATTAATTATTATTCATGTTTCTTTGAATGATTATATATATATATATATATATATATATATATATATATATATATATATATATATATATATATATATATATATATATTCTTCAAAACAGGAAGTAAAACATAATAGTTGTAATATAATAATATTATTATGTAATAATATAATTGTAACAATAATAGAACAATTACTATTACATAAATATTGTATTTTAGAAATAAGCTGAGTTACACGCATCTCTAATTATGGACCTTGGTTGCCTGGTTGGGAAAAACGTCAATCTCATTGCGGAAAGTCGCTGATTTCTTTTTCTACCCTTCTCAGACGAAGATGAGTCTTGTTCACTAATGGAGATAAGGGCATGTACAAAAAAATTAGGTCTTGTTCGCAATATCCTCCAAGTAAAATCATAACTCCAGCAAGCCAAATCTGGGGGTCTACTATTTTGCCCCATTAATTAGGATGCCATTAATTCTGATACATGTATTACAGAATGGTGAAATATTTCTGGTGGATGGGCGATAAATTAAAAAAACCCATCCTTAATTATGTAACAAAAATTGTAATAAAATCTCCTTTCATCAAAAGTATAAGTAGGGATTATAATATGTTTCATGCATTCAATCGTATCTAATACAGATTTTTTTATTATTTAAAAATAATATAAAATCTAATTTGTTGTTCATTATGACTTTATTGAGTTAATACGAAGAAATAGTGTGAATATATTTTAGATAAATCATTCCCGAAATAAATTAATTACTTCTGATTACGTTTTTCTTAAGTAATATCAAAAAGGATAACACTCATTACAATGTAAACGAATTTGTAAAATATATATAATAATAAAAATATGTATTATTTTATAACATTACACCCCAGAACATATTAATTGAAACTTATTAATTAATTAATTAATTAGATTTGAATGTACACTTGCATTATCTATAATAACGTTGATATCTTTATTTTTATATAAAATAACATATTTGCTAAATAATATGAAAGAAAATAAAGTCTTTTCTAGAAATTTTAATAAAATCTCAAATAATATTTATTTATTTATACGTAAATTCGAAAGATTTATATTGAAAATGTTTATTTAAAACAATTTTTAAATTGAAATGAATAGAAAAATAAATTATGTTGGTGTAAAACTGTCGTGTGTATATAAAATTTAATTCATCAGAAACGAATTAAATTTATCAGAAGAGGATTAAAAGAAAAGCAGTTTCTTTCAGCAAAGTTTTTTAAATACAGTCTCAGCAAGTATCGTAAGATGTGATCAGGTATGTCAAAAATATATCATTCTCCTGGCCAGAATGTTGTTGTTGGGCAGTTTTTGAGAACATGATAAATGTTTTGCAAAATTAAGTGTCCCACTTGTGATGTCGAGAAGAGAAAACCAGGATTGGACATCGATATTTGATCGTGGTTCACATTAGGAGATCCTGGGCTAAATTAAGCTGCCATAGTGGGCAGATGTCTCTCACAATAACTTAATTAAATTCTACCATTAAGGAATTAATGCCAAAAGTACATTAATATCTCGTGAATCACGTGTGAACTAAAATACATAAGATTTTATACAAAAATAAAGGTAATAGACACAAAAAATATCATTTTTAAAATTTTTAATAAAGCGCGTGTGTAGTAAGCAATTTTGATAAAAAATTTATAGGAACTGTAGAGCATATAATAAAATATATAAGCATACTAAAACAATTTTTAATAATTTATAGTATACAATAAATACAATACATAAATATATAAAATAAATTCTATATTTCGCTTGAAATATTATATATCTTTCAAAAATATTGATTATATCGAAGTATTTTAAAATGCATACGAAAAATATAGGGTGTAAAACAAATAAGAATACAAAAAAGAACAGTTAAAAACAAAAACAATTGATTTTTAGAAATTACATTGACTTGCAATCTCAAAAATAAAACCACAACGCCAAAAAAAAAAAAAAAAAAAAGCAAACAGAATTATGCAAATTTTAAGACTAATAGTGGTATGTAAATATTTAAAAAACAGACAAATAAAATTATGAACCAATTTATTCAGTATGTAATCTGCCAACCTCAGACAGTTATTTAGGCTTCAATGGGACGAAGCAGTCTATTAGTCCATTGAAGGTTGCCTAAAGTAACCGTTGCCAAATCACATTCACTGTTGCGTGGATTATCCTCACTTCATATCAGTATGAGATTTCAAAAGTATTCATTGGGATTCAGAACTGGGAAGTGTGTTTGCCAGGGAAGGATGTTAAATCAATTCAAGTGGTGAAGAGTTTGATGAGTGTTACGTGGCATAGCACTATTTTGGTGGAATACCTTATTAAGTGCGCTTTGCAACAAAGGCAGAAGGACAGGCTTCATAACTTGCGTAATGTAGTAGAGGTCGTCTGACAAACGGACGTTATTGTGTATCGAAAGTGTCTTGTGTTCAAACAATATGCTATTCCAAATCATGATGGCTGGTGTAAGACTCGTTTGACGCTTGGACAGATGAGTTGATTAGTAGCTTTTTCCGGGTCGCCGTTTTATCCGGCAGTGGTCGTTATTTATTACTCCACAGACAGAAACTATATTCATACTAAAACAATACCCAATCAAATTTGATGTTCCAGATAAGATGATCCTGACACCGCACCACGCGTCTTACTTTGTGTTGAGAAGTCACAATACATCTGTTGCTTTTATCTGTGCGCTTAACTGTACATCATGTAATCTGTTGCGTATGGTTTGGATATGCAGATATCCTGGTACTGGATGTAACCATATTTGATGTCACGTGCGATGGAGAGAGAGGTCTGGTATTGTTAAGTGGCGAATGTGATAATCATCGCGCTCAGCCATGCCTCTTTGCGCATCTCTTCCTCTTTAGCATTCATCTGGATTCATAGTGTGACACAATGTTGGACGATATTCATGTTGTGCAAAGCCCGATTTGTTACAATGCACACAGCAAAAAATCTAATTCATGGCTTTCCCGTCTAGATAACTGATAATATTAAACTCACTGACGCATCAGAGGAATTTTTTTTTCTAAAGTTGTAAATAGAACCTCAGATGTTGTTAATAAAAAAGTGAAATTTTCTGACCCTTTTTTTTAGTCTAGTGCCAGCTAGGCTGGCAATATGGGGTGCGCTGCTCCACTTTTTCATACTGAACCATATTTGGTGTGGAGTACGACTGCTTCAGTACACACATGTCATAGCGGCCCGTTTATAGGGTAGGCAACAATTCACAACTCATTCATACACAGAAAGGACAAAGACAGGATAGATAGAGAGAGGAAGTACATCCATGCCCGAACCAGGATTCGAACCCAGGGCCTCCCTATCCGCTGTCAGGCACTCTGACTACTAGATAGGGCGGTCGGCTGCTGGCCTTTATAGTCCTAATATGAATACCATGTGATCAGATGCATGCGCAAATTTAATCATTTAAAGGTCTATCTCACCTCTATCGCTCCTGAAATTTGCATGACGCTTCATGAATTATTTCTTGGTGTTTCTATTTTATTTTTGAGGAACCTATATCCATTTGAATTTTTAGGGCAAACATCAGTGATTGAATTAAGAACATAGTTTTTAAAGTTTTATGATGAAAAATTAATAAATTTAAATTTTATATTAACATGAATTTGCAAGCTTTAATGAAAATGGTGAAAATTAATGACAAAATTTTATTTTTAATCGAAAAAAAGATCTTGAAATAAAATAAAAACGAATCTGTGAAAAGTTCCTCAGAGAGACATTAATTTGGACATACTTTTAAACACAGAGACATACTTTTAAAGCAGAAATTTCTTAACTTTTTTATTTCGTGAAAGAAATTACTAAACTAATGTAAATAAATATTTTTTTTACAACGGCGGGCACTTCTGTGACGAACCCTGTGACACAACAAGGCCAGAAACTGCTACTCATTTGTCGTTAACCAGCAGGCACCTGTGAACCAAGTCACGGAGGCCACCAGAAACCCGTTCATAGGCTGGGTCACATTCATACATCATCATAGAAGAAAGGACAGAGAAACACAAAGAGAACAGAGAAAGAAAGTACTATCCATGCCCGAACCGGGATACGAACTCAGAACCCATAGCTCAGGAGCGCTAATCACGCAGCCATCGGTCGGTATGCAAATAAATATTTATGCAGATAATTTTTTAAACTAAAATATTTTATTTTCTCAACACGACAACGTCACATTTTTGACAGAATAAACACATCCCATCACATGCCAAATAATAATAATAAATAAACAGCAAAATAATTCGATTATAATATTTTTACCGTTGTTATATTTTTTACGGGATAAACATATTCCATTATGCGAAAAAAAAACAACAACAAAACATTTCGATTAACAGAAGTAAATACAGTTTTCCATACCTTTGTATTTCATCAGCGAAACAACGTAAACCAAATTAATTGTGCTTTATACACACACACATATATATTTAAAGATACAATAATAATATCAATGGGTTTTTGTTTCTTACTTGTATATAAGGAAAGCTATCAGAATTCCAATGGCAATCGTTATAAGAGAAGAATCCCATATTGTGCTCACAGTGACATCCATATTTGATTTCAAGGCATCCACCTCGAGTTTCTAAGAGAAAATGAAGCCTGTAACTTTGGGTGAACGAAAACTAGCGCCCAAGTGAAATAAAAAAAATACTGTTGAAGTTACGATTAAAGTTGCGCAATTTGAAAAAAAAAAAAAAAAAAGATATAGGAAATGTGCAATGAACGCGGATGCTTGTTAACTTTTTTATCGTCAGTGAAAGAGAGAATACCAACCTTGAAAACTGAACTTTATTGTGAGGATAACTGCATGCAATTCTTTTTAATCAATTGAATGTTTTGTTTCACTTATTTTTTTTTTATTTTGGAATATTAAGACTGTGTATTGCTATTATCAGCTTTTTTAAAATGTTTATTTATATTTTTTGAGAGATAAACATGATGCGTTGATTGAACAAGATTGTGCAATGTTAGAATGCAGTTAGTTTAGTTTTCTTCATTTAATATAATTTATTTAGTTCATTAATTTTCATGCATCAATTTTCTGTTTAGCTTTATGCTCATTATTTTAAATTGGATATTTAGCTATTTTCTGCCCTTTAGAATGTTTAAAAATGATTTACAGAGTCTACGAAAAGTATTTTCGAAAATTAGTTTGTTGTAAATATCCAAATACCTTTAAAGAGATTTCTGATATTATACTCGCTGTTACATGATATTTTTCTTCTAAACTTGCCCCTTCATATCTAATTTTTTTTCTTTTTTGAAATTTTTAATAAACTGCATTTTTGTAATTTTTTCACATGCCTTTAATGTAAATTCACTTTTTAAAATTTATAGTTATTTCATTTGTATTATTTCAAATTTTGTTATAACATGGAATATAATTTTGAAATAAAAAGTAATTATTCAACTGTTGATCGAAGATATCTGTGAGAAAGGTTTTTATAACGTTCAACTGGTGTCTCTTGGGCATCCACTAAGATATTTTGTATATGGTTTATAAAAATAATGTTCAATCTGTTGTTGAATATGGAAATGAGATTTTAGAAATTAATTATCTGAAATTCTCTGATAAACATGCTCAAACTTCTCCAAAATAATATGTTACAATTGACCACTGATAATGCTGACTCTTCACTTTTATTTGTTCTTTTGAAATTGTGTTAATACTTTTTTTTAAAAATTAAATATGTATAGATATATATCGTACCATTAGGCTGAATGCCCTCTGTCACTGGGGGTATACTCTATGGCGAATCCCAGAATTTTCCGCCATCGTGCCTACGAAATTCTTGTTACCTTTTTAAGAAGGAATTAAAATGTCAGTGGATCAGTAAAAAAAAGACAGTGAATAAAATTGTTTGGTAGAGATAAATATTGCGTTATTGATGTTTATTTTAACATAACATAATCTCCTCAATTTCATAATTTCATTCATGTTTCAGAAGTAAATACTAAATTCGAAACTATAATCAACACTTGATCTTGTCTATTATTATGCATAATTCATTGTTTTTTGTAAGGGTGTTTGGTTCAACAGTCCATTTGTTCGAGTCTCACCTTGAATGCGGATATTTGAGGAAGAGTGAAGTTTACTTTTAAATGTTTATTCCTTGTGGCTTATCCCTCTTATGCAAAAGGGACACAGAATTGCTTATAAACTTACTCAAGGTTATCAATCTACAGATGGCTATATTTTTTAAAATTGAATAAATTTTTAACTGAAACTCTCTCTCGATAAATACTAACTGCTTAATGTGCATAGCACACATTCAGCAGTAATTTATATCCTTTCTTACAGTGCAACTCTCAGGAAATACTTATCTACAGGATTCGCTTTATTACGTTTAAAAAAAAATGAAAGGATATCTATTGAAAAAGATGAAACTTTTTCATGGTTTCTATGGTTTTAGTGTTCAGCTTTACCTGGGTGTTTTAAGCGAATATCTGAGAAAATAAATTGGGTATCTTATGAATCAAATTATCTAAAAACTTATTTTTATCATTGGAGTTCAAAATTTGCATCATGAGTTTCAACAGATGTACTGTTCAATTTAAAAGCTGAATAACAAGAATTTATATAATCCCCATTTTAATTTTTCGCCAATAATTTATTCTTTATATAAATATTACATGAAATTTTAACCAATATATTTATATCGATAGTACCAATACACTCAGAAAATTCCATTTTATTAATTGAGCTCCCGAGATGGGACACATTTGTTTTTTCAACGAATTAATTAAGATGAAAATTGTCATTTATGAAAATTTAACTTTTCTATAAATTTCCTCTTCTATATGATATTTATAGTTACATTTATTCAAAAGCCATTTGACATTAAAAATTATATAGTGTGTAACACCCATCGGTAAAGTAGTAAAGTGCGTTCATAGTTTTCAGCCAGGCGGCAGAAGGGTGATAAAAATAGGTAGCTGAAAACGTTTTGTATTAACTTAATCAAACCCAACCAATATTCAAATCCATAGCTCATATTGCAACAACTTTTTGAATTGCCTTTATCAATAACGTGCACTTTGCGCGTATTTTTCACTTCGACTCAATAAATAGACAGCAAAGTATTTTGGTTCTTACTGTTATCGTCTTCAAGAAGGCAAAATAAATACACATGATATTTAGTATTAAAAAAATTTAATATTAAATATTTGAGAAAATTTAATATTAAATATTTGAGAAAATTTAATATTAACTTCATAAGGGGATTTCATTCGAAGGAAATCTTTCTTCATTTATATATGGACTTTTAATAGAAGAAATATGGAGAGATTTTATGGAACTAGGAATGTATAGTTTAAAAAATTTATCGGATGTATATTTCAAACTTACATTTTCCGGTATAACCTTACAGAAATGAAACTTTTCCTCCGAATGAGCTCGACGTCAATCAAATGACGCAGTTGTAAGATTAGCCGAAAAGAAAATTGCTCGTTTTCTGACGTCATTGTGTTAACAGGATCAATTGAGACACTTAAAAATAAATATTCCTTTTTGAACACTTATGTGTTTCGTTCGTATGTAGTAAACAGCCTTTACCCCAGTTTTTTCTGTGAGCTAAAGATATTGAGAACTGAACTACTTTTGAATAAAATAGTATCCAAGCTGTCATCATTTTCTCCAAAATACCATGAAGAAATATAAAATTCTGTGAAATTAAATGTACGAATTTTTTTTTCTTTTGCGATAGTTTTTAATGGTATCAGGTATTGAATTCGTTATCTTCTAGATATGAGAACAAAAACTTATCCATCAGGCTACAGCAAATTCTTAGTAACACATATTGAGTTATATTGAGTTCCATTTCTACCCGATTAAGCGTGCACTTATAAAAAGTAATCCACATTAGATATATATATATATATATATATATATATATATATATATATATATATATATATATATATATATATATATATATATATATATATATATATATATATATATATATATATATATATATATATATATATATATATATATATATATATATATAGTGAAACTAAAATAATTCATTCATAACTCTTTAATTAAAATATACTTAGAAATGGATATGATTTTGTTTTCAAAAACTTAAGGCGCAACCATTAATTTACTTTATGAAATTTAGTTTCATCAGCGCACATCCATAGGTTCTTCAGTTATTTTTTAAGATACCTCTCTGTTCTAAAGAAAATGCATCTGTCCCTTGTTCAATAGGTAAAGTTATTAGTCCAGGAGGATACTGTTATTCTGAGAAACTGATGCTGAAAAAAGTTTGGTATTTTTCAGATGTCGGGACCAAACTTTTCAATTAATAGTTTAATAAAATTAAAAATAAGTTCATAAATGAAATGGCCATTTTTTTTCTTAACCAGATAACATTTTGGATACTTAAATTTACTGGAAGTTTTATTATAGATATAAAAATTTAGGACAAATATAATGATAGAAATATTTCGATAAAATTTTTGAATATTGTTGTGAAGCTCAAAATCACTAAATACTGTTCCGATTGCAGAGAAGTATCGAAACTTTATTTTGACTTAGTTGACAGAGAAAACATATTAACAAACAGCGAAGACTACTCTTTAAGTATCGTTAACAACTAAATTAATTTAAATTAATATTTAACAGCTTAGGTGTTACATTCTTTTTATTTATTAATTATTCAAATAACAACTATTTCAAAGTAATCTATTTGAATTTGTAAAAGATAATACCTATCAAATCAGTTGTTTTCTGTGAAATTTTGAAATCATGCTCAAATTTAACGTTCCCTGTAAATATTTTCGTTAAGTAAATATTTGTTGTGAGATGAGGAGAACTTGTAGTTAAACTAAATTAATAATATGGGGCTCAATTTTCACTGCACAAATCAGTCATATCGCTCTAATAAATCAAATCTTTACAGATTGATACTAAGGCAATATTAGCAGTACATGAATCAAGAATTTCTTCAAGTAAAATTGTTACAAATTGCATGTCTTCTTTTTTTCTGATTCAGAAACAATAAAAATAGGACTGACATAAAACACAATTTATTTTTATTGATTTTATTATAAAAATAATTAAGTTTTCTTAAAAACTATAAAAAAAGCGAAATTATGATTATGTGTTAACATTAAAAATGCATCTTTTGTAAAACAATTTCATCAAGTGAAGTATCATCTTTGCCATATTTGCTTTTCGTTTTAATTCATAAAAAATGCTTTAAGCTTCTCTTTCAAGTGGTTTTAAATTAAGATATACTACTTCATTTGTATATCTTATGCTTTGCCAAAAAAAGAATTTTATGTAGTTTTAATACAGTAGAGAAAGTAACAAAATATGACATAAAATAAAAATGGGGCGTGAATTAAAATGACATGGAAACAAAAAACATAACTGTAATGTAAAATAATATATAAAAAAACTATAAGTTTAATAATGAAAATAAAAAAAGACAATGTACAAGGTTTTTTTAATACTTTTCTTAATATAATATTAAAAAGCACAATATATATATATATGCAATAAGTAAACAATAACATTATTTCCAATGAAAAAATTTGAAAACATTAATGTAATAAAATCTTGTTTCTCAACTTATTTACAATATTTAGAAATGGCATATCACAAATTATCAGAAAAAAATGGTTTAAAAAACATTATTGTTTAATTACTCCATATTTGTGTTCATTTTACTTATCGTTTTTAGAAAATATTTCTTGTTATTTATAAATGTAATAAATTCAATCACAGGAACTAATATTCAAATTTTGAGAAAAGTAATTTCTGTGTTCTAAATCAATACAGATGTTTAAAAAGATTATAAATTCTATTGAAATTAATTACAGTCTATAATAAAACTTTCAAGCTTTTAAATGGAGAATTCAGTCATCACACATGATAAATAGTGAATATCATGTTGTGCAGAATCGCCAAGAGACTGACAATCCAAGAGTTTCTTGAGCAAAAGCCTTCCGACTTTGTTTTGCTTCGTACGTTGCTGAATTTTTCTTTGGGAGCAACTGCTTGAAGGGGTTTGGTTAACTTTTTCTCAAACTGCTTATGACAAACCCCTCTTCTAAAAGAGACATTAGAAAGATGTAAAAGACATGAATTAATATTTCTTAATAATGAAACATGCGGTTTTCAATTGTAACTATAAAGGGTTTATGAAAACATGACTTATTTTGATGTCACATGCCATTTGTATTAAAGTTTTGCTTTTCATTTTTTTTTTTTTTTTTTTGAAATCGCTCTCATTTAACGCGTTCTTATATTTCCTTATGTATGTTAAACTGAATCCATAAAAGGAATAATTTTTGGGATTCAGTTTTACATATATAAGGAAAGAATGAGATATCTTTTTATTTACTTTTATGAATGACGCGAAACGGTTAATAGTATCATAAGTGAGGCTATTAAAATTTACTACGTGCACAAATTGGTAGACCCCTATTTTAGTCTAGGTACAAGAAACTGATTTATATAATTCTACATTCTAGTTTGATAATAACTAAACAGTGAAAGCTAATACTATAAGTATTATTAAAAACAAAGTATGGTCAGTAATTAAAGATGTGACAGCATATAAATATAAATCTCGTTATTTTATATTTCTTTGTGAAAATATCTTCTAAGATCCTCTCAGAGATTACTGCCTTGATGACTTACGCATGGTAAGTAGGAATTCTTTAAGATACAATTTCCCTTGATGAATATCGTCCTTATGGCGGATAGAGTTATAATTCAGATGCTAAACCTCTAACTCGTCATTTAATCTTAGTTAAAAACTGCAAATTCATAGACAGATTTTAGGGGCTTTGATTTGGTAGAAATAATTAAATTAGGAACATATTGCAATAACTTAATACAATCTTTAAATTAAATTAATTTACCTGGAAATGTGATAAAATACGGAAAGGATTTCTGTACCTGGTATTGTCAACATTTATTCTTGAGAACTATTTCGCATTCATTAAAAATTTTTACCTTTAATATTATACTCCATTGGCTAATAATCATAATCATATTTTACAAAAACAAAAGTTTGTTAACTATATGTTATTAACACATGATTGTATTTTGTTGATATATTAGTTTGTTGAGATTACTTGTTAGCTATATAATAGGGAACAAATAATGTTGATTAAACCAAAAACAGTTCAACGTAAATAATAGTGATCCTTTATAACTTTCAGCGAGGTGTTATATTTCATCATCAACTATAATTCTTTGCAGCAATGCCTATAGAGGGAGTGTTTATCTCTGAAGAATATTCATAAATTAGTCTGTCGAGAGTTAGAATATTGTACTGAAAGACAAAATTGAGCTTCTTATTTTTGAAGATAATATCATTATGATACTCTATATGAATTACACTGCCAATCAGAATAACAATAAACGAATGATCAGATATATTAACAAATAAGTATGTAAAATATGCGAGCTATGTGATCACAAAAAATAAATCCAATACAACAAAGTTTTGGATCGAAGACGTTATTTAAAAACACAATTTAGTGCTCAGCAAGGTTGCGATCAGATAATAACTAAACTATCCGATCTAATTACACTGACAAAAAACGTACATTAATGTCTATGATTTAATGTAATTGCTTGCACTTAATTTAAGAGAGGTGTTTTCCATTAAGATCAGTTTATTTTTCCAGATCAATATATACCACTTTCAATTTATATGCTAAATATTAGTTTTTTGAGCATTGTCTATAATTAGATTTGACTGAAAAAGCAAATTATTTAAGCACCTATCCACCAGTGAAACTTCAAATCAATAATGGAATATGTTTCACGATTGCTTTATTAGTAAACTGCTCTCCAAATTTTAACTGGGAAGTATTTTGTTTGATCATAGTTAAAACAAAGAAAAACCGGTATGTGGAAAAAATCATTGATATTTTGAATACGAAAGGTTCATATTTCTTCTATATATAGGTGATATAGGTGTAATAATATTACTTACTTGAAAACTCAAAAATAAAATCCATCATTTAATTGTTTTTTTATAATATTAAAGCATTGTCTTTAAATATCTTTTGGAGTTTTACACAACTTTTCACTGTAATCTAACTAAATAGCTATATACTAGAATCAGTGAAATACATATTCACAAATATGAAATAGAATTTGAACATCATCAATAATGAATGACAGTTAATGTTTTTAGTGTACTCGTTGGTTTGAGTTCATATATAGAAGAAATGTAAGGGTGAAGTAAAACTTATTGCATTTGGGGATCGTCCCATGATGCTTTATTGTGAATTATTTGCATATAATTATAGATATTTTACCAGCATCTTTACTGGGCTTAAATGACAATTAGTCTACATATAAAACATTATTGTTCAAAACTGCATAAAAATAAATATATATACATATAATCTGTACATTGACATTAATTTAGCTGAGAATAGGGAGCTATAATTACTGAGAAACTCAAGATAGGAATTTATTTTGTGATTTAAACTGTGGTGCTAATGGTCTCTTATGATTTAACTTAGATTAAAAACCTAAATCACACACAACATCAAGAATGAGCGAAACATACTCACCAATTATACTGGAAATAACAGTGGTATGTCTACATAAAATGTGGGTTCTGATTGTCATTTTGTAGTTTCTTTATCCAGGGAATTGAAAATAATTAATTTAAGAATTGAATTAAGCGTCATTTCGCTACATTAACAAAATTTTCAATAGCTCTTAGTTCAAAGAAAAATTAAACACACGCATCTATTTCATTGCTATCTTATGCTAATATAAAGAATTTTAAATTAACTTAGATTGAAATAAGCATTTTTTTTCAATTTCTTTAAAAGTGTCTATAGATGAAGTATAGTAAGATATTTTTAATTTTTATGTAATAAATTGGCGTGAGTGCAGTTGATAATATTAAAGTAACAGTTATGCACAGAATTTAATTAACATTGCACTGATAATGAGAATTACTTGCAAAATCCTCTATTGCACTTTGTCCCATCAGGAAATGCAAAAAGAATATCCCCAGCCAATTTTAAATCATAAGTGGCAGTTAAACAAACATCGTGCTTCATGCAGCAAATGAGGCATTCCTCTTTTCCAGTACATAAGCAAGGTTCAAGTCCTATGCGAGCACATGGAATCATTCCGCATTCTAACTTCTTGCAATATGTTGACAACTTTTCGCTTTCAGCACAGATACATTCTTCAGACTTGCCGTTACAGAAGCCAATGGAACAATTAGGATTATTGGTATGGCATTTAACCTGAAAATATGCTTAGTGATTTATTTGTGAGTCAACATATTTAATTTAAATGTACTTTTTTAAAATATACTTTTAGGGTACACATACCGATCCTATAGGAAAATTTTCTATTTTGGACATATAAAGATAAAAATAAGAATTGAACTGAAATGAGTTATTTAAAACTATTCCCACTGGACTTGTAGCACAATGAATTTAATAATCATTGAAATATTTCCAGATCTCCTTTTTTGAGTATGAGTTGAAAAGTCCATCAAATCAGCTCGTATATTTTAAATAACATAATTCACTTTAGAAGTAATGTTATATTGGTAAGTAGACAACAGCTTTATGAAATATAAATTTGGGGAGTAAGATAATGGTTGGAGATTGTGCAGTCCTTATCGAAGTCAAAACTGACAACTCAAATGGTACTACAAAGCCTTATACAAAAACATCAAGGAACTTTCTTTTTTTTTCTTTAAATCTTCATCAAAATTTATGCCTAGGAATTTTGCTGATAACTATTATGTTCTCGAGTTGTATGTGTGTTTTGTTAAAACACATAACTCCAATTTTTAAAAATGTCCTTTACGCTTATGAGTTTTTAACTAACCAACTGTGTCCTGAATAATCAATATGTTAACTACTTACTAGATTTCTGCTCTCTTAATATTTTTGAATGAAAAATAAAGAGTGAATAAAGAGTAAAAAAGCATCATCTTGAATTATTTGGAGAAATTTGACAGCCAATTTTCGAAGCTTTAAATAAAATTTTGTGATCATCCTTTGATTAATTAGCGATATTTCTGACACGTCCAAGTTATAGAGAAACGCATTCTCTTACAATTTCTTAAGAGATTTTACATGAAATTTTCGCACATTAGGACATAAAGTTCAGATGTACTTATGACATTATTTTCTGCAATGTAGTGCCATCTATCAGTCAAAAATTCAACCAACGGGAAAATTTTAAAACAGATTCAATAATTTAATATCACTAAGATATTTGAAAAAATTTATGCTAGTAACGAAAATATTTACATTTTAACAAGCTGAATTGCCTCTATTATTGTAACTATAAGTTAATTATAAAAGTTAAATATATTGGTGTTCTATATTAAAAACATACGGGTTAATAAAGAATATCTAATGAGCCATAAATTACGTTTCTCAGCAATTTTAGAGTATTACATGGTGCCTTTTAAAGTGCATTCCATTCTAAACTGGAAATAAAAGGTAACATTCGATTCACTAAATAATGCAACAGAATTTCAGAAAGCAATCAAAGACCAACTTGATAAGAGAGAGTAAAGCAACAAACATTCTCATTTGCAAGATAATACTAGATCTCAAATAGCTCTCAAAACGCAAGATTTACCAAAACACTTGGAATGAGAGGCTTGATACTATCAACAATGATTTAGCAACATAGTATATTCTTTTATTTGGAAGAATTAAGAACAAATTCTGAAGTCAGATTCTTCGTACTGATGAGAACTCTAATGAGCTGCAATGAATTGTTTGGATAATACTACAAGAAATTTATATTTTAATGCATAAGAAGAACTCATTGTATGGTACGATGAAAGCTTTAATTTACTAAGAGATTGTATCGAAAACTGACTTATGCTTCTGTTGTACAATAAAGAATTCTTATTAGATTTGTGTTCAAATTTTTCCACTTTCCACTGAAGTTTATTTTACTTTTTGATTCATCTATTTAGAAATTAAGCTGCAAACACTGAAAGTTTCTTTGATAACTACCACCGAGTTCGAAGTACTTATTACGAAATTACTTAGGAATTGCTAAAGTCATAGACTACATACTCCTTTCTTTTCAATGGAACAATTCTTGTAGCAAGGGCTGAGGGAAGAACAGTTGGCCGACGAATTCAAAGAGCGATTTTTCGTATTCGAAATGGCATTTAATTCATTCATAAGTAAAGGCAAACTATGGATTTCTTCACACCATTTTCCAGGACCGCATTCGCATAACTTGCTTTCGTCATCAAAAGCGTTTATACAAGAAGTTTGATTCAATTTTATAAGGCAGTCTGCAAAAATAATTTCAGTCAAAAATTACAAGAAAGAGGAACACATTACGAATTTGCAATTCAAACAGGTAAAAATAAATACTATATTCAAAATTAAAATCTTTTTATTTTTATCTTATAGAAAATTGACAGTTCAAATCATGTAGAGGTGATATGTTATTTGGACGCCCACGTTCTACTGTCTTCAGAAGATGCATTTTATATATAGTGAAACGTTTTCACTTGATGCAATCAGAAAATTCCCAAGCTTCCACATCGACAAATGTGCACATATATCGTAGAGAGCAAAAGGAAAATTAATACAAGTTTAATAGAAGCTGATACCGAATGAATTTTGAGCATAATATTTCGAAAAGTATCACTGAATTATAATGCGACTTTTAAAGAGAATGAAAAATATGTGTTAGTTTTAATTTTCAACCGATTAAATTTCAGATTTGATGATTTCCTTTTATTGATTTACCCTTTACTATTTTAATGCTTTCTAAAATTATCTTTTTATTTTAAGGAGGTTAGAAAATTATTCCTAATTAAATTATTTCTAATTATGATATACAATGACGATTAAAATAAGAAAATGAACAATTAAGATAAATTATTTTTGGGGAAGTTTAACTTTTTTCTTTATAATTGTAATTCGATTTGATAAAAGAATTTGACGTTATGATAAGACTTTTTATTTTACATTTTATATTTATTTTATATTTTTATTTTACATTTTCAAGAATTTGTTGTAACTGTTGAAAAGAGAGGTATATATATATATATATATAAATATATAATTGTTTTCTTCAAGACAGTTAAAAGTCATCACAATTAGTAATATATATATAAATATTACTAATTGTGATGACTTTTAACTGTCTTGAAGAAAACAATTTTCAAAATCTTGAGTTAACAAAAGTTGTGGATTCTTTATCAATGGCGTAGTTATTAGTAATGAATTCTTAAATATTTAATGTGATCATCGAAATATTTTATAATAAATCTTTACCTGTCCATTTATACTCTATACTGAAATAATTTCTATGTAAAATGTCTAAAATTTCATAAAAAAAATAAAAAATAAAATAAAAAAAATAAATAAAATAAAATAAATAAATAAATAAATAAATAAAATAAATAAAAAAAAAACGCACTCACTTTTACTTGGTAAATTCTTTTCGATTTGTTCAACATTGCAACGTGATAGTATTCCGTATGGAAAATCGGGTAGCTTTTCAGAAAGTAAATACTTTTCTATTTGCATCATTGGATTTGGTAGCGGGCCTTTGCGACAGTCCTCCTCTTCATCCAGATATCCAAATGAGTGAGAAACGCACTTGAGATAGGAAGAAAAATACAAAGCCATTGGAGCCAGGTCTTCTGGAGAACCATAATTCAATATGATAATATTCTTCGTATCACTGCAAGCGCCATTTTTGTGACTCATCGTAGAGCAGCTAAAAATATTACCTGATCCTGGTGGAATCACGTCCATACCTGAATAAAATAGTCGTATTTATGGAGTAAAAAAATTGTGCAAAATGTAACGCTAAATGTAGTCGCACAGATTGTTTTAGAAATAAAGTGTTTCTAAAATCAATTATTTTATTAATCAATTATTTTACTTATAAAAAATTGAGCGCCATTAATGATTTAGCACTACATATTATTAATAAAATCATATGCTGTAAAGATAATATAAGCTTATGAAAAAAGACATGTTTCCTGCATAGATAAATAAAAGATTTATCAATTATTTGTTTAAAATCAAACTCATATCTTTTCTTTAAAAGCACACTCCGACAAAATTACACAACATATAATTCTACAAATATTTCCTAATCAATCAATTTAAATATAAATGAATACTTTCATCAAGTTTCAAAACATCATCTCTCTCAGTATGAACTAAATGGTACAAATAATAAATTATTCATACCAATCGTGAGACAAACTGGCTTATGTCCTCTGTGTTTGGCGATGAAACTTTCCAGTGTCATATTATTGGATGTGTTTGTCGTTGGCTCTTTCCCAGGAAAAATGATATTTTCCACATGGAAATTTAATTGAATGTTACTTGAATTGCTCCCCAATTTTAATTTTCGGTAAATGATGTTGATCATCTCAATCTGTAGGAGAACATCATTGACTACATCGTCTGTATGATAGTTGAATATTTTCAATGATGGCTCTGTAACAATAACTTCAATGCTACAAGACATACGATCTATTTTTTCTCTTAAACTGCAAATAAAAGAATTTAAGTAACGAAATTTCTGTCATTGATATCTGTATAACTATTTAACTTCCTAATCTTATAAACAATAAAGTAATTATAAATATAATAAAAAATAGTATTTAAATAAGAAAGTATATTTTTTAAAATTAGAATAAAAGAAAATTTTAAGTTTATAATGAATGAAGTTTCTTTTATAAATATTTGATACTACATTGTCAATGATGGAGCAAATGCTTTCTGTAACTTGTAAATTTCAAAATTATTTTTTCAACCCTATTACTTTAAAATATTTTCGAATTACAAAACTGTTTTGAAAAAGAAACTTACTATAACTAAGAAATGGTTAATCTAACTAAGCAACACAACATAAATTTCATTAAGTTCGTTTTGGTGTTAACAAACTAAGTTAGAATTTTAATTAAATTTTTTTAAATCTACAATTACTATCTAAAATATATGGTTTATTTTTTATTATTTGCAGTTAAGCTATTATGATTTGAAAAAAAAGTTTCATTCTTGTTATATAAGTTATTTTTCTAAATTTTAATTTGATTTTTCATCATTATAGCATCATTTATTAAATATTGGAAATCAGAATAAAACTGCTAACAAATATTTAATTCATTAAAATTTGAAACTTTTTATTTTAATTGTAAAAACTAAACTTGGTATTTATATAGAAAGCATGAATAAGATTTAAAAGACTAATATTGGCAAAAATAACTTTTTTTTTAATTTATAAAGAATAAGTTTATATAAAATATGTTATTAGTTGCACCATAAATTGATTTTGGAAACGAGAAATTTAATACGCGTATTTCTAGTCGTCATAATTTCACCACAGTGTTCTATTTTATAATGAAGCAGCACAATTTAGATATCTGCATTTTTGAATAATCACCGTTGTAAAAGTTATCTAAAATAATCTTTATAAAAAAAAAGAAAAAAAAACAACAAATTAGTTTTAAATTATAATATTAAAAACGCGTTTTCAATTTCTATTTTGCTAGTATTTTAAATTTTTGATTAAACAGTTCGATTTTAATCACTGTGAGCCAGTTATGCTTTTAGTGGCTTTGAATAGCACTTTGAACTTCAAATCTCAATTGATTCAACCTTTGGTATAAAAAAAAAATAACTGTACAGCGACGAACAACCAAACTGTTCTTATATTGAATGTTTTTTTAATCACCACACAATAAGTATTGTCTTAACCATATTACTTTAGAAATGTGTATTTATTTGGGGCAAAATATTTTATCGACAGGACTAGAAGAAAATTGATAACTTATATCCTTTTGGAAGAATTGCGCACTTCCTGTAAATTGCGTTCTTATTAAGTAGTTTACTGCTGGGGCTTATGAATGACATTTATAAAATATTAATACAAGCCCTTAAACTTTGTTTTTATTGCTTATTCATATAATCTTATACAAAGTTTGGTTTATTTATCACTCAACGGTCCTTTTTTTTTTTTTTTTTTTTTTTGCACATTAGGATTAGTTACACAAGAACTTACAGTTTAAATTGGTTTTTTTTTCCGAACCAATATAAACATGCATACTCAAGAAGGGGTTCGAACCCATAAACTGTTGAACTGTAGACTACAGCAATAACCCTTCACCTGCCAGCTAAGCTAATTTTGCACAATGAAAACAAAGTAAAAAGCACAGGTTTTGCTTATATTAAATTTATAAAATAGTATGCAAGAAAGTTAATATTTAGACCTTTCATAAGTAATTATCATGGATTTGAAATTTTTAACATAAAAAAAAGCTGATATTTTTTGGGAAGGAGAAAGATGTTGAAAAAAATTTTGGGTCTTTCTTTTCTATATGTAAAAAATACAATATGATAAAAAAAATAATAAAACCATTGTTACGGTGAAAGGGATAAATCATATTCCTCTTCAACTGTTTGGTTAGAACTTTCATTTTGGTCAGCTTGCTTTAAATTTGCTTTTTCTTCAGTCAAATCTTCAAATATGAGTTTTACATTATCCTTTTCTTGAAATAGTTGCTTAGGAGAACTTATACGGGCTATATCATAACTATCAAGGTTCGCTGTTCCAGTTTGGGATTCTTGAAGATACGGCATTGACATAGCTTCTTGCACACTTGCATTATTTTCATTCAATGAATCAACTGTAGGAGTATTTGCTAAGTCAGAAAAACTCGCATCAAAAAAGTTTGTCTTGGAGCAATCCATATCATTATGATCTTTAGTAATTTTGCAACCTGGTGGAATAATATCTCTGAATCTATATAAAATTGTTTTACTGTCATTCATAGGATCGGATTCAATGCAATGTATCTCATCGGTTACAATATACCCCTTAAAAAACCCAGAATTTTGAAAATAACCGAACACAAGTGATTCAGGATAGCCTTTAACTTTTCCTTTGTACAATGCATGTTCCTTGTTCAAATATTTTGCGGATTTATTAGTTTCATTAAGTACTGTTACATTTGTATCCTTATAAACTGGGTAGTGGATGGATATATTTATTTCAAACGTCTTGCCAAACGCATGAATTGCAAAATATTTTTCGCTTGTTACATTCTTTGATTCTGAACTTGTGTAATTGATGTAAGGGATTTGGAATGTTGATACATAGTCTAACAAAGGGATTTGAATTTTATTGCAGAATGCATTTTTTCTTAAAAAAGATAAAATTAAAACTAATATTTGTAGCTTGCTTCCGATTTTTAAAGGAAATGCTTTCATTTTAACGAATTATTTAATAAAAGTCAATAATGAAAAATGAAATAAACATTAAATAAATATTTTAAGTTTGTTTATATTGTTTTGTTTGTGGAATAAAAAAAGCCATACCTATGCCAACTGTTAGAATTTGATACAATGAAACGAAAGTTATTTGAGAATAAGTAATTTAGCTTCATTTATATAAATTTAAAGGCAACGACTTAAGAATTACATTTTATTTTGTATAGTCACGAAAAATAATAATCAATTAGACGGAAGAAAGCCAAGACCAAAATTCCAAATTTCACACATTTATTGCCGTATATAGTAACTGAATATTAATCTAGCACCATTTATTAGAGTTAAAAAATTTTGTGATATCTCCGTAATAATTTTTATAATATTTATTAGCTTTTTCCATAATATTTTAGTAAATCAAAATTTTCAATATATATTTTCATATTTTACTTATAATAAATTATAATATTATATTTTTTATAATTTTCAGTAAAATATTAATTTTAAGTTTAATGAGGCCTAATTTCATATCAATCTAGAACTTTTATGGTGACTGATAGACTCAAAACGCGAGGCTGAAACTTAAATAGTCAAGTTACCTTCTTTCTACAATACATAAAAAAGTTTTTGTTTCTCATTGAACATCATTTAAAATACACTGCTCGATATCAAAAATGCAAAATCAAGAAGGAGTGGTCAGAAAATCATGCAAATTTCAGGGTAGACAAAACTTACCTTGTTTTGCAAATGATGTGAAATGCGCAGCTCTCCAGTTCACGTAGGATAAGATATAAGAAGGGGGAATAGGCAGAGTGGGCAATATTCGTACCGTTATTGCTGGTTGGAAAATAATCGTTGGAAGTTTGTTTTTGTCGTAAAAGACGCCTGTAATATCAAAGAATGCCAGGACATCGTCGACGGAGTCAGTTCAAACAGGCAAGCGAGTTTATGAGGGACATGTTGATCGAACAGAGAAGGGCAGGTTAGTCCTTGCACAAATCCTAGCTTACAGACACCTGAACGGCTACACAGAACACCGGCTGTGGCGAAGAGGGTTAGAAGGAGGAACTGTGGAGCGTTTGCGAGATGCAGGTACAACCAGAGTGACGTCAAGCACGCGTGGATCGAAGAATCCGACGGGAGGCGATGGTAGCTCCGCAAAGCACGTCTACCAAAATTCTGCAGCATATGCAAGACATCCTTGATGCTCCCAAATCGAGCAGAACCATTTGCCGTGATTTGGTTGCTAGTGGCCTGCGTTCATGGCTTCCGTTTAGAAGACTGCCTTTGACCCCACAGCATAGACTAACCATCTAGAATGGGGCCGGAATAGATCGATATAGGTCAGCCGTGCTTCTGTTTCTTCAATAATTGTCACCGCCTCAATCTTAAATGATAGTTCTTAATGATAGACAAATAGTCTTCAATGATAGTTTGGCGTCGAAATACTGTTCATTTATATAACAATAAAGAAGAAATATCTTTTGAATATATTCGAGCAGTTATTCTTAACCACTGTGTGTACCAGAGCTCTTTTGTGTGCAGTCAGATTCTTAAATTATGATGCCAAATTTTAGAAATATACATAGTAAAAATTAAAATGCCTTTTTTTACTAAGCGGAAAACAATTAACATATTGTTCTTGTTGTACATATTATATTATTTTACAATCAAAGTTGTTATAATAAACTATTTTACACAGTGTATTATCGGTAAGTAAACAGCTTTTAAACTGTCTTTTTCTTTGTGTGTCTCCAAATTTTGAAATCATTAAAAATACACCGCGAGAAAAAAAGGGCTGATAATTACTGTATTAGAGTAAAAAGAAATATTATCAGTGAAAACAACAAAGAGAAATCATAAGTGAAGTGAGAAGTAATAGAGATATTAAAACAGTGAAAAGAAAGGATTTTAAAATAGGTTATTTGAGTGAAAAACAACTCAAGAAGAAAATGAATAAGGAAGGCTTTACTATTTTAAAGTAAAGTTTTTTTAATTAATGACCACTGAACTTGATAAGTGGATTTAAGTCATGTCCGAAATTCAAGAAATAAATTTAAGTGTTAAATTGGCCATTCAAAACAATCTGTATTTAAATCAAATTGACCTAAAAAAGCCCACTGGTAATAGAGCCACCAAACTTGGTGAGAAAGTCGTCGCCTTCGAATGCGACCTGAAATAGTCCCGTGTCTCATTCAATAAGAGAATTTCTAAGTTTGTGCAATCTGCTGATTTATCCAGAAGGTTCATTAAAAGGTTCCAATAGGCTCATCCTGATGATTTATCCAGAAGGCCCATATTAAAAGTTTCTTATGATTCAATGTCCTATCAATTATGCAATGTATCGTATAGTGAAGGTTGCCAGCTTATGTATTGATTGGCCATTTGAGTACAGCTCATAAATACAATATGATAAGATGTGTGTTTAAAGGTTTTTAGTATGCATAAATAGTTAATCTGAAATGTATGGCAATAACTTAAGTCAACCTAATAGCACACACACACACACAGGTATTATTAAGTGCAGAAATTAACACATAAAACCCCATTTATTAAAACTATCTGCAACTAATTTTGGAATGTCTATATCTGATTTTCACAGATATATCTGTAAATACTTTTTAATTCTTTTTGCATCAACTACCATATTCAGCTTATAAAATTCTAAAACTAATATTAAAATATTTATGTACATACAGTGTATCGATGGAAAAAAACTGCTGAATGAATTCAAAATTATGTTACATATAGGATCTTAGGCTATTAAGTTGAAATGAAGAAATTTTTATCTAAAGTTATTCATTTAAAGATAAATCAAATATTTATGTAATGAAGCAAGAACTCAAAATAATTAGAATTCTATAATTTTATGAAAGAGAAATATTTTATCTGTAATTTACATCATAGGTCGAAATTGCAAATATATAATATTAGTAACAAACCTTTTGGACCTCTTTGTTTCCACAAATGAGTGTGTATCCTAAATAAAGGTGATATATTTAAAAATGGATATTATTAAAATGAAATATGGAACAGTTACAGAAACTGTAGTTATTATTTTGTATTTAAAATCATGAATTGAAAATTTGCGAAGCAAAATTATTTATACTAATTAAGCTAAAATGCGCATTTTTGGAGGGATATTAAATTAACGTGGAAAAAATACTCTTATATTTAAATACTATAATATAATTTAAATACTTAGTTGCTTATATTTAGTACCTTTATTTTATTATTGTTATAAATACTTATATTTACTAATTTTATATTTTCTAGTGTTCTTAAATTCACTAAAAAAGATTCGAAATTTGGTGAAGGTACAATGGAAAAAAACCTCATTAGATTAAAAGGATAAAAGCTGTACTTTTGTTTATTATTTGTCCAAATTGTGAATGTGAACACTTGTTTTTGACCTCAGGTGATAAGATTAGCATCATTAAGTAAAACTCCATAAGCTTTAAAGTTAAAGATGTCCTTAAAAAACATCAAAAAATCTATACAAGAAGTAAATAAATTTGCCTCACGCAATAAATGAGTGCAACAAGTAGAAACATCAGTTGCCATGGGAATATTGGGCAACAAATATTGTAAATTTCGATTTATTTTTGTACATATTTCATTTACAAAAGATAAATTCAAATGAATTGCGTGTTTATGGTTTCTGTTTTGGTTGCAATTTTTATTGTCCAATGGCAAAGAAGACATATCTATTACATCCTTTGTTCAATTTTTCTATAAGCCACTTCTAAGATTAATATATTCATTTCTACGTTTTTTTTTCAATTATTTACATTACGAAGGGGTGCTTGCTTTTAAGTGCAGCATTTAATAATATACAATACATTTATTTTTTGAAAAAAAATTCTAAGTAAATTTTCTATCAATACCATGCGCAATTGTTTAATTTATAAACTCTGCCAATATTCCATATATATATATATATATATATATATATATATATATATATATATATATATATATATATATATATATATATATATATATATATATATATATATATATATATATATATATATATATATATATATATATATATATATATATATATATATATATATATATATATATATATTATATATATATATATATATATATATATATATATATACATATGTTTTCAAAAATATTACAAAACTACGTGTCACCACCTTTGGTTACACAATACACGATAATCGAACTTATTCCATATATTTTGTAGTAAGCAACTTTTGTCCAATAATTGCCGATATCACCGCAAAATCTTTTATACGGTGGTTTATTTTATTCCCTTTTCTGAAAGAATCGCATAGCTGTAATATAATAGGGACTAGCATATTCAAGGACACAATTTTTTTTTCTTGGTTACCTCCATTTTCTACAGGTACTCATTTCGTATTGTCTCACCCGATCGGAAAGAGAATGAACTCGTTCTACCATTAAAAACACACAATATAAACTTGGCAAGTTCTGTTCACATATTTCTCATATGTGTAGTAAGGTAAAGCTTTTGAAAATATAATCTCAAAATGAACGTAACACTTATGCTTACCCTGTTTATTACAGGTTTAATAGTATATGCTAAAGAGAAATTCAAGCAGTTTACAAATGAATGATCAAATTTGTAACTAGGGATTTAAGACTTAGTTTTACATAAGATTTAATATAAAAATAATATAAACAAGAAATTTAAGTTATTTAACTGAATGTCTTTTTTTTTATAAAATGAGTAATTACATTTGCAACAAGGAAATTTAGTTTAGGATGCTATAAAAAGTGTGCATAGATATATATTAAGAATATAAAAAATAACAAATAAATTCAATTTAAATTTAACTCTTGATTGATATCTTATTACGAGAATTTTTATCTCAGCACAATAAGCTCTGGTTGAGCAAAGCATTAAACATTTTTTTTTACATTAAAAAAAATAATAGTTACTCACAAAGATCAAGTATATAATTGATACAGAAATTCCCTTACAATGATGTTTTTAAAAAAAGCAAAGGAGAAAAAAAAAAAAAAAAAAAAAAAACGGAACATCTGAGAATAACACAAAATTGCAGCTTACATGACAGTTTTCATTTGAATCATTGTTGTTGTTGTTGTGTGCCAGCTAGACAGGCATTAGGGGGTGCGCTGCGCCACTTTTCCAACTGAACCATATTTAAGTGTGCAGTCCGACTTCCTCAGTACACACATGCCATAGGTACCCCCGTTTATAGAGTAGGCAACCATTCACAACACATTCAAATAAGGAAAAGACAGGATAGAAAGAGAGAGAAAGTACATCCATGCCCGAACCTGGATTCGAGCCCAGGACCGCAGTCAGACATGCTGACCACTAGATAAGTTGGGTGGCTTTTGAATCATTGACAAGAGAGATCATTTTTCCCAATTAATCGAGCAATATAACTTAGATTAAAAACGAAATTATAAATATTGCAGCTGTTTTGTTCGTTGTATTCTATGTGTTTTTCGATCTTTATTTTTAGCTGTAATTGTTCATAATCTGCCATTAGAAATAAAAAAATTATAATGCATTTTAACGCATTCTACATTACTGTCTTCATTTATTTATGAGTGTAGAGAACATTTAAAAAAAAACTATTTTTAATTTTAAATCCATCTCATTCGGCATTCGCAAGACTTTTCGTAGTTATAAGGCATAAGCATTTTAGGTGTGCTGAAAATATTTCAAATTATATTTTTTTAAAAATTCTTTTCTAGAACGGCTTTAATCTTTTCAAAGCGCACCGCTAACTATGTGTTTCCGCTTAAAACTTCTTGGAAATATAACAAATCCGTTCTCAGGATGTACTATTGAGCCAATTGAATCTAATATATGGAATTGAGATCAAAGTTATTTAAGGTTCTGCTTTTAATAAAAGAATTCAGTGAATTTAAAGTTTAATTCATTGCAGTAAATTATCATTTGTCTGTTTCTAGAAATTGAAACTGCTAACCGCAACTGATTGCTTCGTGATCTTCAGCCTCCGTTAAGTTACGAGATGACAGCAAAAATTTGATTTAGAATGCAATTGTCTGTACTGAAGATTCACGCGTCTGTCTGCAACATTACGATGGTTGCACTCGAGTCTGTAGACACCGTGGAGAGAGGATGATAAACAGCTGCGTTATGCATCCCTACACTGGTTCTGCACCAGGTGTTTTAGAATGGGACTATTTTGGATGTCACACTCGCAATCCTGTAGTACGCATTACCGGTACTTTAAACATCAGGGGCTAAATCTCCGAAGTGTTGGAGCTAGTTGTCCTTCCTTGCCTTCAGGGCTTGCCCACAGCCATATTTCAATCGGATAATACGCGACCACGCGTGACACGTACTGTACAAAGGTTCTTCATCAATCCCCAGATTGAATTACTTCCCTGGCCGGCTTGCTTTCCAGATCTTTCACCGATAGAAAACATGTTGTCCATGGTTGCTCAGCGATTGACCTAGATTACATCCCCAGTTGCTACACCAGATCAATTTTGGCAACGTGAGTAAGCTGCTTGGTCTACTGTACCCCAAGAATACATCCAAAGTCTTTTTGAATTAATAACGACGCGTGTGGTAGCGGTGATCTCCAACAATGGCGGCTACTCTGGCTACTGATTTTCGCAGGAACCACACTTCCCAGAAGTCTATAAATTTAATCATTTGATGCTAGATCAATATGTTATCTACAAAATGAATTCTGTTGTCTTTCTTGGTGTTTCAATTTGGGTGACCAGAAGTGTATAAAGAAATTTTTACTGATCAGGTGCATTATTTATAACTCCATGAAGAATGATTGAGAATATTCTTCCAAACATTATTCAGCACTTATATAATTCGATTCTTTAGCGAATCCAAATTGTATTACATGCCATAGTTGGTTGTGGACTATGCTAATAAGAATTCTTTTCCTAATAAAGGATTCTTCTGAGGTGCATCCATTATTTTGATGACAGCCTGTGTATGTGACTTCAATTAAGATTAGCATTCAATAAATACTTCACACATAAACTACACCTTTAATCTTAAAACTGACAACACTTCAATGCTTTTTGAATAATTTAGCTCTAAATAATCTTATTACTAAACATCTTTAGTAAGATATAGCACTTAATTTTTCTTTTTTCGTTAAAAATAAATTTCTAAACTTCAGTAAGAACTTTATCAAATGATTTATCACATTACTTATGTGACCCAGTAATCCATATCTTTTTTGGAATATTAAATGGTACCCTTTTAAAATATTTTTGAAGAGAAAAAAAAAAAAAAAGTAATTTTTGTGAAAAAGTGTAAAATTTATTCTTTAAAAATGATTAATCATTTTAACGTATAAAAACTTGAAAAATATGCTTGCAGCAAATTCAAAATTTAGGTAACACCATAGTTATCGAATTATCAATTTCTTTGTTTAAAAAAGCTTTTTTGTTTGTTGTTGTTTAAAAAACTAATATTAACATAAATATTATTCTTATGATTATAGAAATAAGAAAAATGCTATGCGATGTAAAATGTACATTCAAAAAGATGAAGTTTTTATTTTAATTTGCTATCTGTTATTAATTTAACTTAAATTATAATAAAAATCAATAAGAAGAAATTTGTTAATAATCATTTTTATCAGTCAGTGTTATTCATTTGCATAGCTATAAAAATATTTTTAATCAATAAACTGTAAATACATTTTTTTTATTTAATAATAATAATTTTTGTATTTATTTTTTACATAAGGTCTTTTCACAAAATTTGAAATGAAATGCTTATGTAAATCTTGATTATCAAAATTTTTAGTTTATATACCAAACTGATTATTCATACTATAAAGGCAGTTATTAGCTATTTTTATCGAATAAATTATAAAAATGTTACTTTTAAGATTTTTAACAAATAATCGTATAAAATAATATTTAACTGTATTTCTATGTAAGAGTGAATTTTAAAGAATTGGATATTTTCAGAATGTTAACATTAAATTCCAAATTAATTATCAATGTTTCAAAAATCCTGTAATTTACTTATATATATATTATTATGGATATCACACACACACACAATTTAAAATGAAAATATAAACTATTTTTCGAAAGTTTCAAGTTTTCTTCTGAATCCACATTTAAAAATATCAATGTTTCCCTTTTCTTTATTTTAAAAAAAAAAAAAAAAAAAAAACTTTACAATAATAAAAAAAATGGTAAAAATAAACAGAATGCTATGAACATTTACATACATGATTTAATAAATTAAGAAATTCAACTGAAGTTTTTTTTTCAAAAAAACTTGGTAAAATCAGGAGTCATAAAATGTTCTCCAACTTCCCAGGAGAAAATAATCGAAGAATGAAGTCACATCCCCCCCCCACATATTCGGTCGATTATCGGCTGCATTGTGGAAAATATGGAACAGTTGAAATCAATAAAGGTAGACAGTTTTCATGAGCGTTATGGTCATCGACAGGTGGCAACAATTCTTCGCCCATCCCCCTTTCACCTCCATTTCCACCCCCCCCCCCTCTCTCTCTTCGGTCTCTCATTTATGATAAAGGGACCGTCTTTACCATTAACTGATACGTTCGTGTCCACTGCGGTCATTTGTAAAACTTTTTGCTTTGAAAAGATTGGTGGAATTACTGAAACCAACTAGTGGAATGTAGTTTTATTAGGAAAAAAATTGTTCAATAAAGTAAAAGTAATAGTTGTTTAATGTCATCATACTTTTAAAAAAATAAATACAGAAAACGATAATATATCGGCTGATTCTTAGAGAAAAAAAATTGGGAGAGAACTTGACAGTTACTGAATAAAATATTTTAGAAGAAATTTGAAAGTTTTTAAAAAGAAGTCAAAATAAATAAGGTAAGTGAATAATAGAAACTCTTAAGTTGAATGTTATCCAATAAATAATTTGTTTATTTTGTAAATTTTAAGATTTGATATGGTTTCCTTATTTCTGTGTTATACAAACTGATTTAATAATTGAATCTGTAGAAAATTATTCATTCAATTATTACATGCTTTCTTTGATCACATAAATTACTAAAAGGGCATAAAAAAAGCATCTGTAACATTTATTATAAACATTAAAGGATATTCTGGAATTTTTATTTTATAGATTGTTTTTAAGAATCTAATACATATTATTATTTCGCATTTTATGCAGAAATCTATTTAAGAAATTGTTGATAAGTATCATAACATTCCATTAAAATACCTTTTATTAAAATTTGTGCAAGTTTTTTTTATTAAAATTTATTGGCTTTACAAAGTTAATTTTACTTCGAACTATTAAATTCTTAAGTCATTAATATAGATTTATTATTTTATTTTCTCCTGATTTCATTTCTCCTAATTTATGTAATAAAAGAAAAAATTTGCTTAATTTTCTAAAATGTATTCAACATATAAATTTAATAATGTTTCTAAAATGCAATGTCATAATTTCATCAAACTTGTTCATATAGAATTTAATGATGAAATTAAAAACTCTTTTGACTATTACAATAATTATATAATTCAAAAATCAATCATTCTAATTCATATTTATTAACTACTAAACATCATTAACTACTTAATTCTAGTTCATAATTGTATTTATATATATTAACTAATTTTATTGCTTATAGATATCTATTGCCTGAAAATGTGTGTGTAAAACAGTATGACAAATAAATAAGTTAAAGCTAGAACTGTTGTCAAATTTACTGGTTTTTATGCAACTATTTATATCTGTCAAAATTTTTTCTTACAGTCTAGAAATTAGAATAGAGACCGCATAAATTTGCAAACATGTTGCAGTCGAAGTCAAGGATATATAATCACAGAGATACACACATCAATTTTAATGTTTGTACCATATTTAGATATTCTTTTCAAACCTGAAGCTTGATACTAAACTCCTAGAACCAAAAATGAGATCGTAAGATCCAACTAAGAATCATGACTTGTGACGGTACTCCCATGGATACAATGGTCAGTCAGAGACCTTTTCAGGATGTGTTGGCCATTAATGACCTTTCTGACCTGGAAGAGCTGGAAAATCTGAGGCGGAGACGATTGGCAGAAATGAGAGGAGAGACATACGTTCCTTTGAAAAAAGAGGAGGAAGACATCAGCTTCTTCAAAATGCTTTTTAGAAAGGTAATATTTTGTACAACTATATCTATATGAACTAGGTTTCATGAAACTTGTATTTTACAAATATGCATGCATATAATATACAATTATAAATACACATGTCTATAGATAGCTACATAGTTAGATATTGATATATATATACCATTGCTGATACAGATATTCACTCAAATACAGAAAAACTGGTACAGGCATGCATATGTAAATAGCAGAAGTAGGCAGGAAATCAAAGATTCTACGAAATAGGTAGCAACTATTTGCCAAAGATATTAAAACTGGTTATTGTTCGACAACAGCAGTGTATCAAGATTTAAATTATTTTGAGCGTGGCGTTAAGTCATGTACGAAAGATAGGATATAACTTATTCAAAGTAGCAATGGCATTTTAGGTAGGACTATTTATACCGATTAACTATCAAAATATCAATTCTTAGACAATAATGAAAGATGAAAAACAAACATTGTTTTGTACATACTCAAAAGAATCTTTCATTATAATCAAAAATAATTTAGAGATTATCGAGGACTGAAGAGAATTCATAAGCAAGATAGATATGAAATCCTTTCTTATATTCATGAGGCATCAACAAGAGTCTGCGAGCAAACTTTTCAACAGATCATTAATGATTGGAACTTTTAAAGCCGGAATCTCCCACATATTTATCATTATTAACTGCAAACCACAAATCTATATGCTTCACTTGGGCTTCTGGAGCCTGTTTAATAGGTCATTATTTAATAGGTTATTTAAAATGATCCTCTTAGTAAAATGATATCCCCGGGGATGGTAAGTTGTATTTGGGGTCTTCAGTTTGGTCCCTGTGGACCACTTAAATTTTCTGACATGAACATTGTTTTAGCATACCTGGGATGATGTGTAATGTGCTTTCGTAAAAGATCTCTATCATGTCACACTCGGATGATTTTGTTGATTTCCAACAGGATATATGATATAAATAACCACCAAGGTACTTTTAGACATGAGTCAAATTTATGCCGAATCATGTTGGGGTATTTCAAGGTGCTTGAGGAAGTTTTAAATTATATTAGGTAGCTACACCAGTTTTTCTGTCATTTTTGTGTATGGATACATAAAGAGGAAGACAGATAAGCAATCTCATAAGAAAGTCGGAAGTTATTATTGTACTAAATTCTAACATAAATGATATTCATTCTTGTATAACTTTTTTACACTCGAATAAAATAGCTAGCTCGTGAGCAAAATAGTGTCTACTTAAGTGATTGTATTTCGTATATATACACAGTACATAAATCTTCAGAATGTGTACAGTATTTATGTTATAAATAAATATTAATGCATTAAACATTATAAACATCATTTAACTTATTCACAATATTACTTCAACAGAAAACTAATAAGTAGATTTTAATAATATGTGCATTTACTGAAATATGTACATATATCTACATTTTCTTGTTGCTCTTAAAATATTTATAAAATTTTCTATTTACTACCTGAAATATAATAACTGATATAGACTTTCTATTATTTACATTTTAATATAGAAACTGACATATTAGGACAATAAATAGAATATTTTTATACACATCAATAGAAATAATTCGTAAATCTGTAAAGTTAGATAATATTATAAATCATAAAAGTGAAGACTCCTTCTTCAAATGGTAGAGAGCACCACATTTCGAAAATGAAATTCTTTCACATAATTTGTAACTTTATTCTGAAATCTATAATGCTATGCTAACAATAAAATAATGATAAGAATCTATATTAATTTCATAATATCAAAGAATTTGAAGCTTTGATTAGACATATTTTATGAAATTTTGATTAAAAAGTACTTTATATAAACTTAACTTTTTCTTCTTTTTGAAGAAGTTCGACATTTGCTTTGCGCAATAATGTTTACATTGTTCAAAATCTACTTAAAACCCTACAGTTCTTGGGTTGGCTAACTTCGTGTTCGAAAGTGATTGTAGAAAAATAAAATAATGAGCTTTGATTGAGGAACTGCTTTTATTTCTGTGTACATAAGTCATCATATTTATCAATAAATTTCAATAGTTTAATGTTTCGTCATAAATTTTAGCCGAAGGTAAAATTTATTACAAATTCTTTTGTGATAAAAAGGTTTTAAATATGCTTCAGATTTTCTTTTTTGCTTATATATATATATATATATATATACATATATATATATATATATATATATATATATATATATATATATATATATATATATATACATATATATATATATATATATATATATATTAAATTATTTTAGTTAAATAAGTAGAAGGATAATCACATTTAGTGTATTAGAAATCAATATCAAAGTATTGAAATTCTATTTTACCTATATTACAAGTACTCTTGAATTATCAATAAATTAAGATCGAGGTTATTTCAATGTTATAAGAAATGAAATACATTTTGTATAAGAATAACTGTATAAATTAAGTCAAATTCAATTATAAAAAATAATTTAAGTATGTGATTGATATCTTTATATATAAAATAAAAAACATGTTTTAGTTAAATAAGTAGACGGTTAATCACATTTAGTGTATTAGAAATCAAAATCAAATGTTTACTTTTTATTTTGAAACCTGATAATTTTTCCCGGTAAAAAACACTTTTTTAAAATTTTAGCTCATTGTATATTTTATACCTTGGTAAATTTTGTAGTTAATTTCTTTTTGCGTAATTATTATATATCATATTGCAGAAGTTACATACTAAAATAAACATTTCACATCCAAATTCATTATTGACATAATCAACTAATTATGGCTGCAAATCATTCCTACGGTACAATATAATGCGTGAAAACTGTGGCATAAATTTTTGAATATCCATTGCGCGTTCTTATTTTTGAAGGCATTTCCTCAGATAAAGGTTTTGTAGACAAGAATTCACGTGTCGTTAGAATGCAATTCAGGGAACTTCAAATCACCCCCTCCAGCACATCTGATTAAAAAAATCAGAAAAACCATCGTAAAACTGAATTCGTTGGGGTACAAAAATTCTAATTGCACTTTTTTAAGCACAGTATGAGAATCACTCTTTAGTAATATATCCAATATAAGAATAACTGAATAAGAAATGCATAATTACTTCCACTTGTGACTAGCAAAACTTGAAAATTTTCTCTTTAGTTATATCAACACTGTTTAGTAAAGAAAAATAAATCTCAAATTCAGAAAAATAAACACCGTTTCAAATAACGGCAATCATCTTGCTCATAAGAAATTCACAGAAAGAGAAATTGAAAGACCTTCAGAATTATTGCATGAACTTGGAGTTAACCACATGAAATAACGATGAAAAGTCAGATGATTAAAAAACTATTTTATATATCTTTATTATAATCACTTTGTATGTAAAAGTTATAACATCTGGAATAGGATATGTGAATACTTTAAGGAATATTTATTCGAAAACGTGTAAAATCAGGTCCTATTATGAAATAAAATCGCAAATTTCTGATAAATGTGTGAGGGATATGTTTAATTTCTTACATTACTTAGTAAATTTATATACCACATTATTTTAAGGCTTTGTAATGTAAATTTTTGAGGTAAGCAAAATCTGTGAAAGGAAATAAAAACGTGAATTATTTTTAAGCATTTTAATTAATTTTTATTCCTGCTTTTCATCCTGTGTTCGCTCTATTATTTATTTCTCTACTTAAGATATTATTTTTTCTTTATTTTATGCTATCGTAAAGTTCATTTGGAAAAGGAAATGTGTATAATATATATCATTTTAGAAGCTCTCTATTACTACTTCTAAAGTAGCGAATACTGTTACATATTACTAATGGATACTTAATCACCACCACAATTTTCCATATATTTAAAAATGCGAATTAAAATAGTTACATTTATCATTGTGAGTATATACTTATTTGTGCAATCACCAATAATTGTATCATTATTTCATGGAGAAAATCTTAAGCAAGGCTGAACATTATTTTATCTAATACTGGAAGTGAAAGCAGAAGTATTTAATACAATAATCTATACAAAAATGCTGTAGGTTTTTAGATGTTAGATAAATTATCATGTCACATTTAAAATGAGTTTGCGGGACAAAATAATTGTTCAGATCGTGATTTCTCTTAATTCCATTAGATTTTTTAGATTTAGTATATTCTGTTATAAGCCACAATTAAAAAATACTAAAACACGTAAATGCATTTTAATGGCAATATAATTTTTTTTTTTACATTTTACAGTTTTTAAATATTAGTTTTATCATATTAAACCTTTACATTTATGCACAGTTTTCAGTCAATAAAGATTTTATTTCACTAAAATATTTCTCTTTAAGACAGAAAAGGAAAGCTGTTGATATGAAATTTTTAAAATAATTTTTTGCAACTCAAGTAAATGTTACACATAATCTACAATTATCATCAAATTTATTGAAAAATTGATATACCATAAATTAAGACTGAACTATCATTAAAAATAAAACAAAAAAAAAAATCGTAGAAAAAAAATGGAAAAAATTTTAATGCAAAAAACTAAAGAGTACATAATTCATGTTATGAATCTTCTAATTTTTAATTAAGCGTAAAACTATAAGAAAAGCGGCACAATATTGTATTTGCATATTTAAGAATATTATTTATATTCTTTTTTAATAGGATATTCTTGATCTTTATTTTTTACTGAAAGATGAAACTTGAATTAACTGGCTTTACGTAAAGGTTAAAAATATAATATTATTAAAAATTTCAGTGCAATTCATAAATAAGCAAATTAATTTCCTGCATAATGACTGGGAAGTATAAATTAAAATATAACTTTTGTATTGTATTAAACCAAATATTAAACAATGATTTGTTTTCCTTGTAGGAAAATAATACTAGAATTGTGTGCTCTTATATATTCTTTTATTATAATAAATATGTTTTTTCTTTTTTCTTTATTGAGCAAAAAATACAAAATTGTTTACGATTGTTGAATGTTTAAATTTGTTCACGAATGCACAAATAGTCCATAAATCAGAAAAAAGTATAATTTTCAGAGACTCATATTTATTTCAGCTTACAATATCTGCCCAATATTTTTCCATAAAAATATTAATATGTAAATAAATCCAATATTTTCGAAATTGTTTTTCATTAGTAGAATGAGAAAAATTATAAATTTAAGTATCATGGTTAAAAAAATCACTATTCAAAACATAAATCTTTTTTTTTTTTTTTTTTTTTTTTTTTTTAAAAGTACGAATAAATGACATTAAAATTTAATATCATTTACTCGGAAGAAATATTCATAAATAAGGAATTTCAAAACTAACAGGAATTTTTCTTATTTAAGTTTGAAAAAATTAAGAAATAAAGTACCTTTTTACATTTTCCAATTATACATCGATATTCTTTTTAATAAATAATATAATGTTAATTGTTATATCATAATTTTAAGTGTGCAAATAAAGTGCAGCAAAAGAAAATAATGAGAATTTTCAGAATTTTATAAGTATTAATTATTTGTTATTAGATAAGCGAGAGAGATTCTTTTTAAAAAAATGGTTATAAATAGTTTTATAATTTAAACACAAATTCATTTAGTCTCATATATTTTTATTTTATAAATCTTTATTCCTATCATATAATTTAAAAATATTTTCCATTTTATTGAATAAGATTATGAAATAGCTCATTTTGTAACGAAATCATTTGACTTTTATAAATTTAGAGTCGTTAAATTTATTTTTGAATAAGATGAAATTTTACATAATAATACTTTCATTTGAATAAAATCACTCAAGGGATAAAAGCAATACGTGATTCTTTGTCTTATCACAGCAAATGCTTATTTATAGCTTTCTATTTTTGCAACGTGATATTTACTGATGAGTAATTACTGAAAATGGATAGGCTGATCAAGCACACATACACACACTCAGATATTGAAAAGAATGATTTGTTATTCTTTTTCTAGCCTCGGTTTCCAATCAAAGCTGCACTTCTGTATTTATCTCAGTATTCATCAATTGTTAATTATGATATTCATGTAATTGTTGATGGAATGATTACTTTTATGGAGAAATAGAATTTAATTTAACTATCGATACTTAATAATTGTGCTTATTTTGAAAATATTTATTTAACAATAACTTTAAATTATAAATTACATATTGCAGCCAAAATAATGGTAAATTTGAATGTCTAAAATTATGTAAAATATCTTTATATAATCTTTTTTATGATGAGATTTTGGAGTCTATAGTTCTTAATACTATGAAAGAGGCGAAAAAAAAAGAATTTTCACTTTATTCTTCGTGTTATGTCCAAGATATATATATATATATATATATATATATATATATATATATATACCTGATATTAAATATCAAATTTTCATACCATCTGAAATTCATGTATTTTTAAAAGAAAATCTGTGAATACCGTAAAAATTACGGTATCTTATATCCAGGAAACCTCAGTTAAAAATTTTATTGACAAATTTCTTTGATTCGATTGATTTATTAAAATATATATAGTTCGTAAACTAGTGTTACAATATTATTCTTTCACGTTATTAAATATATCATTATATTTAAGCTTATAAGCATATTTAATTTTGCAAATATTTAATGAAAAAAAGTTAAAATCAAAGTATTGTACAAACATATCACGATTAACAAATCACAATTTAAATAATGCCTGTCCTTATGATTTTTAGATAATTATTATGTAATTTAAGTGAAAATGTTAATTTCCTATAATTATTATATTCACCAAATTCATGTAGAAAATCTAAAAAATGCTATCAGAATAAATTATATTATTTGTTACAAAAAGCGTTAAATTCGTGAAATTTTTAAGAAGCAAATTTTAAAAATGATTCAAGAATTAAAGATATTATCCTTAGATTTATGAATGAACTAGTGGAGTAATCAAAGTTAATAATAACAATAATTAATTTATTAAATGCATTTCTTTCCTTCCAATTTATGCTGTTTATTTACAATTTGCAATGACACAAGAGATAAAAATAATGGAAAATTCTTTATTTTTTAGAGCTTTTCGGGACCAGTAAATTAGTTCTTAAAATCAAAAGTTCGCAAAAGTACCTAACTTTATTTGCAATTGAATTTATTAATTATATTTTATTATATGAACTGTAAGAGGAATGTTGGAATATGTGAAAGGAATCCCAAGCGAATTGCTTAAAAGCATGGAGAATAACTAGAAATGCAGCTGGCTATCCACAATTTGAAAAATTTACGAATTAAATTTTAGAAACAAAGAATGAGGTCTCTCAAAAATGCAAAATAAAATAAAATTAAAGGATATAAAATGCATAAACAAACAAAATTGCTTGAAAACGATATCGCAAAAAAAGCCACTTTCTTAACTTTTAATTCACAATAGGAAATTAAAATTGTAATTGCATCTATAGGACCATACTATGGATTAGTAATAAGTTCGTACAAGGCTTCTGTGTTCGTAGAAACAAGCGTCTACTTAATAAATGTTAATTATTGAAAAATATATTTTTTTGAATTTCGTTTCTCATCACGTGACTAGTGAAATTTACCTTACTTTTTTGTGACAAATTACTTTATTTCAAAATTTATACTATATATGTAATTTATACTATATTTGTAATTTTAAAATTGAATATCATTATAACCATTTTTAAATTTATATATATGTATATATTAATCAATGAACTTTATTTTACAATACTAATTAACATTTTAATTTACAGACAGATTTTTAAAATATATTTATATATATTATATATATATATATATATATATATATATATATATATATATATATATATATATATATATATATATATATATATATATATATATATTATTCTGTAATGAAATGAAAAGATAAAAGTTAGTTTTTGATACATTTTAACTTTTAAATTTTATTCAACGTTAGCTAATACTATTAAATTGAAAAATTTATTAAAGTATAAGTTAAAAAAATACTTTTAAGGGGCATTTTATATGACTCAGAAATATATATTTAATTTTATTTAAAATCGATACATGATTTCATACACAAACGGCATATTTACATACAGGTATGCTCTTTATGTAATTGAAAATATTATTTATTTATTTAAATATTTATAAAAGAATTAAACGTGAAATTTCACTCGAATGCATAACAAAAAATTTAAATGATAAATTTACTATCACAATTTTGATGTTCTTAACTTCATTAATTTAGAAACTTTAAATGAAATCAAAGAAAACGAAATGATTCTAATTTTTAATCAAGTGTGAGTTTTAATTAGTTTTAAATATCAACAAAAATTATAGTCCCCTTTCTGTACAGTATATTTATGTCAACACTGTTCGTATGCTTTGAAATAAATTGCATCAGAATCCACATATAAATAAAATTAATTAACAAATACAAACATATGATATTAATATTAAAAAAAAAGCTTCCATTTGTCTTAAGACAAATTGTTGAAAATAGAATATACTAGATGGCAGCACTAAATATAGATACAGTTTTATTCTTAACGCAATTGGATATATAAAATAATTTTTTAAAAAATTTTATCAATCATTAAGAATGTATCTTCAAATAAAAAATTATATTTTGGATAAACTTCTGGACATTTTTCATGTTACTAAAATCTCAAGCAATTTTAATTATATTTTCAAATACTATTATTTTTATTATATTTTCAAAAAATTATTTATATTTTCGTTATAATTACTAATGGATCAAATTTAATGTACTGTTGTCATATTTTTATCAGAAGTTTGTTGAATCATTTTTCTTAAAATTTTATTTATTTATCTACTGAAATTAAATATTATGGCCAGAAAATGATTCTGTATTAATTAACTAATTGTAAATTTTTCCCCTACTTATTTTAAACATATATAGGACTTCTTAAATTAATGTCAATATATGCACTATGTATTGACATTAATGCAAGAAATCTTACATATGTTTAAATTAGTAATGTATTCAGCAAATTATTAATTATTATTTTTTTAATTCTGATTAAATAGTCTTTATAATCTTGATTATATTCAATATTTGTCAATTTCACGAAACTATTACAAAAATTCCTTAGAGAGAGAGAGCAAGATTATATTATATTATTAAATTCTTATTATGTTTGCCATTATATTGAGAATTCTCGAAATAGAGTGTAAATTTTATAAATGTTTAATTTAATAACGTCACTAACTTAAAGATAATTAGCCGCTAGAGATTATCCACTGTAGATAATTTAGCCACTAATTATCCTTAAATCTCTTTTTGCTATGCATGTGTAAGATTTTTATTTCAATTTTTTTATTCAATTTAATCCAGTTATTACCTGCACTTTTGAAATATTATATGCATACATATGTATATATTTTACCTTTTAAGTTTCATAAATTTTTGCTTTTATTTTTTTTCAACTGTCATTTAAATTTTTAACTACTATTAAAAATATTCTTAAAATTATTAAAATCTCTTTAGCATCTATCAGGAAAATGGCTCCTTAGTTCAATTTTTCACAACAGATATTATTTGTAAAATGACATAAATGTTGTATTTTTTCATTTTTTTAAAAAAATCTTTCCAGAATTCACAGTGTTATGGAAATAATCTGAAATTATACTTCAGTAGGATCACTTTTATATATTTTGTATTATCAATTAAAAGTTAAAGTGTGTTTTAACATTTTTTGAAACACATTTTATAGAATATATCAATGAATACAAAATTTTATTATGATTAATCTCCTTGATTCGGGCTTTTAATGAAAGACATTGGTATGTCTTAACTTTCATCGTATAGACTTAGATAGATGCTAAAATGAAATCATATCTAATTTATAAAACTTGCATCGAATTTTTCACTATGACACTTTTGAAAAGTTAGATTTTATCGGTAAAACCTACGATTTACCAGTTTTGGACTGAATATATATATATATATATATATATATATATATATATATATATATATATATATATATATATATATATATATATATATATATATATATATATTTGTATGTATGTATAATTTACATAAAATTTTAGTTGGCCAGAGCTAGAACAAGAGCTTTTCTCACCAATTCGGTTCTATTTAGATTTAATCTTATCTATGGTGAATCTGAAACCATAGATCATAATTTCCTTGACTGTCCTCCTTTATATAAACAACTGAGGAGGCAATTACGAAAATAATTGGGAATAGAAGTATTATCATTCTCTTGGAAATTTGAACTATCTTCAAACTAGGAAATTAAAATTCTTGCTTCCTGTGAATTTCTACGACAATCTAAAAGATTTTAATTTTGATGACATATAAAGTGAAATCGGTAACATCTAAAATCCATGAATCCATGAAAAGAATTCAATAAACTTCTTCTAAGCAACGTTAGTTAACGGACTGTAAATTATCTCAAAATATTTTCTTCAATGTGAGCTACAAGCATCAGGCTATAGGGCTCCAAAAGTGTCCGCCATAAGCTTCCTCTACCTGAAATAAAATTTAAGAAAATTATTTAATTTAAAAAAATTATAATTTAAGCTTCATAGTTTGCAAAAAAATTTTACTCATTGAATTGCTTAGCGCAATAATACTTATATTTTTAATATCAAAAGAATTTAAATATTCATTAAATAAAATTTTATGGTGTTTATAAAGGTATTGCACGCACACACATAAGCACATTACTAATCATCATATCAATTGCGGGTGACCAGTAAGAAAATATTTTGCATAAAAAGCAGAATTTTACAGCAAATTTCATGCAGACAAGCGATTTAAAATTAATATTAAAATGTAAAATCGAGTGAGTTCTTTGGAGGACTAAAACAAGGAATTTTTAATTATGATTATAATAATTAATTTTCCTGTGACACTCACTCCACATATCTTAATACATATCTCACATACTCTATACATATTTTTATAAAAAATAAAAAAAAGAACATAATATATTAAAAAGTAACAATTAAATTTTTTTTAATTTTTGCTGAGAAAATAGCTATTTCCATTGATCTTTTGTTAACTCAAATGGTATGGAGCGTAAAACACAATGAGTGTTCGAAAGTTCATTGTATAGTTTGCATCAATTGTTCCTCGGAACTGGAAGTGCGTGTGAAGGGCAATTGTTTTCTCCTTCAACAGGTTTCTATGTTTTAACTCGCTTGACCTTCAGACTCTCCTGAACGGCACCGATTTTTTTCTTTTTTCAAATCAACTCTTCAGTACTCTTTTGAAAATAAGAAATATTCACTGCATGAACCACCTGTCTTACATGACTCTGTGAAGGACACATTTATTTATTTTTTTCTTTATCAAATGTTTTAATTTTACTTTGATTTCCTTTTACTTACTTTAATGAATTTCTTTAACGTGTTAAATTTTTTTAATGCAGAAAAAAGAGAAGTAGGCATTAAGAATATTTTTACTTTTAATTGTGTGTTTTTAATTTAATTTACGTTAATTATTGTCTGTGCTCGACAATATTTTTGAGAAAAGTTATTTTCCAGACTTCAGATACATTTTCCCCTTTGATTAGAAATAATACAGAATTTTATGTTGCCATGACTATTTTAATCGTAACTAGGAAAAAAAAACATTTCGAAGAATATTTGATTTATAAAGGGGTACATAAAATCATGCTCTTGTTTCCGTACAATGACACAAATTAGCTTGTATAGCAAAGAGGACTACGTTCTTGGACATTAATTTTTCAAGCAATAGGAAACCAGCTTGAATGGTGAAATATTAGGAAAATATAATTCTATATTCTAGAGGCTTTCTGCTGGCTAGAGATAAGAGCTGTGAAACTGCCAATGCCCTTTAACGGAGCAGTCTAGCATTTTTCTCAATAGTGACAATAGAGAAGATAGTAAATTACTTTCACTTGCGTTTTGAAAATAATGTAAGAAGAAAGTTAAAAATTTATTAGTATCGCATGTTTTATTTATTTCACTTAGAATCCCTTATGGAATGCTCGCAAAAATGAAATGCAGTATCACTTAACAAAAATAGCAAATAAAAAGTACTAATCACTATATAAAATTAAATTACGGCCTCATGATCAAAATTCATGCGAAGTTAAAAATAAATACCAAGCGTGATGTTGTATGTAAAATCCAGCATTTTGTTTCTTGGTCACTCACCATCATTTTTTAATAAGAGACCATCATTAATAATAAAACCATGATCTTCGGAATTTAAATTCTCAGGTTCGATCTCAACCTTTGTTAAACAACAGGATATATAGTCTGCATTTCCACAATTTGTATGCATATTTTTCATGGTGGTTGCTTGGGAGTTTTCTGGTTTTCTCATGTGTGTATCGTGAATACGGTCTATTGTCTATAAAATGAAAGCAGCATGCTCTACAATTTCAATGCCTTATAAGGTGATTTGGCTATTAAACTATCATCTATGCAATACCAGATACTGTTATCTATTTAATCTTAATATGTTTCGACTAGGTGAGCACAATGTTTCTTGTTCAACCACCTTCCATTCATCCATGCATTGCTTGAGCATTTTAATATGGCTAAATTAGAACCGACACTATCATTGGTTTCTCAGGAAGACGATCTCTGCCTGCTACATAAGTCACAATTCTTCACTGGGAAACACAGACATGATTTCGATTGATAAATTTTGCAGATTTCGTTTTAGAATTAAGAGTGAAAGAAAAATTCTATTATTTATAAAAACACGACCTTCCATTCCCCTTTTAAATAATATCGGTAAGTGTTGCTTTGGACACCTATAATGCGCTTCTTATTTCGATGCCATCAATCTAATTTGCAAATACTCACTGCGGAAATGATCTGTCATAAGTATAGATACCGATAAAATTTTAAGTCTTATAAATATTTAAGTACAAATATATGTATATATATATATATAATCTTAAGCTGTAAATCTAATTAAAAAAGATTTATATTGATAAAGCATTTGTTATCTTCCGTATTCATCTTTCCATTCTTTCAGAAAAAATAAAAACAATCATACATATTTACTTTTTATTTTATTGAAATCATATCGTTAATATAGCAAAAAGCATCTTGTGTGTTTATATATGGTTGGACTACCGCTGTTTTTTATGAATACTCGCAAAGATTTATGTATCGAAAACGAAATTTCACTGAGATATCACTTATAAGGCACAAACTGTCCCTACAATTTTATTTGGGTCATTCATATGTAATTTTTATGACATACTGGAACCCGCATTTCCAAAGAAGACGCATGTATTTAATGAAAAAGTAGGTTAGAGACACAATTTATGTGAGCTACTGGTTATAGTTCACAAAAGGAGATAGGACGACAAAAATTTGGTTTTTCATATTTAAATCTGATGTTAAGCTATATTTTTCAAAATTATATGCAGTGTAACAATGCTTATGAATGTCCTCTTTTAGTTCTTTAGCGAAAATTGTAAATGAAATTGAATTTCACTAAGGAAATAATTTCTTCAAAATGTAGTTAATTTTCAAAGTATTTGAGCTCTTACCAATCAGTAATATCTACAAAATTTAATTTACATGCATAGCTGAAAAATAATAAGCTCTAAAATGTCGTTTTCTAATAATTACAGAAGTAAACAGTGAATTGTGTTAAAAAAGAATTCTATTTCATTAACTAGAGGGGGGGGGACTTCAAAAACGATTTTCATTTGATTTCGCAACAGAAGCATCAATAAAGGCTTTGTTTTTGCAATTAGTTTATTCAGTGCTGTTAGGCTGGTCTTGATCTAAAGTTATTTAAAATCGCACAATACCTTATTATTCCCTTTCAAATGATTGACTTAGGACGTATCTTGAAATATATTTCAAACAATCACCAAATAAATCTTTTTTTTTTTAATAATTACAAACATTTTTTATCTCTCTCTGGGAATTTTATACATACAAATGAATCTTTAACAACACACCTATTATCCCCACATACAAACATTTCTCTCACTTCATCTTTATACATACTAAGCGAATTCGTGATAAATGAATTTTAGACTATTATCAGTTACACTTTGTGTTATAATATCTTAAGAAAATGTTAAAATGCTATATTAATTATTATTAAATCAATGGTTTTAATTCTTATACATCAAGTGAGGAAATTTTGTAGAACAATTAATGAGAAAAGTTAAATAATGTAAATTAAATTGCCTGGCAATTTATGTGTGAGTATAAAATAGGAAGTCTGATTTATGTAACAATCGCTATATAAAGGCTAGTATTATCTGACTTACATAAAAAAAAAGAAATTAGTAAGAGCTACCCTTTTAAGTAAGAAATGATGTGTCAATACTCCATTTGCATAATTTGGACGCTCAAATTTTATCATTAGGCATGGTATTCATAACTTCCGTATATTTAACTATACTGATTTTGATTCTTACCACCACCAAAATGCAATAATATTTATCATACAGTTATGGCGGTTATTTCGTGTACTTCTTCGTTTATTATTTTACCAAAACTCATGTGGTGTCATGTGGGACTCGACAGCAAACATCATTTAATTCAATCACTTTGCGTCCATATTCAATGTTCACCATTAAATTGTTAAACGACAAATTTTTCAATCAAAAATATAAATCAAATGATGGAATGTTTTATTTCTGACTCTAACAAATAAAATTTGTATGCGACATTCATTTAGTAAAGTTGAGGAAAATTAGTTAAAAGCTCGTAGTTAAAGTTCAAGCGCTTGTTCACTAAACTTTATTTAGGAATTTGATATTGATCGTCTTTCGTTTAAATATAATAAAAAAAGTGGTACTTGGTAGCTTTTTGACCATTTCAGTCAATAACAATTTTCACTTGGTGATAAATTTGGAGTAGCCGCTTTGATAATTAGGGTGTTGAAAATCGATCGCGCCATTTTGGCATCGAGTAATGGCTATGAAATAGAAGCCTCTATTTTATTGGGAAGAATACTGAAAAAGTACTAAATTGTTAGACAACATTGAAACATATCGTCTGTTTTTAAGAAAAATTGAATATCCTATAAAGTAATTTTGAAACAAAAAAAATAAAAGTTTCATTAATTAATTAAATTAAAGATCATTACTAATCTATAGAAATTATGTTATTAACAAGGTGGAGTAGTCATAGTAATTGAACAACTAAAGCAAATTGCACTAATAATAGTTATTAAATACGGGCAGTTCTAAAACTTTCACTTTTGATTTTTATCTACTGATAAAAAAATCATGCATATTTACTGTAATATTTTCTGAATTTAATAATTGCAAATAAATGCCATTTTCAGCTTCGTTCTTCAGATCGCGCATGCTTTTCAGTTTTCAATATTTTTGGAATCATTGTCTTGATGAGATTGGAGGAAAACATGATATTTTGGCGATGATTTAGAGCGACCATCTTTAGCCCCATAACTAAGATCATGAAAACCACTAATATTGTATTTTGAACAAAGTGTATGCACTTCTGTCGAGGTGGGTACTTTTGAATTTCGATCCCGATGTGGGTTTCATAACCTGAGGCATACTGACAGAGGCATACGGAGCAGTTGCCCCAAGCCCCCACATTAAAGGGGACCCAGATAGAAACTCTTATTTTACGTTTTCAATAGAATAGACTCTTTTGTCAAATCGAATATAAAGTTTTTTTGTTTGAAGCAGAGTGGCCCCCAAAGAAGTCGGGATCCAATTAGATTATGTAGAACCCTGGTTAGATCTTAAAGTTGTCCATTATGCAGTACCAAAACTAATATATTAACAAATAATATCATTTGCTTAATATAAAACCCGCAAGGTTTCCCTTGGTAGATTGGTTATTCTGTAAAAGAATTTTCTTCAATTATTGAATGTTATATTGATTTCCGACCTAAGAACTGCTTAAATGTCTGGAATTGACTAGATATTTGCTTTTGAGTAGTTATTTCAAATGCTTAATAATATTTTGTGAGTTTAAATTCAAGTTATATTCAATTTGTATAGTGAAAATTTTTTATATGTGGGCTACTTTTAAATAAATTTTCTTACTTTTATGTAAATATTTGTTTCTTATATATGCATATATACTTGTTAGAATGCTTCTAATAGTGATTTTTGTAAACTTTAAAATATTCTTGATTATTTTTTCCTTTATTTTAAGAATAGAAACTGAAATAAATTATTAGAATCAAAAAATGAAATTATTAAAATAAAAAATTAAATAAAAAACATTAAATTTAAAAATTATGCTTTAGATTCATTTCATATATTAAAAAAATTATTAAAATAAAAACTATATTTTAGATTGACACACTTCATGCTTCGTGTTCCGTTATTCTTCGCTATAGTCGTAAACCTAATTGTAGAAAATTAGTTTCAGGAAAACTTGTTTTGTCTTGAAGAAAATAAATATACTCTATCACGTTTGGCGTGATCAACTTAATGAACTTGATGAATTTTATAATAGCTTGGCACAAAATACTCTTTTGATAATAAATCAATAAAACCATTTTTGTTAAAAATGTTACAAGAAGATATAAATTGAAAAAATGAAAAGGAACAAGAAGAAATTGAAATATATACCAACAAAACAGCAGTTTTCAAGCATTCTTTCTTTTCTTTTTTTTAAACAATTAATTTTTTGTGAATTATGATCGTGAAACTAAAGGTATATTTTAAGCTTTTTACTTCATTATTTAAAAAAATAAAAAACTTGTTGCGTTTGGCATTAAGTAGAGTGAAACAGCAAAGGGGAGGGGAGATGTTTGTGTTCCGCTTCAGAGTTTCGTAGTCAAGGCAACGCCAAACTCATGCGTGCGCAGATTTTCATGTCTGCTTTTTTTCTCCTCTGTTAAATGGAAGTGGAAAAAGTAGAAATTTCATTTACTCGCATGGCAGCCATCACACCAAGCAACACCATTGCCACAGTGAGTATCCATTTTTTTTTTTTTTTTTTTTTTTTACCTTGATACAGATCAAAAACATTTTTATGCTCTTACGATTTTTACTCTAAATCTAGAAAAAACTAGAATTAAAACTTTTTTAGATTTTAAAATTGTATAAATTTATATTCAAATACACATTATCATGTGTTTATAATAGCAGTAAAATGAATTAATTCGTAAAAATTGCTTAATGATTTATTAAATATAACACTAGTACTCAAATAAGCAGTTCATTCCACTTAAAAAAATTTTAATAAAAAATGTGTTTTTGTTATGATATTTAAACTAAAAAAATTCCAGAGAAAATACATCTTATCTCTTTTTCCACACTTTATTTTCATGAACAAAAACTTATCTGCGGAAATGTGTAATTTCTGTCGAAGATAGAATAGAACTTTTAGTCAATCACTGACCCAAAAAGTCTTAAAAACTTTGAAATTCGTTCCTTCCACTATTAAAGAACAAAGTATCGATATTATTTCTTTGTTTTGTTTCAACGAATTGCATTTTCATTTACTTATTTCAATAGATACATCTAAATATAGCTAATAAACTCATGATTTTGGAGCATAATCAAATAAACAGGTCATCAGTTTATTTAATGCTCTACTATCCAGACTTCTATTTTGAAATGTAAGTAGAAAGTAAAAGAAATGTTTTATTCTCAAAATTCCATATAAAACCATTATAATGCATTATTAATTAAAAGTGCGTAGGTCTTATCAACACTACTATCTTAATTTCGGTTATATCAAACTTTTTATCTTTGCATAGACTTTCAATTTGCTAGAAATACTTCCAAGACTGCTTCTTTATGATAAATGCGCATGTGATTCTTCGTAGTATTGTCCTAAATGTCAAAAAATATTTTTCTCAAAAACCACTGTAACCACTTCCATCTATTAATTGATCACGAAACGACAGATATAATCTCACTCTTTCTGCTACTTAATGAGCTCTTTTGTGAAAGTTAATTTTTAAAATGTAATCGTTTAAGTCACTATTTGCACACACTTATAGATATTTGCAAAGTAAAATTTACCTCATTTATTTCAATTTACTTGATAATTAAATATCGCTAAATTTGTTTTATTTATTACAATTGCTTAGAAATAAATGCATATGGATAAATAAATTGATATATATTATATACAAATAAACAAAACAAATTGTGTAAAATAACTAATTTTTATTTTATCTACATTAAATAAAATCTCTTAAAAATTGAAATACTTATATAATACTCTCAATAATTTATCAACATCGTTGTGAAACATAAAAATAATTTTTCATAATTATAAACTAAAATTAATATGATAATGAATATTTAATAATATTCATTATCATATTATATGTTAAAATAATTTTTCATATTATAATTATTATTGCCAAATTCTAAATTTAGGAATAATTTTTTTAAATAATACCATCTGGAATTATGTTGAATTTATTAGAATTTTTCAGAATAGATTAGCCCAATTAATTTTCGTATAATTTAAAGTTGAAGATGTTATATATTTTCATTATAATGTAGGTTTTTTTTTGTTAATATGAATTTAATATATGATGAAAAGTAAATTATTATATAACTTTGGTTCCTCCAGTTTAGCATCAAGATAAGAGACCTTTTTAACTGTGTATCTCCTATTCTTGCAATATATTTGTTAGAAATTTCATATAACTATGTAGAATACATTATATAATTTTATACTGAGCAATAATCTGTGCATATAATTAAAAATGTGATTTATGCATTTTCGGGATGACCTTTGAAATTCAAAATATTTCCAAGTTTTTTGGCAAGTAGAAGTTAATTGTACAGTATAATTAGTTTCCTGTTTACTTTGGCTTTATTTCAAATACTGTAGAAAAGGAGTTCCTCCAATAATTCTTCGAGGAGGCGAGACTAAATGCATTAAATTGAGTACATGAATATTTATCACCCTAGATACACAATTACACAGAAAATCACTGAACATATGACGATATGTTGTACTCAGAATATTTTTAAATAATACCTTAGATTTATTTTTTTATCTATACAAGAGATTAAAAAGGTAATTTTTTTCCGTTCATTTAATGCATAGTTGTCTTGAGCTATATAAACTGATTTGAGCATGCAGCATACAGTATGAATAATGACTGATGATATAGAACGTAGTTTCTAAACAATATTCAAACATTAAGTGCATAACTTTTAATCAATTTTTCTAATAACTTTGAAGCCATTTCTATATATAAAAGTAATTGAAAATATAATAAAAACCAAAGAAGGCATTTAAAAAGATTTTAATGGCATCTAGGATATTTAAAAAAAATATTAATTACTTTTGTTTTTTAAATTAAATTTTTAAAATAAATGTATTTTCACTTACACACAATTGAAAGACTTTGCTCTACTGTTAAAAGTTTTAGTCATTTTAAATAATTATCACGAATCAAAATCATCTGCATTCTTCTCTTCTAACTCGAATGTTATACATACCGAAAAGTTGATGAAACGGAAATGAAAAGATTGATAATCTAATTGAAACATTTGAATATCAATGGTAATATGAAACACGATTAGATTTTTGTAAAAGTAATAAGACGATCAATTACAAATTAATTTCCTGCTATAAAAATTTACATAATTAATCCCATTTGCAGAAGTATTTATTGCAAAGTATTTGCTAAGATTTCATACAGGAAAATGTAGGACTGTATTTGGCAACATATAGTATAAATTCCCAACAGCTGTAAGTTGTTACAAAGATTCTTGAATATATATCGCGCATTGCTTTCAGGAAGACCATTTACAAGTAATCATCAGTTTCAACTCATCATGGGCAAAAATTACTTTTGATAAATATGTAATAGGATACACCCACCTAAATTAAAAGAGATTATCAGGAAACTCTCTAACACAACCCGGGCAGAATAGAAGCGAGGCAAAGTAAAATAAAAAATAACTACCTTTCATTGTTCTACGGTAGTTAGAATTAAATTTGTAGGACTTTCAACTCAAAAAACGTATCGCATCATTGGGCCATACCAAGATCTCGAAATTGCATCTAGGAAATATTAAAAATTGGTTTCTTTTCTGATAATTTATCAAACTTATAAAGTTAAATTTACCTTATTCATGAAAGTGCTTCGTCAATATTGTAATAATATATGGAGAATGTGAAAATAAGAATAGAAAAGTTCAGAATATGAAATAATTCTTTGGCTAAATTTTGAGACATTTGATTTCAATAAATAATTTACTTTTTCCGTTGAAAAATGTATGTACATATAAAATAATGGATTTTTTTTATAACAGAAGATTCAAATTTATCAGCAAATTTATATTTTTTCTGCTTAAAAATTTTATTATTTTGAATAATATGATTATAATGTTACTTAATAATCATATACGAGAGTTACTCTGAAATTTTTGAGATGAAACTAGGTTTTTAAAGTTATACTTACAAAATTTTTGGTGTGTTCAAAGTAGTCTCTTCCAGCATCAATGCACTTTTGTAGACGAATTTTCTACAGATTAAATGCTTCAAACCATTCATTTCTTGGAATAGATGAAAAAATGCATTTATAACCACATCAATCTCTTATTCTGAATGAAAACGACGTCTACGTAAGTTCTTTTTTAGATTAAAGAATAACCAAAAGTCGCACATAGCTAGATCAGGTGAATATGGCGGATGTTCGATCACTTTAATTTGTTTTTGTTTAAGAAACTCAACTATTAATCCGGCTGTATGTGAAGATGCATTGTCATTGTAAAACATTAGTTCCTAACATTCAAGTGTTGTAGAATTTCTGGAAGACATTTAGTGGTATACCAGTTTGCTGTTACTGTCATCTCTAATTCCAACTGGTTGACTCTGACCAATCCCGTACTTCTGAAGAAAACGGCATACATCACTTTTTTCAGTGCGCGTTGTATGCTTTGTTTCAGTGCGCGACGATTGTTGGCGTAGGATCATCTTCAAAGAGCCATACTTTGCTTTCTTGAAGCGTTGGAACGTCAAAAAACGGTATGTACGTTCCATCATCTGTTACAATTTTAGAAATGATGTGGTGGCCACTATCATTTAGCAATTTAAGAGTTTCTTTACTGATTCTGACACGTTCCTCTTTTTGGTGCTCAGTTAGATTATGGGAAACCCTACGGCAAACTACTTTTTTCATATGTAATTCTTCATGAATGATTTTGTGTATGGCTGCGGATCCGATGTTAAGTTCCTGCTGTATCATTTGATAGGTACAGCGATTATCATCCATAAATATTTTTCGTATGGCAGACACATTATCCGGGATTACTGCCGACGGTGACCTTCCTGTGTGTTCTTCATCCTGAAGAAAATTGCGACCTCTTCTAAATTCTCTAAACCATCTGAATACAGTAGCGCGAGCTGGAGATTCATCACCAAATACTAATTGCTACCGTTAAACGCATTCTTCCTGATTTAATCCTGCTTTAAAATCGTAGAAAATCATAGCGCGAAAATGTTCTCGCGTCAACTCCATTTTCTCTTCTGTTTAAAATTTATTCTACGCTGAACAAGTTGAAGTATATCAGTAAAAAATCGTCTTCTGTATTGAAATACTTTGTATTTTAAAATTAAACCGCTATTTTTATTTTGTAAATATCCGTCTGCGCGTATCTCAAAAATCTCAGAGTAACCCTCGTACAATGTAATGTGACAAGGAAAAGTTTTAACATGAGAAATTACTTGAAAATTAGTTCGATTATAACTCTTTTAATTGAAAACTAATATAAAAAGCCATATATTACAAATGAGGAAACATTATTGTTCATAAATTAGATATTGAACAATGGTAAATAAATATGCCTTGTTTTTCCTTTAAAAGCATGTGTAAGTATCAGGTATAGAGAATTTAATTATAAAAAATAAATTTCTTCAGCACAAAAATATAAAGAATCTTTAAATGCTCACAGAGTAAGCAACAAAAAATAAATAAATAAAAGCACACAAGCTAATAAAATAGCAGTCTGCTGATAATACATAGATCAGCCATATTATTTACTTATTTATATGATTCATTTTTTCTTCTACTTGATCATTTATGTCACTATCATTAAAATATTCAATTTTACTGATAATATTTATTTTTAAGTTGAATTTTTTTATTTTTGTAGGTCGTTGCTTCTTTTTATTTTTGTATATTAAACTTAATTAAGGAACATTTAAATAAAGTATTTGTTATACGTTGTGTCTCAATGGTTTTCAATAGATATATTGATGACATTTTTTTAAACCTCTAAGTTTTGAGTAATTTTCTATGTTAAAAACGTTTGTTCGACTTTGTATTTTTACTGTAATATATTTGTTCCTTTGAATCGAAAAATTATATTTTAGCCTTATTTTTATTCTTTATGTTTTTAAAACATTTCTTATTAAAGATTTTTAAAAAAATTTATAAGCAGTATTTTATAGAAATTTCAATTTCTATAAAAGTTTTTTTTGACCAAGTTTACATATTTTAAGCATTATAAAGTTTACAATTATAAAGTTATTTCGGTATTTTATTTTATTATTTATACAGACATAATTAAAAGTTAATTTTAAAAAAATGGAAGAACAATTTGTTGAATAGACATTTTTTTTCTTCAAAATTTTTAAGCTCTAGCTTAAATATTGGAAAATTTTATTTTATATTAAGCTTTGAAATACTTTATGTTTAATAATTTTTTATGTATAATTTATAACTAAGCACACACACACACACACACAGTTTTAATACATTAGTTTTAGCATTGAACTTTTATTTGAAAAATCAGAACAAAATTTATTCACCAAGTGAAGAAAAACAATTGGGAAAAATAGTTCATATCATTTTAGCTTAAAAAATTATATACTTTTCAAGATTTCTAATAATTTTTAAGTTTTATTAATTATTTTTTCCATTAAAAATTAAGAAATAAATAAGATATTTAGTTAAACGAAAAAAACAAAACAATTTAAGAGAAACTGAATTGAAAATATCTCATTCAATTTAAAATGTATGAAAAGACTATATTAAAAAGTAAATTGTATTGTCAATCAAGCTGAAAATATGATTTCGATTACATATTCATGAGAATTTTGTTTGGTTTTCAAAAGAAATAATAAAAATATTGTCGGCCATTTCATTAAGAACTAACTATTTTTATCAATTATCAATGGTTATAATTTTTTATTTACTACCACTGCAGTTATTATTGTAATGCCTAGTAATATGTGAATGCAGTTGGACCCTAGATTTAATTAATTGATTAAATGGATTCATTTATGTACGCACTAAATGTTTCCTAATTTTGAATCTTCAAATGATGTTGGCTCTAAGCTGAACTGGAACTCTGTTTCCATTTACTACATCAGCAAAGAAACAGCTGTCTGATCATTCAAAGTATATAAACTCTCGCGAGATCAAATAGATAAAAAAGGATCATATTAATAATTTTTCTAATTATTATACTGCTGAGTAAGTGACTGGTTAGTTTAATTGTTTGTGGGCTAAATTCCTACTTCAGGCTTAGATGTCCATAATGTTTTGTAGTCTATTTTAATTCTTAAGTCTTGGTCCAGTTGCCGTTTGTGTGCCAAAGCGATCATAGAGCAACAAACAAATTATCCCATTCAGTACTAATAAATATATTAAGCTTGTCGTTAAATTTTCTTATGTCCTTAAAATGTGTTAAATATGGGTATAATGTTTCACATATTAGGTGTAATATGGAAAAGTGCTAGAATCTACAAATATTTAGAATGCCTATAACTACTTCATCAAACGGGCCTATGATAGTGCCTAGGTAGTTCTTAAACAAGATCTTTTCTTTTACTAGTCACTTCCCCGTATATTTTCCATATTATACTTAATATGTGTGAAACATTAAAATACATACGAATATTTAATGAGCATGGAATCAACTATTCGAATCAATGGTTGAAGCAAAAAATATCTAGAAAGATAGAAGAAACTCTAGGTCCTTCGAATATTTAACGTGCTTGCATAGCGTGATATTGTTGTTGTTGTCATGAGCCACCTAGACTGGTAACATAGGGTGCGCTGCTCTACTTTTCCAACTGAACCATATTTTGGTGCGGAGTCCGACTTCCTCAGTACACACATGCCATAGGGACCCGTTTATAGGGTAGGCAACCATTCACTACCCATTCGTATAAAGAAAGGACAAAGACAGGATAGACAGAGAGAGAAAGTACATCCATGCCTAAACCCAAGACCTCCCTATCCGCAGTCAGGCATTCTGACCACTAGACAGGGGAGGTGGCACAACATGATATGGTCAAAGAATATAAAATGATATGAAATCTATCAATCAGATCTTTGAAAATCATTTCCAAGAAAATTTTTCGTTGAGTAAAAGGAAAATTATTGATTTAAATAACTAAATATATTTCTGAACGAAACATTAAAAGAATGAACAGCAATTTAATTCAAATTCCTGTTACTGTGTACATTTACTATTAAAATCATAAATCATTGGACAGAATAAATAATATATAAATATGAAGCTTAATTTTTTTTAAATCATTCTTCACAGGTTTCATAGAATTTTCTAAAACTTAATATTTGATACTGCATGTTAAAATTATCTTTCTTTGAATAATGTTCATCGGAAGTTTTAAGTCTTATTTTTTATTTTCACATAACTTTTAAATTCATCGATATTTTAATAACACAACTAATTTTAATGTCATTCTATCTGCGTAACTCTTATTGTGCTACCATTTTTGAATGACCGTAGAACAGACTAAAATTAGCAAAGTAAAGATATTTTTTATTTTCGGAAAATTCTGAATGCAAACACATCATATTTTTTCTAGCATAATCTTTAAATTTAAGCCCTGAATCTGAGTCATTTATTTATTTTTGTGAAGTGTTAACCGCAAATCTTTAGTTAACTTTTCCTGCCAAAGAAGAGCAAGCATCAATTATTACTTCATATTCTAATACTGTACTTGACACTGAAAAGGTGTGACTTGTTTCACAGCTATTTTTAACCAATCGGTGACTCACATCAGCTAAGTGATGCTAAATGGGTGTTATCAAGCTAATATCCCTGCCAAGTTTATGACTTTGGAATAGAGCCATTACTTGGTTTATTAAGTCCCTGAAATAACCAAATCGTTCAGTAATATTTTTTTTAATACAAAAATGCTACTTTTGTAATTCCTAAGAAATAAATTTAAAATGAATTTCAACTTAAAAAATAATATCAGTAACTGGAACCCTCTTGCTTTTATAATCACAAAGAAATATCATAGATATAATTTAACACTTAATTACCATTTTCGAAAACGTTCGCTTATTTCTTTGTTAGTAATTTAATAATCAAAGAGGTAAAACTTTAAATAAATGCATACTTTTAAGAAATTTTATGTTGCGTAAAAAATATAGTCAGGCATTGCATTCTGAAATACAAAAACGTTATATATATATATATATATATATATATATATATATATATATATATATATATATATATATATATTATATATATATATATATATATATATATATATATATATATATATATATATATATATATATATATATATATATATATATATATACCCGGATGATCAAGCAGGTGGCCGATTGTTCAACATTCTAGACTGGGACTCGTTATATCGAGTTCCGTCTCGGGTTTAAATTGTTCAGAATCCACTTACGATTATAGGACCATGTCTAATTAGATTTTATATTCAAAAATTGATCGTTGAGTGCCAAACGAACCACATTTTACTCAAATGAATCTGTATAAAAGAAAATAGAATCCATTATTATTACAAATCGCAAAAAGATGCTTTCTCGTAATAGATGTAATTTTTAGAAATTTCATTAACTCCATTTGCTATTCTGAAAAGTGCAAAATCAAAACACAAAAATGTAAATTTTTCAAAAATGTTTTTTTTCCTTTTAACAAACAAAAAAAATTACTGTTTAGATGTCTACACTGTAATTTTTATTAAGGTATATAGATGTTAAATATGTTCTGCCGCAATGCAGAGTGTATACAAATGCCAAAATGGTTTTTAAAACCAAATTAAACCGTTTTGTCTATTGTTGACTCCCGTTTTTTTCGAATCTTTTCGGGAGTACAGAAGCGATTGATGTTTTGTAAAAATTTATCTTTCATTTAAACTTTTAATTCCTACATGTTTTTTGTTGTCTTGCAAATGTTTTTGCGGATGAATATAATTATTTTTGTAAGCCTCATGAATAATTTTGGCTACACAAAGTGTTTTTGTTTGATTTTCTTTAATAATAATAATATAGTTATATTATTATTATTATAAAGTCAATGTAATTTTCTTTAATAATAATATAGTTATATATTGTATAGTATTTTTTCAAAATAAATTATTCGCCTATTATATAGTATTTGTCAACGGGATAAACAATAATAATTCTCATCAAAGTAAAGAAAGTGAAAGCTGTTTTGCTAACATAATTAGACTTTTTTCCAAAATTTAAGGAACATAAAAAAATTTTATTTTTTGATATGATATAAATTCTTTTTATAAGAAGGAGCCGAATGTTTGAAATATATCTGAAATAAAATTTTGCATGATTATTTCTTATAAAAAAAGAGAAAAGATATTATTAATGTAAGTTGTAATTGATCAAACTTAACGAAATCCTATTAATAACTACAGAGTTTAAATAATTGTGATAAATATATGCCAAAGAAGTCGATTGAGGAGATGTAAATTTACATTAAAATATTTTCGTAAAACAGTTCAAATAGAAATAAAAACATTTAAAATTAATAAAAAAATTCATTATACTTTTATCGCTTTCAATTCAAATATGATAAGGAATTGTATTGTGAATGAAAGTTCTCAAAATATGTTCAAATCAATTATTATTTAATTTGAAGAAACGTTCAAGTACAAAATCGTAGTTTTAGAAAAAAGTTTAGTTAAATAAAATTAAAACATTTTATGATTTAATATCCTATTTTTTCGATAATTAAATCAGGGTATTTTTGATAAATTGATAATTTGATGATTGATTGATTCATAAATTGATACTTTTTATTATTTTAAGCTGTTTTCTAGATTTCACAGTACTTAACATGAAATTAACATGAAAATGAAACATGATTTTTTTTTAGAACTGAGCCAATTATAAAATTTTCTTTTTAAAATATAAATAGTTGGATTCTTCAACATGGTACACTTTTAAATTTAGACACAAAAATGTTGATTTCATATAAAAATTTATTTTCTCTTGTAATAAAAATAAATATCAGAAAAAGGAGTATTTGAAATGTTTTTCAGTAAAATATACGTATATCTGAAATATTGAATCATTATTTGTTATTTAATCATTGTAATATTTTTATAGTTTAATTTTCTGTGGGAAACAATTCATTACAAATGGAAATTTTTCATAAGTGGAAATCTCTGTTGCTAGTTTTCTGTAAGGTGATAGGCTAACTTAATGATGAACCGCTATACTTTTGTTTTCTTGAGCAAAAAACTTCATCTTAATCGACAAAATTGCAGTTTAGAAAAATATTTGAAAAATTGTCATGTATTAATAAAATTGTTAAATTTTTTTCTTGAAAATGAAATCGTTTTCTATGATTTTAAGATTATAATTATAATAATTTAATTTTTAATTAAAAGTAATTAAATTTGCAGTTAAAATGTTCTGAATGTCAAAATTAAATCAAAAACGCTTGCTATCATTCACTATTTCTCTAATTTAGATTTTCTGCATAGATGGCATTATACTGACAAGATTATTGAAAAGAATATTTGAAAACTAAGCCATACTTTAATTGCAATAAATCGTTATATTCGATTTTATTTATTTATTTCTGCTCTAACATGTGCCTTAATGATTACTCAATGTAAAATTGAGTATGCGGATTTGGATAATAACTAAGATTCATAATAAATTAAAACTATGATTTTCTCTATATGGTTTAAGAAAACTCAGCAAATTTCCCCAATATTACTGACTGCAGCTTTGAGTATCTTTACTTTATTATGAATCACTGAAACTGTTTCAAAGAACTGTCACAGAAAAGTGCACGCGTGAAAAATATTTCGCGAAACAGAGCATACATGGAGTGACCACCGAAGCGTCTATTCGCAGAAAGCTGGAAAATGACCATTAACTAGGAAGAATAAGAGAACGCGTTCGGACTAAAGTCACGTATTGTACCTGAGGGCAACGACTCACAGACATTAATTCCTCGAGTCAACACGAACCATGTGTTTTATTTGGAGATTTGTCATTTTTGACACTATTTACCTTTCGTTCTTCTCATGTCCGGTTTCCTGTAATCTTATCGCATACCGTGACCTTTATTTCCTAAATGCATTTTCTTTGTACTTATTTCTGAGAAGGATATAATTGATTTTGTTTTTTATTTCGAATGTACAAAAAAGCTCTGAGTTGTATCAAAGTTACTATCATATTCCACATTATTTGCTAAACAAAGTCGAAAATCATCTCGAAAGTTAATGCCTTTTCTTTGAATAAAATATGCTTCGATTTTATTAAATAAAAGTGACAGTTTATTATTAATTATGATTGTATAATTTTTTTTATGTATTTTTATACACATGCACTGTTTTCGGAAATTGCAGTTATTTATTGAATTTTCATTTATCGCAGTTTTCAAATTTTAATTGAATTAAAAATATGTTAAGATATTTAAATTTAAAACACTTTCAACAAGAATAATTTTATACCATCAAATAAAATATTTTAATTGAAAATGGTATTAGAGTTTTCAGAGGAAATAGTTGAGTTAATTAAAACTGTGTTGGATATTTTAATAAACTGTCCATCAATGCAGATGTAATTGAATAGCTCAGCAGTTACAGAATGATGCATCAAATTTCATCTCAACACTGTATGAAAACTATATAATCCATAGATTTTGTTAACGACAGCTAAACTTAATATTTATTAAAAATGTTAATGATCTAAGAAATTATTAAAAACAAATTATGAGAACAATATATTAATCAAATTAAACCAATAACATCTCTTAGCAATCTTTTGAGATCTGCTTGCTTTGGTTTGGAGGTTATTGGTTGCAGAAAATAATTTTAAAAAACAGAATAATATGAAAACATATTTTTCAATGTTCCTCTTCGAAATCAAAAATATTCATTAAGTGAAACTATATTTTAACAAGTTACAGCTGCATTTTAATTTCATATATTTTTTAAATTCTTAATTACTTACAGAAAAATTACTTTAAAAACCAATTTTTCATGTTAAATGTTTAATGAATGCAATTTCTAAATTTTATTTTAATTGAGAATTTTCAATAATAATTATATTAATATTATGTTGACAATATTTTTTATTTAAATAATTTAATCAATTTGAGAAGCTTTCAGAAATTTTTTTCTGATTTTTTTTTAAAGCTTTGAGTTAAGATTTTTGGAAACAGATACTTGTTCTAAACTGAGAGCTTCAAAAAGTTTAATTAGTGTAATGTCCCATGAAAAGATGCCAAGTTTATTATGGTATGGATATATATTATGTAAAACTGGCTAAGAATAAAATTGAAGGCTTTTAAATCAGCATTCATTTACTAAAAAAAAGTGTGCGTGTCTTTTGCTCTATATTCAATCTAAAATGCTATTATGAAATTTTGAAGTTGGATTTATATTAATATCTTAGCCTTTGATTTAACGTTGATTAGTTCATATGTTAATAAGCCTTCAGAATTATGGCATTAATAATAGTGGTCACGCAACTTAGAATTCTGGGAACATTCGGTCCTGGACAACGCCTAGTACAGAATTCCAACTTTTCATTATACAAAATTCCTTTGCGTTTGGTGTCAAGTGGCAGTATATCAAGAATGGCTCGCGCTACCATCGTACGGAATCGAATTGTTCTTGTAACACCAAACAATGAGGAGGACTCGAAATTGAACCAAGACGTGAGAAAATATTTCTTTTATTTTATGATTCACTTTCACTGAATCATTCACCAATTTCTGAATGATTCACTTTCTATAATCATAAATTTTCTTCCGTAAAAGTTAAATTATATGAAATATTTATTTATATTAAATTTGTTTAATTCTGCAGTTAATTTTCGACGTTGCATTCTTTGATAAAGCTGAGAAATCTTCAATTACTTCGTCACTCGGAAAGGAATAACTTACTAATTCATGATGTTTTTAAAGATTCTGACATTCATTAATACAATAGTCAGTTTCGTTTTAAATTGATAGCATTAATGGTATTAAATTAAAATAGACGTTTGTTGATGGACTTCTATATGTGTACGCTTTATTGCATGAATTAATATCGTCAATTATATTAAAATATGTCGCTTCAGGTTTGCAGGCTATATCCGTCGAATGGACTCTCGTCTTTGACATCAAGAATTTTTAATTATAGGCTCACTGCAAACAGATCTAGGGGTCGGCCCAAACTTAGATGGACTGATTGTGTAGAGAAGGTCTTTAAACTGCTGAAAATCACAAATTGGAAAACTATCACCTCCCGGAGAACACAATGGAGGAGTGTTCTGGGAAAAGTTTTGGCCACCCCGGGTTGTCGTGCTGAAGAAGAGATGAAGAATATGAAAACAATAATAGATTTCCCTCCTGATACTGCAAACCATATCGGAATCCATATCAGCTGTTGCGATTGTAGTTGCTCTTATCAAACAATTAAATGTGGAAGAATTTTTTCCTGAATATACAATATCACTTATTTTGAGAAATCTGGGACTCTTTTAGTTTTAGTTTCCTGTTCCTAGAATTTTTTTTTTTCTAATGTAAAATAACTATATCTCGTTCGAGGAGTTTTTCGATATAGTTTTGTGGTATATACTATCTAGTAGTATTGTTCTTCTCTTTATTACTCTTTTAAATAAAATGTCACATCGAACGAATTATTAAATAAAAATATCGAAAAAGAACATACCATTACAGTCTAATCTTTATCAAAAGCAAATGAAAGAGGTTATTTAAATGAATAATATACGAAGTCGTTATTTGAGAAAAAAAAGGCATCGAAAAGGACGCCGCCCGAGGAAAAATTCACATTAATATAAAGAAATATACCAAAGAGTAAAAGCCTAAACTGTTCTTGTAGATGCGACGTTTTTTTTAATCATTAAATTTCAAAATGAGTTGGACTTTTTTAAATCCCTTAGAATTATGATTTGTTTTTGAAATTTCATGGAAAAAAAATCCATTTATTTAATTTAAAACATATTAAATTTTAAATGGATTATATTCCTTTGTCATTCTGCATTCACTTTTTCACATGAGAGCTAACAGAGAAAATTTAAATGGGTGATGAAATATTTTATGTAAAATTTATAAGAGTCATAAGATGATTAATTTTTTAATTAAGTTTATGGTAATATCTTTATGATTTTAAACCCAAATATATATTTATTTTCATATATATATTATATATATATTATATTATGTATATATTATATTATATTTCATATATATATTATATTTTCAAGTTTGAAATTTTTTAGTTTAGAATTATATATGCAATTAGTAAAGCAAGATTATATTCCTTTCTGAGAAAACAAATATTTGATTTTTCATTTTAAAATTATGAAACATTTTAAATCATAAGTATGAAAACGTTTAAATCAAATTGATGAAATTTATGTAACAGCTAACATAGAATTATTCTTCCTTAAATAAAAATAGAATCATTTTTGCAAAAGAATAATAAGAAAATTTTATTTGAATAGAAACTTAAACTTTCAAATAATTTCTTGAAATATACTCATGATTTGATATTTTAAACTTAGATAATGATATTAAAATTTTAAAACACATAATATCTAATTGCTTTTTAAATATGATGTGAGCTTTTACTTCGATGATGGAGAAAAATACATTTGAATAATTTTCATCAATTAGAGTGAAAAATTAATAATAAATCCCATTGTAAAATATTTTGTATAATTCATGCGTTAAAAGTAAAAACCCGTTTTCAACAGAATTTTCAAATAACATATTCTCTCTCAAAAGTAAAATAATTTTTTTAAAAACGGGTTCAAATTCCACACACGTCATATATATATATATATATATATATATATATATATATATATATATATATATATATATATATATATATATATATATATATATATATATATATATATATATATATATATATATATATATATATATATATATATATATATATATATATTCTCATGATTTCTTAAAATAACTTAAAGTTTCGAACTCACTGACTTTCGATGAAGTTAATCGAATTTAGAATTGCTAATGAAGAAAGTCTGTCTGAATAGTTTAAAGATGTCACATTTTTTTTAAACATTTTCATTTTCTGATTAATTATTTAATTCTAAGGTACTCGAATATTTCAATAATTTTAACGCATGTAAACACACTTCTGTAGTTAAAGTTTTCATGGTGTTTTGAATGCTTCAGAGGAGACATAGTTAAAGAACATAGACTTAAAACTATGATTTAATTCGATAATCTAATATTTTTTAAAAAATCTTTCTTTTGAAAGACAGTGGTAATAAAATAGCCAAACAAACACAGTAGGGATCTTAGATGCCAAAATTTAATCATTGGAGAAGATTTTTGTATACTAACACCTCAAAATGTTAGCATTTTAGATCTAAATTAAACTTAGAATTATATTCAAAGTTTCGCAATTGTTCTCATAGCTTTTTTACTATATTATTTAGTATTTCAGTTACTCAAAAGTGCATAAAACTTTTTTTTACTTTATTAAAAGTTAAAACATGTGCAATTAGGGCACGCTTTCATTGATTTCTTTTCTTCTTACTTCAGAATGGCAACGGTGACGGCAAGCCAACCACCACGGGACCTTTAGATGCCAACGTCTATGCGACGAAGAAGACTATAGCTCAAGGTCTTCTAGACGTCGCCCTGCTTACAGCCAACGCCTCTCAGTTGAAATATTTGCTACAAGTAGGAAAAGAACATGAATTTTATTACGTCATGTTGACTCTCATCAGTTTGTCTATCATTCTACAGGTAAAACATATAAAATTTAACAATCATTGGCACTAGGCATAAACTAATATTTTCCTTGAGATATTGTCTGAAAGGAAGAAAATTTAAATAATTTCGCTGCTTAGAGCTATCTCTTAAAATGAAGAAATTTAGTATCCATTCCAAATTTTCAAGATCTGATCATTATACTTTTAATGCCGTTTTCTGTAATTTGTATACCTTGCACTTTGACAACAAAAATGTAAATAAATACACATCTTAGTAATTTTATTAGGATTCGAAAAGATTGCTTCTATTAAATACGATAACAATTGCAAGACATTATTTTCTTTTGGAATTACTATAAAAAAGAAGATAATTTGATAATTATCAGCTGAAATTTAATTCTTAAGAAAAAATTTATATTTATTCATTCTTATAATCACATTCTTTACATACTTACATAAAAACTTGTTACGTTTTAATAATTTTATTCGAATCCAATCATAAAATATATGGAAAATGTAATTAAATGTTTTTAATAATATGTTTTTAAGAATTTTAAAATTTTTGAATTAAGTGATAAAAAGTGACAGTGAATCATTGCATCAGTGACAAAAAGTGAAAGAAGTTTCTTTCCATTTTCTTTTCGAAACAAAGCTATCCTAAAATTCTACGAATGATAAAAAGCAGAGATTCTATAATGGGAATCATAATACAAGTTTCAATTATTCAAATCTTTTTTTTTTCTTAGATGTGATTAAATTTTTAAAACTTTTAATAATTGAATAATTTTATTAGACTTATATTAGAGGACATACTGAAAATATTACTTAATACGCTTAAATAAAGCCGAACTTTTTTCAACATATTAACAATTTTTAAAAATTATCATAGTGATAAATTTAAGACAAGTATACCCTCTAAATATAATTCTAGACAAAAAAAAAAAAAAAATTAAAATGAAGCACATTCGATTTAAACTTTATTATTTTTGTTATATTTTGTAAAGTCATCACTGATTCCCAATACAGCCCTAGTTGGCGCAGCATGTCCAATTTTGGACCTTGCACCATAAAACTCAACCAACCAATGAGGTCTTTTTTTAAATTTCTGTTAATTCCTTAGGTATCCACATAGACTTCGTTGAAAATGTCTGATCCATTTCTTTCTCATATAAATGTGATTGAAACAAATTTTTGTATTTGATATACTATACTTATTTTTCTATTTGATAAATACGCTTAAACTTAATTTTTTTGAAAAAGTTATCTTTCTTAAAAGTTGTTATATCTGCGCACTTTAGAATAGCTTATGAAGATATACTTCCGCTTTTTAAATTAACACTTTATCAGAGTAAATTTCAAAGTTTCTGTTCTCTTGTCGAATGTGGAAATATTTTCTTTCATCCCTTTCTAACTTCAGACTGTGGAAAAAAAAATTGAAGGACAAATTTATAAAAAATTTTCTGATGAGTAACAGATTTTTGAAGAATTACTGAATTTATATATTTATCAAATATTCTTATATTTTTCTTACATAAATAATAATCTATAATAATAATAAAATAAATTAATCTATTGATTGCAAAAATTAAATATATTAATGAACTTTTTTTTATTATACTCCGGAATATTTGCTCTTATCTCGTAAGCTTTTGTAAGTATTTTAAGTTAAATAATGTTAAATTGTAAAAAAAAAACGACTCTTAAATGTATACAATAATAAAATAATGTGAGTTCAGGAATAAGAAATATTTTTTTCCATGGAAAAAGTATATTTCTATTTTACGGTTTGCATTAAAAATACTCTGGTGTGTGTGTATTTTTATATACCTGAAATTGTTTTAAAAAAAATTTCTGTTTTTTTTTAAGTGATAATTATTTAAACTATTAAGTCTTTAAACAGACTTAACTTACTTAAAACCAAATTTTACTTAAAATTTTCATTTACTTAAATAGAATTATTTTTATTAGCATTTTGAAAAAATAATCTTAAAAATAAATTTGAATATCTTAGGTTATTTCTTTTTGTAGAAAATATTTATAATTAAATGTTGTCTTAAAATTGCACCTCGCATTCTTTTAGCAAAATATTTTTACTTAAAATTGTAGGTTTATGAAATAGAAAAATCTTCTAGAAATCATTCGTAACTAATTTCTAATACAATCTTTTTTTTTTTTTAATCTCGTAAGCTATTTTGATTTACTCCACATTATAAGGTTTATTTTGATTACTTTCCTATGTCTAATTGGTTTATGGAATGCATTAAAAGAGACTTTTTGTTCACGAACATCTTGTAATAATGTAATTCTAACTTTCACAGCCCATAAACATTTCATCTGAATTGTAAAAGAACACTTGATCAAACAGGAAATAAAGATTTACACGTATCTTAATCAATTTTCCAAGAAAAGATGTATGAATGTTAGACTGTTTGAATTCGTGTAAAGAAAACCTGTAATAATAGATAGTAGTGTAAAAATGAAACGAAATTTTAAAACGTTCCAGTATTAATTAATGTAACAGTAATAAAGGAAATGTTTAAGCTTTGTCACAGTATTAACTTAAAGATTCTCAAAACGTAAAATTACGATTATTTTTTGACATGTACAAAACTCTCCTTTGAAGCCTTTTTATGTTTCTTAACTGCATTGTACTTAAAACACCGATACAGCTCTTGTACTTTGTATAGCTAACGATGTTATATTCTTGATTCTTTAATTGTTTTGGGATAAAAATGGGACCATTCATTGAGATTTCATAGAAAAAAAATTCAGATTTTGAGAATTATTATACTTTTGTAATTTTGTTTTAATTGTAATGTTGAATAAATAAGAGAAATATCTACAAATATCGTCTTCCATCTGCATAGTTATCATTTTACAAAATTTAATAGCACTCATTTTATCGGATCTCGGGAATCAATGTCTTTAATAACGAATAATTTCGTTTAATACTTAGAAGTATCTCACTTTTTTAAATTAATTAATACCTACTATTCCATGGAAAATATCATTTATATTTCCAGTAAATACTTCGTCGAAATCTAGACAACAGAAAATTATTACCTCTTGATACCTAAATATTTTCGATAAGAGTTCTGCATTAGAATATGTTTATGAAATTAATCCTGCAAAGTACATTTTTTCAATTTTTTTAGTTCATTTCAATTTTAAAAAATACTAGTAGGAATCGGGAGAATTTTTAGCTTATTTAAATGTTACCCGAATGTAACGCTTGAATTTGTAAGAAATGCTTAAATTTAAGCCGGACGATATGCTTCTAAAATAAAAAGAGTTCTAATTTAACATAAAAAATCCCTAGTAAATAATACTTATTTAGTTTATAGTTATACTATATTTTTGTCAAATTTTCATTCTGTAATTTAACATCTTCCTTTGTCTACAGTGAAATGTTTTCTAAATGAAATATTAATATCTTATCAATGTTCGATATTTATCATAAAGACACTGAAACTATGCTAAGAGCATTATACATAATATATGATGACTATTAGACGGGGAGAGAACCTCCATCTTTCTCTCTCTTTCCACAGATGTGCCTTGGATCAGTCCTTATCCTTAAAGGACGCTGTGATATCAACGAAGCATGCCAGCAAGCCAGGGCAAACAGACTCAATAACGCATCTCTTTGGATCGTCTACGCCTCGACCGTTGTCCACGCTTTCTTATCAGTGTTCCACATAACACCCGAAGAACAGATCCCGCTCTATAGATATAGCTACAACAGAAATGCGACGACAACACTATCTCCTCTGGAAGAAGAAACGTAGCAAGAAAATTAGCTATGCTTGACTTGATAAGCCGTGATGTGCCTTGCGTTTCTAACTTATCCATTGGAATGCTCCAACTCATCCATTTAAATGATCTCGTTTTTTACGTCTAGCTTATCACTTTGTCGTTTGAACTGTGCGAAGGAGTAAAGTAACTATAACAAGCTTATTCCTTCCATTGTGCTGAAAACAGCATATATTTCAGTAAAATAACAACCTGTTTGATTTACCCGATTTCATGTATATATTATCAAACTTAAACATTAGAGAAAAAAATCTGGGTAAATTTTTTTCCATCCCATAAATATAAGAATAAATACAACATTATTTCTTAATCAATTGAAGATGAATCACTGCAAGGAAACGTATTTCTGTCGTTACAATTTTCCTGATTTACTGTGTGTGTTTCGTATTCCCAAATACACACAAAGAGTAAGTGGTTAAATGAAATGCGATGCATTTAATTCTAAATTTTTGAAATTTTACTGATTTGAGATCTTGATGCAAGAATGAATGTAACTGTAATCAGCTTTACTACTTTATGTGGATTGTAAGCATATACTCCAATGTATTAAAAGGTAGAATAAGATATGTTATTTTATTCATATATAATTAAATTTTTTTATAAGCAAAATTATTAAATTTAGTAATATATCAATATATGCTCTGCTATAAATACAAAAATAACAGAATTACAATTATCATTTATAAATCATTGGATGAATAATCACAGAAAGAATACGTCCTTCATGAATACTACATTTACCTTGATGTGCTTCGTATTTCCCAATCAAGAATTATAACAAATTTCAGACAGTATAGAATGTTGTCTCTTAGTTTAGATCTTGGTGAAAGAAAAATTACAACTGTATAAAGCTTCTACATCTCTTTTTGTGAAAAATTATTCACAAGCATATACTCCACTGAATTAAGAATTAGAACAATATATACTACTCTTATGATGTAAATTTGCATGCTAAGGAATTAAGAACTAGGTTAATATGTTCTTTTCAAAATGCAGAAATATTAGAGCATCAACAAACCATTCTGAATCTTAGGAGGAAGAATCATTACAAGAAATCGTAAACCTACGAATTTTTCTTTTTTCCGAGGTATATAGTTTTTAATTTGAAATTTGGAGTACCTGTAAGAACTTTTTTTTACTTCTAAATATAATAACTTCTGGTCACTTGTGATTTCAGTGAAAGAATAGTGTATCTGTAACGAACATCTCTACACATTTTCTGAAGAAAACTATTCATATGAAAACACTTTAGTTGGTTAATAGGCATAGTAAATAACATTCTATTGAGTCAGAAAAATTAGAAGAATTCTGAACTATTGAAGGAAACAGAACATGCATCACAAGAATGAGCGATTTCGAATATAATATTAGGACGCGCCTTTTAATTTTTTTCATTTGCTTGAATTTCATTTCACTTATTTCTTTTGATTCAATGTGTTGGAAATAATTTTTAAACTCACATTCCAATGCATTTATAAACTGTTCAATGGAGATATTTCGACAAAAATTGAAAGAGCTATAATGATCAATTCTAATGTATTAAAAATAGAAATGTGCAAGTCTATAGTAAAGTTTCGAAATACTATTTAATAAAGATTTTTATGTATGTGTTTTTTTTTTTATTATTTTCAATGTAAACTTAGGAATTTTCAACTTCTTACTACTTTGGAACGTCATAAAACTTTAACAAAGAGCAGCACACCATCGATATATTGTTTGTAGAAAATTAATTAACCAAACAATTTCTTGACTTACAAAAGGAAACAATGGTATATCACTCTATAAGTATAGAAATAATAAGTCTGTTATTATCCAGCCTATACTTCTTGAAGAAAATTAATATACAAGTAGATATTTATGCAATCGACTTTTGTAATTATAAGTACTTTTTATTTCAAAATGGCTTTGTAGCTTTGCAAAACTTATAGAATGCTTCTTTTTTACTGACGATTTCATCATTTGAATTTGCTGTTATCTGTAGAAGAAAAAGGAAATTACGGTTAAAAACAGCATCGATTCATTAAACGGGAAATCCGTTTAAAACAATGAGACTTGAATTCTGAAATACTTTTCATCTTAGTCATTGTATTTTGTGTTCTCCTAATCGATAACCCATATTTCTCTATGAACACCTCTATCGCAAAATATAGCCTTTCACAGAAAGGAATTCAAAATTGAATGTGCCTTTTTCTTAATAAATATTTTTTGTAATTAAATGTATAAAATATAAAAAGAATCAATACCCTTTTTTTAAAATTTGCATGTGATGTGTCCTGTGTCTTATTTATTTTTATGAGTAGAGAATATATCTTAATTTTTAGAACTATAATTCTTTAAATTATTTATTAATGATATTACTGTTTTCATAAGTCAATCACTGTTAAGCACTGTTATCATAAGACGTATTAGAAAATAATCATATTATTTTATATCATTTGGATCAGGACATTATATATGAGTATATCTTCTTCTTCACATATTTTCTTGTATCATTGTTCTAACTTCAGAACTGCATAACTTTTTCTACTACGTTAATGTCTCCAATCATTTATAGACATTAAAATTTTCAATTTCATATTGTAAGATTTGCTAATATAGCTGAATAGTATCAACAAATTTGTGTTTATAATTTCAAACAATGTTTTTAAAAAATGTTTGATGAATAAATATGAAAGACATACATTGAATTTTAATATACCTTTTTGATGTTTTAAACATATCTATTTTGAAATAGCAGAATTGGTAGTTGAAACTTATCATAACCAAAAATAAAAATTGTTTTTACTCTATTACATTGAAAATTAATATCATATTATATTATTATTTTTTCACTGTCGAATATTACTTACCACACTGGATTATTTATCATATTATATGTTATTCAAAAATATGTTAAAAACCTTCCAACCAATTCTTAACAGCATTTTATCTAATTTATTATTAAGATGTTATTATTTTCATTTAATCAAAGTTTTAGTGCCATGAAAAATAAATGCTTTAAGAATGCTGATTAAACAGTATAAATTTTGCAAAATGTAAATATTGCTTTTTGATTAGAATTATTTTAAATTGAAAACTTTAAATTCATGGCATTTTGTCTTAGAGACAAATTACTGCAAAATTACCACCATTAAAAGCAGTTTCCTTGTCGAATACCCATGTGACAGCACTAATAATATTTTGTTCATTAAAATAGTTTAATCAATAGAATGGATTTTAAAATTCCGTTATAACATGTTTTGAAAGAAATCTTACAATTTTAAGGAAAAATGCAATAAAATTTACCCAAGAAATTCATTCCGCTTATGAAAGTATAATAATGTCTTGTTACTAATTTATGAAATCATTCTGTACATTATTTGTAGATACCTTTGATAGACAACATAAGCAGGAATATTACTTCATTTCGAAATTTACTCTATTCCAAATTTTTTGATGCCTTAACTTCCCATTGATTTTAAAATTTATGAAATATTCAACAAAAAAGAGGCATTAACTATTCTTACAGCTTACATCAAAATATTTATCATATGTTTGATCTCTCTTTACACGAGATATCGCTTATAGCATGATCTAAAAATGTATCAAAAAATAAAAAAATTCGGAAGAATTCTTTCAAAGAAAGTTAATGAAATATTAAACTTCTACTTAAACTTTCATTTAGCATATAAAAATGTATGATATCTCATATATAATTCATTAAAACGAATATTCACAAGTACAAATTTTTTTAATGAAATATTCATTGAAAATTCAAGTAAATCATATGGAAGAGTAAAATAGCTTGTACATACTTCTTAAAAACATTTTTAAATTAACACATTATTTAAATCATTTAATCCTAACAATTTATGATATGGGAATCAGAGCAAATGAGACATTGTGTTCTTATTTAGAATCAAATATTGTGCATATCTTAAATTTTTAACACATGCGTATGTATTATAATATATGTGTCATTTATTATTTAAATATTGTGATGTTAAATAATATGCAGTTAAGAATATCATTCTATATACAAAAATACTGTTCTTCTTTCAGTATTTTCTAAAATATTAGGTTATAAACTTTGAAAAAATGTTTACTTTACCTCTGGCTAATGTTAATAACATTTTATGAAACATTTTACAAATTGTGAAATATGTAGTAATATATTTTTATTAAAGCATTATTTAAAATAAAAACTAATAAGAATTATGGTGTCTACTTTATTTTAATACCACATTCAAATAATTTTTATTCTAACTAGTACATATTTAATCTTATAATTTACAAATAGTTATTTATTAATTTCCTATTATATAGTTAAATAATATCAAATTAATTGGTATTCAAGTTGATATTTATCATTCTTAAAAATGAAAGAGTTTTAATATTTTCCTCTAATTCAATTAATTGGATTTTATATTGAATAACATCCTTTTCCAAATCGATACTTGATTTTTTTAAGGTAGTGAGTTCATATGGACTAAACTATATTGCAAATTTTCGATCATTTTAAAAATCAACATCTTTTTATATGTATTATTTATTGCAAAGCAATTAGAAAATATATTAAAGTAATATATTTCACAAGCAAATCTGCTTATCAACACTTATAATTATTTAAATTTAAAATTAAAATTGAAATTTTTATAAGTGTTGATAAGCAGTGATGAATAATATACATCAATCAGGAATTATAACTATCAATAATGATAAATGTCTTCAATTTTAGTTAGATAATTTTTTTTAAAAAATTAATTTATTTTTAAAATAAATAAATTTATAAATGTGTGTGTGTATATAACCACATTTATTTTTTAGGTCTAATAAAGCTTTTCCTTTTAAATTATAGAATATAAAGAAAAAAATATACATTATATTATCGAGATTTTTGGATAATTTGCAAATTTAAATGTTGTCATATGTTACTTTCAGCTTCATTATTAATTTAAAAAATTGTTAAAAATAAATTAAATCGGTAATCATAAGACGAGCAATATTCAATGATAAAATAATCAATTTTTTTATACATTTTGTTAACAAAACCCCAGCATATTTTCATTATGTATTATTCTTGTTCCACAGAACAAAATAATTGCTTAGCTGAAAATCAGAAACATTAATCATATTTGTAATAAAAATATCCATAAATAACTTTTTCAAAATGTAGTAATAATCCCAAGCGCTTACGAAAATTACTTTCGAAAATTGCATTTTGTTTTGTTTCATTTTCCTTAAGGTTTTTATTTTACCTTAGAGAGAATTAGTACATCCTTAACTATTAATTCGGTCGTAAGTGTTAACTTTGCTACAAATATGTTATCAATTTTACTCATTTTTTTTTTCAGTTCGTAGATATTGGCAACTAATAGTATATTTTCCCATAATAAAGTGCAAAAATAGTTGTTTGATATCATAATAATTATAAGGGAGTTTAAAACCGATGTTTCTAAGACATCAAAATAGAAAGTATAAAAATTTCTAAAAACATTCGAAGGTATTTTTGTAAGTAATTGAACTTTTTAAAAATAATTACATAAAATGAAATTACTTCAAAAATGTTTTCAATGTCTTTGACAAAAACAATTTTCATATTTAGTCTTATATATTATTGTTTTTTAGTCTTTTAAATAAGATCTATATGAAAAATAATTTACCTAATAGACACTCATGGCAAATAAATTTACAATTTTCTATTTTTTTTTCATCAAATTATTTATTTTAAATAATAGTTGAAGTTGGAGTATGGGATTTGTTAATATCCTATATTTTATTTAGATGATATTATTTAAGATAAAAATATATTTTTATTTATTCTTTTGCTTTTATATTTAATAATAATTTAATTTTAATTCTTTTCCTTTAATATAGAAAGATAAAAGTTATAAAATTTTCATATAATTTTTCAATATTAGCTGCTTTATTAGTTTTTAATATATAATAAGATTATTTATTTAAAATTGTCACCTTTACTAATCATTTTCTTACTCTGATTATCGTTATTTGCATAAATTACTTCGCTCGTTACAGAAATAACATTATATTTTAATTTTATGAGTTGATTAAAAAAAATTGTAAAAACTGCCAATAAAACATAATTTTGAATATCATTTAAATTCTTTCACTCAAGCAAATATACCATCTTACGCTATATTTACCAAAAAATACAGTATTTCCAATAATATTTTGCAAATTTTTTTTAGAATAATATTAAAAAATTAACAATATGAAGTTTTTAAAACCGTGAGGGAAAATATGTGCATATTTATTTCAAGAAATAATCAAATAATTTTAAATCTTTCTTAAAAATTATAAACTAAATTTGATATTTTTACATATTTCTAAACTATCAACATCAATTTGTAGTTTTTTTCTATTAGTAAGTTGGCGAAATAAAGCTTGTGACAAAATGAGACTCCATTCATTCTTCTGCACTGTTTCCTTGTTGTCTGCTTACAGATCCTCACAGGCTGCATGATGTTACTCGTGGCCAATACGAACCTCAATGAGATCAAGAAGCAGAGACGAGCTGAGAACCTCAACAATGCCATCACAATAGGAGTGTTTTTGGTGGCCATCTTAAACATCCTGATATCCGCCTTCGGCATCAAGAACAGCGACGATGTTCAAGAATTCATTGCATCCGCTATAGCTGGATCGGCTTCACATTCTTCGAGATAAGAAAATATGATGATTCACTTTCTTTATGCATTTTGTTGATGAAAAGATATAATGATTATAACATGTTTCCTGTATTTTCTCACCGTTATTTTTAAATTTTTTTTAATAATTTTAAATATAAATTTTATATTTCTTTTTATTTATGATTAAATTTTTTTTATGTGTAAATTAACTTGTTTAATACTTTTTATTATTAAAAATTAAATTTTGTTAAGTCTTCAGTTTGTCTCTATTGACACAAAATAATCAAAGTTGAATAGTTCTGGTTTGTAGATGTTATTATTGAACTTTGAAACACTTTAACCTATTTTTGTAATATTTAATGCATACTCCCATCATATTAATGCAAATATTGACACGTTCATGAGTAATACATTTTAATGATAATAGTTAAATATGTATAACCTTTGGTTTTCCTTAATTATTAAAAATAAAAACTGTTTTATGTATTGATTGGACTTTAGACATAATATTTGAAAACAATTTTCAGTGGTTAAATTTGTTATATAGTAATGATATCTTCAGGCTGAAACATTTGAGAATCAGCATTATTGAACAACGAAAGATAGATATTGTACACCAACATGTACTTCTATCTAGGTCAATAGCTTAGAAGTTTTCCGAATATATCTTTTTGTGACGCAAGAGCACTGTAAAAATTCAAGAAAACTCCTAAGAGAAAATATGCAATACATAGAAAAGCTTTACAAATGCAGTAAAAAGAATTATTTACTTGTGTAGCGCCCCATATCTTCAGCACCACCCATGACGTCATCACCAAGGAAGTCAGTCCCTCTCCAGCAACCGTAGGAATGAGACGTATATCCATATGACTCTCATGTTTACCCTATTCCCTTTAACTTTATGTGTTTAGATGTAATTTTGTTTTATTTGTAGTATATGTATCTGTGTTGTGCTCAAATTGTACCCTTAATTGTAATAAATTATTTTGAGCTATTTAAGGAACTTATTTCTTTGTTCCTATTAAACCAGATAAGTGCTACAAAATAAAATAATGGCGCCCAACGAGAGGCCCGAGTTAGAGTTTCTTTTCGCTGTTAAAAATTCTACCCAGAATTAAATCTTGTTGTTGGAGGAACTCAAAATTTTACAGGTTACCTCCTGATGTGTTGTGTGTTATGGATTAATGCAAAATATAATCTCATCCGAGATTGGAGTGTCTTTTGTTGTTCAACTGGAGTGGAGTGTCTCCTTCATTTGGATTATCCAGTTTTGATTTGCGAATTCGAGATAAGTTTTTGTTACTGTTTTATATTTCTAATATTTCCTAATTAATTGTGAAGAATTACAATTAAGGAAGTAATTAATGAGTGTTAATGTTTAAGCAGTTATGAATATAAAACTGTATAAAAAGTTTCTTTATAAGTTGTTGTGTTTCGATAAAAGTGTTATTTTATGTTCTTGAATTTAGAACAGTATTAATACTTGCGAGTATAGTTATTTGTTTGATTTGGTAGATATGTTTCATATCTTATTAAATGCTTAAAATTTAGTAGAATATTGAGTTAAAAAAAGAAACATTTATTTTATTATTATATTTGAAGTATTATAGTATGTGTGCGTGAATTATATTTTAAGAAAATTATGAACAATAAGTAAAATATTTGTTACTTTTGAATATTATATATTTCTTATATATTATATTTCTTAATTCTGAATATTTGAAGATAACAATCTTTACGGTGAGATAGTGTTTTAAAATTGAGTAGCTAATAGAATTTAAATGTCTGATGACTGTGCGTTTTTCATGTGATGATACTTTTGTTTTGATTTAAAACACGAAACAAGGCGCCGCAAACGACCGTTGTTATTGTTTTCATAAATGCCTCTCTGTCTAGCCGCTCAATATCTATGAATGCTATGAGAGTTCAGTATATATTAATGCTTATTTTTATTTTATTTTTTTCCTCATTCACTTTCTGTTTGGAATTTTGTGTTTTAATCTTTTAGTAAGTGGTTTCATTGAATAAAGAATGAAAATATATTGTTTTTCATGTATATTTAAGGTTATATATTAAGATAACAAAATAATATATTATTAATATTTTGGTAAAAGGAATCAGAATAGATATTTTAGGAAATTGAGGAAATTTAAAGAAATAAAAATTGAATAGAAAATTTTGTTATTTATATATAAAATATTCTTTGAATGCATATGATTAAGTTATCTTTATTAATATATTTTGATTTATTGAATGTTGGAATTGAAGTATTGATAAAATATAATTTATAAACAAAGGTACATTGAGTGATTATTGGTAATTGTAAAACGATAGTATAGAGTTTTAAATGAAAGAAAATAAAAAAGTTTCATGATAGAATTTTGAAATGTTTTGTTTCGGTTTTGTTTGAATTGAAATATAAAATAAGAGCGAATCTTTATAAATTTAGTAAGATTAATATAATAAAATTGATTTGATTATTTTATAATGGTGAATATTATATGATTATTTCGGGTTTATTTGATTTGATTATTTTATTATGGTGAATATCATATGAATATTTCAGGTTTATTTACAATAATTAAAGAGTTCATTTTATTTGCAATTAATGTTTGAATAAATAGTAATAAGTTACATTTCATATATATTTAGAGTTATAAAAGATTTATATTTTAACATAATCTGGTACTTAAGACTGATGTTGTTTAAATTTCGTTTTAACTAAAATAAAAACACTTGCAAAAATGTCATTCCTTGGGAAAGGGAAAAAGGAGGATCTGAGAAACCTCGCTACAGAAATGGGGCTAGGGGTAGCAGATGATCTGAAAGTAATTCAACTGAAAGATATCATAACCAAATCAAAAGATTATGATGAAGAGTTGGTGAAAAATATGCTAACTAATATAATAGAGGAACGGCTTGAAAAAGAAAAACAAGCTGAATGCGAAAGAATTGCCAAAGAAAAAGAACTATGCATTGAAAAAGAGAGCGTATGAGTTGCAACGCTTAAAACTTCAAGTGGAAGCTCAGAAGGTACTTTCCTCCACAGATCCATCCAGTGAAACAGAGAAAACAAACTGGGATCTGAATCGAATTCTCCCAAAATTTAATCCCAATAAAGATGAAATCGGACTTTATCTGACAGTATTTGAACGTCAATTAAAATTAGTGAATATACCTGAGATGAATTGGATGCCGTACTTGATAGGCTCATTGCCAGCCGAAATAAATCCATTAATTGCTAGAGAAAATGAAGAGGACGTTAAAGACTACTCAAAGGCGAAAGAGATGCTCTTGAAGCGTTTTAGACTTACTTCAGATAAGTTTCGGCAGATGTTCTCGCAACATAGAAAAAGTGCAGAAGTAACATGGAAAGACTTCTATTTTGAAATTAAATCGTATTTCGAAGGATGGGTAAAAGAATTAAATATCGTCACTTTTGAGAAATTGCAAGACTTAATTATAGCTGACCAGTTAAAGAAAAGAACACCTCCAGAGGTTAGAGAACATTTGTTGATCAATGGTCAGAGCTGAATGATCCTTTAGAACTTGCAGAAAAGCTTGACAGTTATGAAAATGTAAGACTGGGAATGAAGAAAAATTCACCTATCTTTGCTAAGAAGCCAAACTTCAAAGACTATGTTAAATCTGCTTCAGAGAGAAACTATAAGCTTCCTATTTCTAGGAAAATGACAAAATTAAATATTCCAATTATGAAAGTCCAAAATTTACTAAAGACAAGCCAGAAAGAAGATTTTCTGTTCATTGCTATGGATGTGGTAATCCTGGTTTTATTCAGTCTAAGTGTCCAAAGTGCAACAAATTAAAAGAAGAGGCTAAAACAATTGTTAATGGTGTAAAGTTGTATACCGCACAATCTTCAGATTCATTGTCCAGCTCAATTTTTTTAACTGTTTGTGGTGAAAAAGCAGCTTTTGTGCCGACACCGGTGCATCAAATTCCATTGCGGGAGAGAAATTTTATAGTTTATTGAAAAAGAAAGGTTTCAAATTTCAAAGAAGAATATTACAATGGTACTTGCTGATGGAAAAGAAAGAAATGTCCCAGCTTTGTCAACAGTCGTAAATCTTAATGTAGAGGGAAAGAAAGTTCGTATGAAATTTATTGCATTACCAAACGCTAGAGGCAATAGAACATTGCTTGGCACTGACTTTCTCTCAGGCTGCTGGAATTGTGCTTAACATCCAGAATGGCACTTGGCATTTTAGTGAATATCCACACAGACATTACCCATTTTATCGTGAACCATCCGAAACCGTAAGTACTGCAAAAGTAATAATGTCGCAGAAATTAACTTCTCCTGATATGCCTGCTGAAATTTCAGAAACCTCTAATTCCGTGAAATTGAGGAATGATGAAGGAAAACATTTGACAAGAGAACAACGAAACAAATTAAATTCATTGCTGGAAGAATTTGAAAATAACTTCAAGCCAGGGGAGAGCCTACTCCTTTTATTGAACATAGAATACAGACTGAAATAGCCTACCTGTTGCTGAACCACCATATAGAATGACGCCTGCAAAGAAAGAGTTGTTGAAGAAAGAGCTAGATTCCTTACTAACAGAAGGAATAATTGAGGAATGTGAGTCTCCTTATGCAAGTCCTGTGGTATTAGTACCTAAACCAAACGGTACCATTAGATTGTGTGTTGATTACCGCAAGTTAAACTCAACGACTATTCCGGATAACTATCCACTACCTAGAATGGATGATTTATTGACTGAGGCCAAGTCGACGAAATACATGTCTACGATAGATTTAAGATCTGGTTATCATCAGGTCAAAGTTCATGAATCAGACCAAGAGAAGACAGCCTTCATCTGTCCATTTAGAACTTTTAAATTTTTACGTATGCCTTTTGGGTTGCGCAACGCACCCGCAACTTTTCAACGTCTCATTGATAAATTTAGATCTGGTCTCAAAGATGTTTTTGCATTGTCATACCTTGATGATATCATTATCTTATCAGAAACTTTTTGATGAACATTTATCAGATTTACGAAAAGTGTTTGAAAGACTTTCTATATTTAAGCTCAATGCCAATAGAAGCAAGTGCAATTTTTCTTGTGACAGAGTGAAGTATTTAGGTCATTGGATAACTGAAAAAGGTGTAGAAGTAGATGCTGACAAAGTATCCACTATTCAAAAAAATTCCAACACCAAAATGTGTTAAAGAAGTTCAGTCCTTCTTACAGACTTGTTCCTGGTTCCGGAGATATGTTCCCCATTTTTCTGAAGTTGCTAGACCCCTTAGTGACTTAACTAAAAAGAATAAACAATGGACATGGGGTGATACAGAGCAGAAAGCATTTTAAGATTTAAATAGACGTCGGATTTCACCACCTGTGTTGTCTCAGCCAGATGGATCTAAACCATTCCTCATAAGAACTGATGCGAGTAATTACGCTCTAGGAGCAGTCCTTATCCAAGGAGAAAGACCGGAAGAACATGTGATTGAATATGCCAGTCGATTGCTCAGTTGGGCAGAAAGAAATTATTCAACTACCGAAAAAGAAGCACTAGCGGTAGTATGGGCTCTTGAGAAGTTCCGTGGCTATGTGGAAAATCAAGAAATCATTATTGCATCAGATCACCAACCCTTGAAGTGGCTTATGAGTATTAAATCGCCATCCGGACGCTTAGCTCGATGGGCTCTTCAAATCCAGTCATATCATCCGAAAATACTTTACACTCCAGGAAAATCTAATGTAATTGCAGATCTTCTGTCTAGACCATTTGATACAGAGGACAAATTTGTTTGTAACTTCAACACTATTTCCATAGATTTACCATCCCGGAAATCTAAAGACATTCGCGAAGAACAACTGAAGGACGAGGATGTAAGAAAGATCATAGACTGCTTTGAAAGTGGACGGAAAGATGAAAATTATGTAAATTGGACTAGTAGAGGTTATCTCATGAATCAGGAATACTGTATCGATATTCGCCTGAAACAGAGTCAGAAGAAGCACAGTTAGTTGTCCCTTGTCACGAGCGAGAACGTGTCCTACAGCAATATCATGATTCTCCCACGGCAGGACATTGTGGAGCTGAGAATACGTATCATAAAATTGCTTCTAGATATTTCTTTCCTGGTATGAGAAAGTTTATCGCCGAATACGTGAAAGATTGTGCTGAATGTAATCGGTACAAATCTAACAACCAGAAAACTGCTGGATTACTCAGAACGCCTATTTACTCACAAAGATTTGAGACGCTGGCAATAGACTTGTTTGGTCCTCTTCCAGAGACCCCAGCTGGAAAAAAATGGATATTTCTTGTTGAAGATACAAGTACAAGATGGGTCGAACTTTTTGCCCTAAAAGATGCCACAGCTATCAATTGCTCTAAAATATTGATAGAAGAAGTCTTCTTACGCTATGGCTTACCTAGAAGACTAATCAGCGACAACGGTGTACAATTTGTCAGTGCTGTAATGCAACAAACTTGTAAGATCCTAGATATTAAGCAAGATCTTATACCTTTATACCATCCTCAAGCAAATCCTGCTGAACGTAAAAATCGAGATCTAAAACCCAAATTAGCAATTCTAGTTGGTGACTCACATGATACTTGGGAGGACAAACTACCCATGATACGTTTTGCTTTAAACACCGCAAAATGTGATTCTACAGGTCATACGGCAGCTTACCTTCAGTTCGGAAGAGAACTTCGAACCACAGACGATGTCAATCATGATATTAGAGCTGTCATTGATAACGATAACTTCGTCGCAGAGATAACACCTTACTTAAAAGAATTTGCACGATTTACACCCATAATTAGAGAACGTATAGTGCAAAAGCAAGATGCTAGAAAGGAGTACTTTGACAAGAAGCACAGACCCGTTTATTATCAACCAGGTGATAAAGTTTGGATCACTTTACATCCCGTGAGCAAGTCCAAAACCAAAACAAGTAAAAATTAATGCCCAAGCGTGAAGGACCTTATATTATATTAACGAATAAATCCCCAAATACATATGATGTTGCAGATCCTGCTGCCCCTGATCAAGTACTCGGTACTTACCATACCAGTATGTTGAAGCCTTATCAACAATCCTCTAGAGATAAAGGGCCAGTGTATCCATTGAAAAGTAGAGGAAGACCCCGTAGACAACCTCAACCTTAACCTCAATCCTGTCTCCTTGCCGGGACGTCGGCGGAGCCAGAGGGGGAGTCTGTAGCGCCCCATATCTTCAGCACCACCCATGACGTCATCACCAAGGAAGTCAGTCCCTCTCCAGCAACCGTAGGAATGAGACGTATATCCATATGACTCTCATGTTTACCCTATTCCCTTTAACTTTATGTGTTTAGATGTAATTTTGTTTTATTTGTAGTATATGTATCTGTGTTGTGCTCAAAATTGTACCCTTAATTGTAATAAATTATTTTGAGCTATTTAAGGAACTTATTTCTTTGTTCCTATTAAACCAGATAAGTGCTACACTTGTCAATTCTTTTTATGCTACCCTTCAACAGAAAATATTAAAGATTCTTTTGTTTGTATTCACAGTTATATTTTCTTTAATGAAATTTTCTCATGTATAGAAATTATTAACTCATCAAAATATAATTTATCAATAAAACATTAAAGATATATCCGTTATATGGCGATCACAAAGAATTCAATGAAAGTAAAAATAGAGTTGATAATATAAGCTTATAATAATCTTTAATTTATTGATTAATTTAAATTTCACACTTTAAAAAGGACATGCATTTATAGATTGCATACATTTCGATGAACTCAATCTACATAAAAGTACACAAAAATAATTTTTAATTATACATAATTTTTTGATATTTATCATTAAGTAAGTGATTAATAAGTAAGTTTTTTTATATTTATCAATAAGTTGTACATGATCTCCTATTTTAACTAAGAGACTTTAAAATCTTAAAAATTGTGGATTGTTATAAATAAATGTGTTAGAAATAATAAAGTCTCAAATAATCATGATTTTCTTTTAAATAAAAAAATTTATTTTAATGTCTAGATTAAACTAAACTAAACTCCATGGCATGACATACGTGCACAACCCATGTGGGCCAAGGCCTACAGTTCCCATATAACTGTTTCATGACCGAGGGCTCTGGGCTGCGAAACATATGTCCAAAGTAGGTGGTCAGCCTAACATGAGACCCTCAGTGTGCAGTTCCCAAGCATGCTTAGTACTCAGTTTATCCACCAACTAAAGAGACGAAAGGCAGAGTCGGTCATGCCCAGCCCGAGAATTCAGCCTCAGACCTGTGCCTTAAGAGCGTGAAACGCTAGCATAGATTAAAAGCTTAAATAAATATATTAATTTAAAAAATGTTTAAAAATAACGTATTAGGTTTTAAATCCCAAATAATAAATAAGAAATGTCTTATTAGTCACATGAACTATAAATTTCATAAGTCACATGAACTATAAATTTCTGGAAGGTCTGTTCAAATTCAAATTATCAACTGAAAACAAGTCTTCCGATCATCGTTTTAAAGTATGACGTTTTATAGTCACATGCTATGCTTAAATTGTAACTTCTGAAACTAGGAAGAAGCAATTTAAGCGACTTTTGCCTTAAGACATACTTGTAGGTTTTGAAGAAGTACAAATTATATCCTATGGAATCCTTGTAGCCAAATAATGCAAGGATTTATGCTAATTTTATCGATAATTCAACCATACTGAATTATATGATCATAAAAATTTTTTAAACAAATATAAAATTTTAAACTTAACAATACAAAAACTTTCATGATATGGATATAAGAAGTTGATTCCTCTTCTTAGAAACTGTAAAATTTAATAATTACACATTTTCTGCTAGAAAAGATTTGCTCGCTATTGAATTATTGTTCAGTGACTTGTAATAACTTATTCACAAGAAAATCTTCGAGATAAAAAATTTTTAAAAAAGGAAAATTACACAATTCTCACATAAAAAGAATAAATATTGAACTAATATTTATTAGTAATTATATTTAATTACTAAATATTATTATCGTTTATAAACTTCAAAAATAAAAGGAAGATTCCTTATTAGCTATATAAGTAAAATGAAATCTTCTGATGATGTAGTAGGTGTAACCGTTGTAAAATGCGTACATAAAATAAAACGTATGTTTGCTAATAGTTAATATTGCTATTAAACTATTCAGCTTATTAAAATATGCATTTTCTTAAAAAGTATATGTTATAAAATTACAAATTAGAATGAAATAATTTTGAAAAAACATGAAAAAATAACATAATACACTTGTTTTTAATGTTTCTAAAAGACAAATTTTCAAGACAGTAAATGATTTAAAATGATTTATTATTCAATAAATAAATTTTCAGAACGTAATTTCTGATATTGAATAATAATGTCATAGATTCTATAGCTTTACCTTTTAAGCATAATTATTTCTTCCTTTAACTTTAATTTTCCATTTTAACTAACACACAATGCATTAATAATCTATGGATTACCACAAAATAATCTTGTAAAAACGTTGAAAGCGGAGTCCATTTGGTTTCTGGGGCTTCTAAAAATAAAAAATGAATTTATTTCTAACAAAATATGATGATTTATTATCTTATAACAAAATTATTAGAGCGCAGTTTTTTCGTAGGAACAAAAATTCCATTAATGTTATTATTAGAATTACTTTTCACAGATAATTAAATAAAAATACGCTGTCCATTTTAACTAATATACAAAAGCATCATAAATCAATGAATTGCTGCAAAATAATCTTGCAAAGATGTTGAAAGTCACGTTTTAATGTTAATTAAAGAAAACAAAAAAAAAATCTCATTTCAATAAAGTAATGATTTACTATCCCACAGTTAAATTATCAGGGCAAAGTTTCCAACGTAAGGGAAAGTAACATCGAAGTTAAAATTTGAATTGCTCCTTACTTTTATTGAGTAAGGATCATTTAACTTATGTAAATCTACATTAATAATGTTTTCTAAATTCATGAAGTACAACACATAATTTTGTCAAAACTTTAGAAAAATAAGCCTACAAGTGTTTTTGTGTATCAGAGGAAAAAATTCTAAAGAAAAACAATTTATGAAAAGAAACGTAATGGTAATTTTCTGTTCCGCTACAAAAATCGAAATGATCTTTTTATTTTGAAGGAAGAATACCATGTATGTTGCAATTTGAATCATTTCTCATTTTCAAACGAAAAAAACATATTCCTCTTAAATTGGCTTACAAAATATTATAGGAACCTGTGAATTAACACCATAAAATAACAATATTGAAATTTTTAAACTTAAATTTACTTTTTAATAACTTTAAGAGAAATTGCTGGGAACATACAACCAATTCCGAAAAAGTATGGTGGTTTTCGATCATATTTCTAATTAATCAGAATTCAGTTTCTAATGCTGAAACGAAAGTAATGTGTATATCATATAATTTGAATTTTGTTTTTCGTTCTTGATAAATTACAGTATACATTCTTGTTCACTTATTTCACACATATGTAACAGATCCTTGAATTACCAGAAGTAATTTTATCAAAACCTTAAAAAGTATTTTCTTAAAAAATATTGTGATGATTTCTTATTCTACAACCAAGTGATCAGAACAAAGTTTCTGACATCGAAGTGAGGGATACCAGATATATTACAATTTGAATTATTTCTCACTATGATGATGTAAAATTATTCTCATGAATAACAAATAATAAAAATACGCTTTAGGATGTTAAACAAACTTTAGGATGTTAAATCAGTTAGTTTCTGATTTATGATAAAATGTTTTCATATATAGATTTCATACATAAGCAACTTCAAAAATAATTGAATATTTCTACTATTTAGTAAAGCATTAGCAACTATCATTAGATTAATGCTTCCATAAAAATACTTATACAAACTTTCAATAAAACAAAAAAAAATTTGGAATTTAAAAGTTTGTGCTTATACAAACTTTTAAATTCCAAAATTTTTATTGAATTTCAATCTTTGACACCCTTTTTGTAGAGGTTATTTCCCGCTAAACTCAGATTCCTTTCTCTAAAAAGCTTAGTCGATTATAACGTAAAGGTACAATAAAGTCGACTGCTGAATGCTTAAATCATAGAACATAGTGAATGTTGCTCCTTTAACACTGTGCAGATTGTTGATGACATATAGTGTTCCTAAATTTTTGAAACATTTGTTATTGCATGAATAAGTAGCTTCAATTTCCGCTATTATCTTGTCAAAATCTGTTTAATTTTTCAAATATTGTTTTTATTCTAATGAGGTATAGTTGAGTATAACAAGAAGGGTATCAGGAACAATTCTGGAGATGACAGCAAAATAGGAAATGTGGTGTAATGAACGCCATGTTTTTATTCAAGCACTACCCAAGAACTTTGAAGATAATCTTTGCAATATTTTGATGTATCAAAATTTCTCTATATTTTAATCCATTAGCTATTATTTTGTGATTAAATAGATATGTCTACTAAAATGATATGTCTACTAAATCCAGATTTTATTTAAAAGCACTGTTGACCATATCTTAAAGTTACCAGAAGCTGAAATGACAGTATTGTGAACCAAAGAAAAGGGTTGGTCATCCTACATTAATCTAGAACTTTTTAAAGAATCTAATGCATACCTAGATTAAGAAATGAAAATGAAAATTTCCTTGTGATTTAATGGATTCGTACAATACGTATTTCGATAAAAAGCAATTTAATCTGTTAAAGTCACATTTTATTCAGTAAAACCCAGGGTTGATTATAGCTCAAAAGTACTGTAAATACTTTCAGATAAAGCTGCAGAATATTTTTGTTTTCATAAAGCACAAGTTTTAGTGATGACCTCAAAATACTTATATTGTCTATATCAAAGGAGGGATAAAGAATATTTTACTTAGAATACTTTAAAATCTCAAAACTTTTGTCGTTAATCAATAATCGCTAAAATTTTGTCGAAAAATATTTCATTAGAAAAAACTTTTTTTTAATCTGTTAATTATATAATACAAGTAGATAAGAAAGGTTTCTGGTTTTGAATGAAATTAACTTTACATTTCTGGTTTGCTGACCTACAACTATGATGAAGGGTGGCATGGATACAAATACGTTTCGAATAAATTGTTTAGTTTTCATAGCTTTGATAATGCACATATTAAGTTATTTGAAAATTAGTAATCAAACTATTTTATGCAAAATTAGTTCTAGATCTAGCTCCACATAATCCTAGGTACTTAAAACTACATTGTTAATATTTTGGCAAATTTTTAACAGTTTAATTATTAAACATCCATTTTTTCCTAAAATTTTGAAATTACAAAATTATTTATTGTATTTATCAATATAGGCTATTTACTTTGTTGCAAAATGTTAGAACAAATATTTTAGAATTTGATTTGTGCATATGAACTAGTGTAATCAAATAGTTTTAAATTACTCGATGTGGTTAAAATTTTAAATGGAAGTATACATTTCTCATATAGTATCCATAGTGTTAAGGACAATGGGTCATTACATTTTTAACTTTAATTTAGAACTATACTGTTTCATCGAGTAATATTTTTGTATTGTGCTATTTAATAGAATCTTCGGAAAATATTTGAAGAGAGCCGTACGGAAATGAGAATGGGTCACATAATAATTTCCTCAATCTTATTATTCTTCCAATCATACAAAAGAATATTTTATTACAAAAATAGAGGTTACTATGGATATAGAACTGAAAACATGATTTTTTTAAAATAAAAGTAAACACTTCTTACATATTACTAACAAAACAGAATTAGGTCAAAGAAAAGGAGTAAAAAATTTTATATCTCACAAAAATCGAAGAAATGCTTCTTAGAATAGAAGGAAATTTTATCCTTAAAATCATTTGTTAAAGAAGAATCATATTATATTTTTAGATCTTTTAGTATTTGAAATATAATAGATGAAAAAATGGGTTTTTGTAGTAAATTTGATAAAAATATTTTCTAAAAATTTCGCAACATTCCTTGTGACGTTTGAATGCATACAATATTTGTGGTACTCACAAGGCAATGAGAATTTGTAATGTTGCGAATAACAATTCTTATAAAAAATACTCTTTTGATAAATTAGAATTTATTAGATATCATTGATGAATAGTTTTTATTCATTTTATACAAATGTAACTACTATGTAGAGAGATAATTTTTTTTATTCAAGACATGATTCATTTTTGTTTTATTTATTTGTTTGCAGGAAATTTTCCTACTTTTCTGGATTAATATATTTGTACATTTTGGACATCTATTTATGCATTTTTTATTAATTTGCTATTTATATTTTTTTAGCAAAATTTAGAATCAATGTGCAAAAATAATAAAATAAAATAATTTTTTATAATTCATGACTACTATAATATTTTTATAATTTATGTATTAAAATGGTATCATATTTTAAATCTGTTTTTCAACAAATAGTTTCTATTTTGGGTTTCGTTCATTAATATTTAAACATAGTAAAATTTATAACATCATAAAAGATATACTATAATATAAATATATATTGAATAGGGATACATTTATTTTGATTTCAATTGGTACTGATATCAAAGAACTATTATATTATGTAAATTTTTATATATACGCAAAAACACGGATGATTAATTTATGAAATATTTTAAGTGAAATTTAACGACTCTAAATTTGTAAACTAATTTATAAACAGGTGAAACTGATTTCTTTAAATTTTTCTACCGCTCAACATAAATATGCTATTTAGATACAAAAATTGATTCATTATTTCAAATAAGTAAAGTGCATAAAAGTGTAACCAATTCTTCAAATTTAAAATTTAAGGACAAAATTCTTAAGGGAAATGGTTGGATGATTCAATTAAAATTCGTTAAAATGTAATATCGCAACCTACATCAGGATTTTCACCTAAAGTGTTGGAAATTTTCCAAAAAAACTGAGCGAAATTTTATTTTATTGAAGTAATTAAATAAATATTATTCAAACATCTCTTATATAATGTGTAAACAACATAAATCTTACATAGTTTATTACATTAATTCAGCTAATATTGCGTGTTAATGTTCTAAATTTCAAATTAGTACTAATTAAATTAAAAAATTGCTTAATAAAAGTGAAGAAGCGTTTTATGACATATTGCGCTTAAATTTTTTTGATATTTCATTTGTTTGTTTGAGATTTATGAAAACAACACTTGAACACTTTTTTCCTTAACAATATTGACAAAACTCTAGAATAACATGATAACTGCATGAACAATCATGAACATAACATTGACGTGAACTAGTTTGGATGTATATGGGTGGAACTTAAATATCGTATAATATCTTGTAACACAAGGAGGGCACATAGAACATTCGCAGTGACGAGTAAGAAACTTAAAAATGTGTATTTTCATGAAATATATCATTTCCTATTTATATGTTATAATTAATTATAAATACATTGCTCCTAATCTTTATGAATCACTTGTAATGCCTAAGTACATATAAAAATTTCCTGTTTATAAATACATTTCATTATATCAGTATTAACACCGTAATTATCACTGTATATTTCGTAAAATATAAATAAGAATACTTTATCCTTATGTAGAAATATGCTTTTAGTGTTCAAATCATTAAGTTAAATACTTAGTTTGTTACACATTTAAGAATACATAGTCTCATAATTTTAAACTCACAAATGAAATTCATCGTGAATACTCTGTAATTTATCATTATCTTCTGCAGGTGAAACAGCAATTCTGATTCTTAAAAGGCTTACAGACTGACTCCATTTACAGGGTGCAACAAATTAGGCCTAAATATTCACTAATAAAGAGTTGCACATCGATGATTTATAGCCATGTCATTTAAGATTTGGAAACTTCACTGGCTGTTACTTACTATATCACATAAAAGTAGTTCCATCCCCTCAAATTCTAAGATATTAAATGAAAATATCAATAATCTTTTACAGTATTCGAAAAATTTAATGTCTAAGGATATTAAATCTACAGTTTTTAATACCTGGAAATGAATGTTTTCGAACAAAAAAATTAAAAGTTTTTGAAGAAACGAAAACTATTTTCTACAAATTCAATATTTTTAAATAATAAATGCTTATTTTTTTTTTTTTAAAAAAAAAAGATAATGATAACTCTTAAAATTCAGTTTATTGTTTAAATTTCCAAGAGCACATGAAGATTATGCTGCCAAAATAAAATCGATTCAATGAACGATAGAACTAAAGACCTGGCTAGAATACTTTCATCTTGGTACTAAATGAGCAATATTAACTTGACGTATTTTTCATTATTTCTTCTTTAAGCTATTTGTTATCACTGAATGATTTACGCTCTTTTTTGACCGCTCGTGTTTCTGATGCTTAAGCGTAAATAATTGCATTTTCACTTACTGTTAAAAACCTACTTTATTACTGGCTAATTTAATCGGATATTATAAGAATCAGATCAATTTAGCCAGGTATTACAAAACAAAAAATGTAGAAAAACTAACAAGCCAAAAGAATTAAATTATTTAAATATTTAATTGTAAAATTAATTAAAAGAATAAAATTTGATTGTAAAACTTTTAAGGGGATTTAAGCTCTTTCCATCAATTATAAACACAATTTGATTTAAATTTGTGGAATCATAATTTTTTTTGTAGAAGTATTAGCTACTGTAAATTCATTAACTGCTCAGGAAAACATAAAAGAGACATGATTAACGTTTTAAAGCTTTTTTTAGTAATGAATCATCGGTTTGAACTAGTCAAAATCACTACAATTGCTAATCGTACATTGGTGTGAAAAGACAACCATTGAGGCGTAACCAAGCGAGACGGGTTAAAGAAGAGCTTTGATCTTTCTGTCATCCATCAAACTGAATTTATTCCCTTGGTATTCGTTTAACTGTTACAGCTTATGAAGCCACAAAGCGCAGAGAAAATTGCTTCATAATTTTAATTGGTGATTATTTGAGATGGATGCATGATTAGCCATCCTCGTCTGGCTTACACAATATAGGAAGCTGTGTTGAATTGTGCAAATTTTCTTGCTCCCATGTTCGATCTAGTTTCTGTTCACCAGGATATTCTTTATACCAAACTTTCATATTTTAATCATTAAGTATTATCAGCATAAATCAAAGTTATATCAAATTAAGATGAACTTTAAGGAATGTCTAATAATCGTCGATAAGGAAAGATGAATATAGCGCTTATACATTATGAATGCACAACTGTCATAGTGAGTGCTTCTTTTTATCATAGCGTAGCAGATAGTCTGAATGATTTTAAATAGCATTTAATCATCCGCTGCATTTTGAGTTTACAGAGGACTTTCCATGAATAATGTCCTATATTCATGTGGCACTAACAGCGAAATCCTGAAAATAAAAAGCGAAAAACCAATGCTGACCTCTCGATATTCCTTAATGTCTGGATTCGAATCAATAATCTGCCATTTCGAAGAGCAAAATTTTTAATACTTACAATATTTTGACACCACATAATAGGTAGTCCAACAGAAGAAAACCATTTTAAAATCTACTGCAGATTATCTGATGGTAAAAATTTTCACATATAATAAGCTTTATTCATGTATCATGTGAGAGGAAAATCGTAAAATTTCCAAGTAAATACCTCAAAAGACTTATTCACGGAGAGAAGAAGCGCAACACCCGTTTCCTTTTGTTCTGCGAGATAACGGGATAACACGAGTCCTAGGACTTCCCATTTCGAACACAGCTGTCATAATACAGAGAGATATTCATCTAAAGTCATCTGTCAATTTAAAATCGCTTAAATTAATGGCATTGTGTAGAAGTGACAATGAGTATAAATTAGTTTTAATTATATATTTAAATTAATTATAAATATTTAAATCTAAATTTCGAAGTAAAACATAGTATTTATTTTAAATTATCTAGAAACCAATATTTTGATGTCACTTTCCATTCTGTTAACACAACTCCCCACTAGACAAAATTTCGGCGGGCAAATGGAATAAGGAATATGTGCATTACAGTTCAGAATAAACTTTCTAGTACTTAATATAAGCTCTAGTTGTGATTAATAAAAATCAGTTTCACTGAATTCGCAAAACCTACTTAATTTTTAATAAAAGAAGTTTTACAATTTAAATGTAATGTTAATATGCTTATTATACAAAATACGAAAAATCATATTTTATAAAATAAGGTGGTTTTTTATTTGATAAATCCCATTTTTCCACGCCAGAAAAGCATTTGATTTGCCCCGTAATTCTCTTTCGTCTTTAAATTAATCAAATACTAAAATTAATATTTGTGTAATAATGTCCATAACAAAATACAGAATTTAATGAAAAAAGAAGCATAATAAAATGATAAAATTAGTTAATTAGATAGTAACACAGGTGAGTGTTAAATCTTTACAAAAGAAATCTAAATATCTGACAATTTCTGTTAAATATTATACAACAATACAATTTGTCAATTTTCTATCATCTTTTAATGTCCTCTTTTAGTGCGATAAATTATTTATTAATAATTTTCCACAAATTAAAATACGAAAAGCCACTTGGAGTTCAAAAATACTCTCTCAATCACGCGAATTTCTTGTTTCTATAGCAACCTGATGGCAAAAGACAAAACACATCACCTATATCCAAGTCATTCGGAATAAGTAGACCTTGCACAAACTGACATGCGCGTTATTCTAATTAGGTCGCCGTTTCATTCTACAAGTGACTCTACACGGACTGAACTATTCTTTTCTAACTCAAGCGAAATCTAAGAGCGATCTGCAAGTATTACATTTTTTTACAAAGAAGTCGCCAATGATTGGCGGGATTTCTACGGAATTGGCGAAATGTTAATTGTTTGTAAAAATTGAAAGAAAAGAAGTTGGTGAAATAATAGTGCGTGATTTTTACTGGCAGGATGATATGAGAACATTAGGAAAAGTAAATAAACACTAAGTCTTCATATATGAAATGTACTTTATTATAAGTTGAAACGTTAATGTTTTTTTAAAATATGCAGCAGTGCAGAGGAAACATTGTATGCGCAGCGTTGCGCTACATCAATATAAAATTTTGTACGTATTGTCGTCGAAAATCATATGCTCAATTTTCTATGGACATTGCTTTGTTGATGCTGAATGCAGCACATTTAACAAGAATTTTAAAGGCAGACCCCCATGATAATCTACGCACATTCAAAATTTCTCTCATTTGTGTTTCCATTAGTCTGGAGGTCAGTATTTCATTTAATTATTATGTAAATAAAACTATATAATAAAAAGTTTCAAAATATATTTCATAAAATTTATATAACAGTACTTTAAATTTCCATAAATTTTTTCGTATTTATTATTATTAGTATTTTATGCCTAATAATATTTTTTATATATATTACCTTTATTTATAATAAAAGAAAACTGTATGAAAATCATCATACATTTGCAATTTTTTTTTATTATTTTATATCCATAAATAGCAAAAATGCTTATTTCATATTGATTAAAACTATGTTAATATTTTATGTTCATAAACAAAATATCTTATGGATAAAATAATATTTCTTCTACTATGAGGATTTAGAAAATTTTTGGAATTGTTATTAATTCATAATTGAACCATTAATTTTGCTGATATTCTTAAATTTTAACATATTATTTCAAAGCATTAATTTTAGAAAATATGGGCATAGTTTAATGAAGATAAATTGTATTAATAATTAAAAGGAAAATTAGCACAGAATTTTATTGAACTCTTAAATATGAGTTTTAATGATAAAATATTGTTATGATTAAATTTAATCTCAAAGTATTATTACATACATGTTAATATTAAATAATTAAAATACATGAATATTTTTACATGAAAAAATTGCATTGCTATTTTGAGTTTTAATTTGAGAAAGTCTGATGGAAGTTCTTACCCAAATGTTAGTTATTAATGACAAATTTGTAACATTACTGATTAACATATCGAAGATAATATACATACCAAATAAAATGCATTTATGTATAGCTGTCATATTGAATTGCAAAATTTAATTTTAGATTCAAAATTTAAATCAATTTATTTAATTGGATAAAGGAAACGCATTAATTTTATGGGGAAAAAAGGGTATTCTTCCTCCATTAGTGAACATTATGTAAAACATTATGATTTAATTTTAATTATTTTAGTCACTTTTTCTGATGGTATTAATTTTCATTTAATTGCTAGTTTCAATTAATTTTTTGCTGTGGACGATCTGAAGTAGGAAGTCTTTCCAATTTTATCTTCAAGATTTAATAATTTTAGTCATGAATTACAGTTTTATAAGCCGTTACATTTCACAAAATATTTTTTATATATGATTAAAAATGGAGCATTTCAGCTGGACATTTCCTTTCCTTAAATTCGATGCAAATTATTAAAGCATGATTGGAATAGAAAATTTGAATTCGGAATCAAATTCAAACAAGTTTAACCATCTGCGACATCTTCATGTGTCGAGGAAAAGGTGTCAAGGATTATTTTTTTGTATGTCATATAGATTACAAAATCCATGGAATTTTACTCATGTTTAAATTACAGTTTAGAATCATTTGAATGCAATAGGCGATAATATTTTTGAACAATAATAAAGAGATGCATTAAAATATGTCTTTCTTAAAAACAGTTTCTATTTTCTCCTATTTTTATAAACAACATTTATATATATATATATATCTGTGATTAGTTACAGAACAAAATTTGGTTTTAAGTAATATCGCAGCGAAGATTACGACTATTGTTTTAAATTAATGGCGATTCAAAACATTTTTGACATTGATATATTAAAATTCTTAGTTACAAAATAAAAAAAACTGATATAATATTATTTTCAGTGACAGTAATAATAAATGGCTATTGTGGAAGATAAATGTGTCTCGAAAATAAATAATCATTTTAATCTGTGTTTCACTATAAATTATTTCTACAGTAATCTTAAATTATTCATTTTTTAGCATTAATTTGCAGTAAATTTCAAAATTCAATATTAATTTTTTTTCCATTTATGTTACTCTGTATAGTTTAAGATGATTATAAAAAAATGAAAATATTCAAAAAGTCTCTTTTCGAGTTGACTAAATGATTGAATAGTATGCTTAGCAGTTCACTTTTGTTGTTGTTTCGTACCAGCTAGGCGCGTATTAATTTATGCATTATTTCAAGGCATAAGTTAATACGTTACACGTTCTGAAATTGGGAACTGAATAATTAGTTAACGTATTTTTAATTAAACAAAAGTGTTAAAAATTTGTTTCTAACATGTCTACACCAATGAATAAAGTTTATTAAATAGCTTCTAACTTTTAATAAAAACCAATTTTAGAAACTGTTATACATGCAAAGAGTTATACAATTGAAAGAATGTATACTTTTGGTATACAAAAAAAGTTTACGCAAAAAAATAAAATGTTGAGTTGTCAGATGAATGGATAGCAGTCGGGCCAGTTAAATTGACACATAGGTCTTGGATATTTGTAATAATTCAGAACATGTACTTATGTACTAATTCCATTAGATATTATGTGCAGAAGTGACTGAAATATACCAAATAAACCAAACAATTGTAGTATTTATTTATTCATCTTTAAGTAAATTCATTTTAATTGCTGAAAAGTAATTGAGTTGGAAAGTATGGAATTATATGCACATAATTAATTACAGTAAGAAAAGTTCCAAATTTGTATTTCAAAAGTTTCATTATTACTAAATTTGAATTTATAGAAATTATAAGTTTTCCAATTCCATAAATACGCATTTTATTTACTAAATTTAGAAAATTTGCCATTCCTGTAAATGGAAACATTTATATTTATAGAAAGATTTTTTGTACAGTAAATAGTACAAATGATTTCCATTCATCTAATATAAACTTCAAATATACAGAAGAACTTTGCATTTACGATAAGATAAGCCAAATTTTTCATTCTTGGAAACATAAACTTTATATTTCAAAAATATTTTATACTTGCACGATTATACAGTTTACATTCCTTTAAAAAGACACAAATTCTCAAAACTGGATCAATCTCAAATAATCTCCTTTTCGTTTTTTAAACAGAATCGCCAACGTGCATATCAAATTTTTTTCATAATGTACCAATGAGGTGTTTGAAAATTATGAAATTATTTTTCTCTCTCAAAATAGCGTGACTCAAATAAATGACAGATATTATCCATAACTAAATAATGCACACATTTCACAGGAAAACACATTTTTTATCGTGCGAATGTTGTAACACCATTTTCTCCCCAAATAAACGAATTTGTGTCCATCTCTTATTAAATGATTCATGGAATTCCCGAAACAATTTTCGGAATGCTCTTTACCACTTTCCAGTTTACTACTTTTATAGGAATTAAACTTACTTTTATTAATAGCTTATCAATGCTTAATTTATATTTTATAAAAACATTTACAATCATACTTTACAAATTTCTTTTTTAGAATTCAAAAATATCTTTGTATAAATAAAAAGCAACTAATTTTTTTATCTCTATTATATATAAATATAAGATAAAAATAGATTAATTTTTTGAATTCCGCTAAAAATAAAAAGGACCAGATATTTTGTATTCACTTGATTGTAATAGAATAACAAAGTTTTCGTCAATCATGGCATGAAAATTTAAATTTAATAGCTGTAAATTATTTTTAATTGAATAAATCTACTTATTACAGTAATTGTTAGTTTATTGTTTCCTCAATTAAAAAAGGCTTCACAACTTATATTTAATAATACTCGTATTTCTGCTATGTTTCTTATTTATGTTTGTGTTAGATGTATGCATTTATATGTGGTGATTTTATTATAATAATAAGGTGAAATAACCCACCAAACAAAAAGATCAGCAGAAGCAAAACGTCTATTTAGATGTTTTGTTTCTACTTTCGCTATGCACATCTATCAAAATCTTGGGAGTTTTCCAGGTTTCCTGCCTTCCAATGGACGAGAAATGATCTTCTAATGAGAAAATTTACATATATTAAAATGCTTTGTTACAGATTTACGTTGTTAGGTTCCACTATAAAATTTTAAATAGCATAAAAAAGGATAGAACTACTCACGAGCAAATACGAAAAACAATATTTTAAAATTTTTTATCGAGTTGCGTTGGAAAAAAATCGAACATACAGCTATTTTTAAATAATTTTGAAATAGTTCAAAAGCAGAATCAATTTAATAAACAATTTATTACACGTACATTCATTATCTACATACATTTCATTATTACACGTTCATTTGATTATCTGTAGGCAGAAAGATATTTGAAAAAATATCTGTAAAATGTTTGGTGAAAATTAAATTTTGCACTTCACTGAAAATTGAATGTGAAAGACACTTCATAATTAAACTAGGATATAGTAATAAAATTGGCCTCATGTTAAGTGATTCTTTTACTTTTTCCAACTATATATAATTATTTTGTTTAAAGATCTTTCAAAAATGGCTGAAATTCGATGTTTCAAAATTGCTCATTATTTCTTAATTTACTATTACTCTGAAATGGCAGAGGTGGTATAATTATTCTTTTATTCCAATGTTTAGAAGAGATTATATTAATTTCAAACAGTATATATATATATATATATATATATATATATATATATATATATATAGTCACATTAATTACAAGATTGCTGCATTTATTATAGTCTGAAGAAATATGTGTAGAAGACTGTTTAACGCGGTGACCAAGTATGTGAACCTATCTACCAAATAACTAAAATGAAGTTATTTTATATCTTGAAAACAGAAAAGCAGTCCGGCTGGAAAAATCATAAGAGAATATTTACTTAATAAAAATAGACATAAAATTTGATACAGAAAACACAATAATACAATATAATAAATTGAGGAAAAATACTATTTAATTTGCTCACTTCAGGGCAGATGAAGCCCGACTAACTATTTTCTGGAATTGTTACCCTTCGATGACACAACTAAATATTTGCTCCTATTCTAATTCTGATAAAATAGTTACGTTACAATGTTGTAAATAAAAATTTCAAATCTTTTTTGGTGATGCTCAAATATATGAACACTAAAGGTAAACATTTCTGGTAGCTACTACTTTCTCCCTTTTAATTCGTTTAATTTTTTATTCGTTTCCCTCTTTAATTCGAGTAAAAAAAGTAAGCAAACTAATAAAAATTCATATACTAATTTTAAAAATAAAATATTAAACTTCATGTCACGTTACATTTTGGATAATGTTGATATGGTTCTCTAAGTGATCTTCCGTATCATATAATTTCTTTACAATAGGCTCTAATTTTATGATAGTTAGTAATTTCATAATAGTTACTATCAAAATTCTTAAGGTAAGTAATAGTGCAGGGCATTAGTAGGTTTTTATTACATAAATAATTTAAATCGTCATTATATATTTCTTATAATTAGTTAAATAATTACTAATTAATTAAATAACTATTTTATTTAGGAATTATTAACGATTATTTAATAATTAATTACTAAATAATTGCACTTAAAATTACTGGTAGGATAATCCCTCGAAGAACAAGATCCTGGTGTATCGTCGAAATCCAATGTCAACCTGAAAAGCTAGTTTATGTTTCTAAGTATTTACAGTGCAATTAGAGGTTAATAAAAAAATGTAATAACGTTATAAATACCTAAAAGGCCTGAAAAATAGATATAATGATTGTTTCCAAGGCTTTCTAAAGGGAAAAGTGATTTCGAAATTTTACGTGACAATATGTCTGTTTAAAATTTAATCATTAACATGTGGCTCATGTTTTTAGAGAAACAATTAAGAATATGGTAATTTGAAATTGCAACGTATGCTCAGTGTAATATTTAAATAATAAACAATTGTAAATTGGAATAAGCTCAGATTAAATTTATAGATTTTAGAACAAGATGTTATTTCGGGGTGCTATGAGAATGTTTACATTTCATAAACTAATAAAACCATTTTCCTAATCGTCAAAAACTGCTTTATATTTGAATACCGTGATTTGTGATATAACATAATTTTTTTCATCAAATATAACTAGAATAAAAAGAGCGTAAATTTTAATTCTCGCTAAAATTATTTTTTATTATTTAATGGAGTTTTCTGGTCATTATAGGTTCGCAATATTTTTTCTTATTTTTCAAACTAGCTTGTCTTTTTAATCTGATGGAAAACTGGCCACCTCTTATGATATTATATGTCAACACTTTATATAATTTTCTTAATATTACTATATCCATTATTTTAAAACTGAATGTAAAATTACATGTATACATATAAATGCCAGAAAATATGATACACCAACCTAATATAGGGCCGATATGAGCAAGCAAATTTGCCGCAACACAAAGTGCCATAGAGAAATTCCAAATTCATCAATCCACAAATTCATAAGAGTGCTTAATTGACGAGGTTTTTTACTAAACGATACGTCGCAAATCATATAAGATATGCTCAATGATGTTAATATCACAGGGTTTTAATTGACCAATTTATGTATTCAAAATCAGCGAATGACCCTGGATCCAGTTGTTAACAACTATCGATGTGTGAAGTGATGGATCGTCCTGGTAGAATTTTTCAATTTGGAATACACTATAGACATAAATGGTCTGATTATGAATGATGAAACAGGATATTTAAGTATTTACAACCTGTTAGATACGTCTCTAGATATATTAAGGTTTTCATCATACCATCTGCATATACCATAAGACATCGAAATTTTCATCAGTTTGAATAGTCTTTCATTGATATGTAGAACTCTAAATTCTTGAAATTTTCTACACATCTTCATTTACCTTTCCATGCGATACAACTGACAAAATGAGAGATTCCTCAGACCAAATTACATATTTCCCGACATCAACAAGGCATTTTTGATGGGATTCAAGCGAAGAGTAAGACACTCAGAGATGCAACGTTCCATATCACATGTGCCGTCTTAAAACGCCACACTTTAAATCTTGATGCCCGCCTTTGTAACCGCAATAACTAATCTAAAAGCTTTACTGGACACTTGTCATATAGGTACTGTTAACTACACCATATTTTTGATAGTTTATATGTACATCCATTATTTAGATATGCGTACATTTATAAATTTTTTTGAGTATATATAAAATATTTAAGGATAAGTTATGACAAACTGAAATAAAAAAATGTTATAAAATTTAAAAGAAATGCAAATACAGATATTTAACACTAGGATGTTATTTATAGTGCCATTGACAAATGTGGGATAGATTGTTTAGTAAAATATTCTTCGAAAAATAATCAAACTATTTTTCTAAAAATTAAAAATTATATACTGCATTTGTATATTACAAAATCAATACGCATTTTTCATGTCACTCGAAAAAAACTTGATACAAATTTCATTTTACATTTCAAAAACACCTTTAGTTTATATATCTTTATTAGTTACAAAAAATAGAATGTGAAAAATTAATTAATATATGTTAAAAAGAATGAAACAGTAATAAAAATTATAATTTTATTAATAATGAAAGTTATTATTTTACATTCTATTTTATTATTTTAAGTATCATTTAATAAAAATATAAATATTACTTCAAAGACGTTAATATTAGCTGAATATGTGAATCCAGCTTCGCCTTATTTAAAAATGCTCGTACAAAACTGTATGAAAGATTAATATATAACAATATAAAAAAAATGTTAAGTTAATTCTCACTTAGGTCAACAAAAATATTTTTTATTTTAATTACATTTTAGCCAATTTTGCATTGTTCGTTAATGAAGCAAGGGTCAATATTATTAATCCAGATAGTTTAGTTTATTTGTTTCGATTAGTTTTATGCTTTGACAAGAAATAATCCGAAAATATGAGAATTCTTCTCCAACGCTTTGCTTACTTTGGCATTACAAAACAAATCTATTTTTCACTATATTGCATTAGTCCTTTATAAATTATTTTCATTCATTTTATAAGTTAGAAAAATTCGCTCTTTCTCACAAATATACATTTTCTGTCTCTCAAACTAATTTATTTCAAAATCCCAAAATTGAATTTTCTAAGAAAGTAATAAACTCATAATAAAAATAATCGAATTCAAAAATGTAAGAATTGTAAAGATAGTAACTGTTAATTCCAAAACATAGCATCACTATACAACAGTGTATCTCCCCATACAAAACTAAAATCAATTAATTAAGTTCAAGAAATTGATATTTGAAAAACTGTATTAACATAAAATATAATCCACTAAAATTTTAAAAAATGTACTACAGAATGTATTATTTTAGAATATTAATTTCATACAGATTGAGTTCAATTTTTATTTATAAAAGTGCTAAAATCATCATAATTTTTCAAGGAGACATTTAACAACTCGAGCTTAAAAAATAAACTACAATTTCAGCCAAATAAAATAAGTAGAAGCATACTTAAATACTAAAATTATAAAAACATTACAATTTTAGCATTCAAGCATGAAATTTTGTGATTACTTAATAAACATACATTTAATAATTTTTAAATTTAATTCAGTTTCCAGATAGTTGGAGATAAACGCAGAGTAAATACATTATTTTTGACGTTTTTTTTTATTAATCATAAAAAAATATATAAATGTACAATGAATACTTCTTCTTCTTCCCAAGCACTACAGCCGATTGCCAAGGCTGTCTCAGTCAGCTTATGCCATCTTGATCTATCACTGGCAATTACAATAAATATTACAATTGATTAATAAAAAACAATATAAAATTCTAATATAATTTATGCCTCGTACTCATTTCATTATATATATATATATATATATATATATATACAATGCTTACTGATAACTATTAAAATTAATTTAGATGTAAGAATAATTAATCTCATTCAGAAATTTTTCAAATGAATCGTTTTTTTTTTTTTTTCTTCTCTTTATATAAATTCATATTTAAATCAAGTATTTTTTAATAATAATTTAGCCACTTTTTTCATAAGACAAGGATTTGTTTGATTTAGGAAGAAATGAGAGTAAGAAAAAAATGTTGGCTTAATAAATTTGATTGTCAATCTACGACACATTTTGCATACGAGACCATTTGATGTAGACCTTCAGTTCCTAACTATTAAAAATATTCCCATCTGAGGGAGGATTCAAATCCACAAATTATACAACTGAGAATGATAGCACAACACATTTAGTTTACTATGTCATTATTGGCAAAACCACGGAAAAAATTTCCGGAATGATTAAACAAAATTTAATCTATTGTAATAAGCAACTCTTTATTATTTAACGTTAACTTAACTGAAAAATGTGCATTTTAAATTTAAAACAGATTTTTTTGTTTCAGATCTTGATTGGTGTTCTCTTATGCTTCAAAGAACGCTTCGATATCGACGATGAAAAACAGCATAAAGTGATGACGATTATGAACGACATCATCGTCTACTTGATATTCTCATCTGTTTTGGTTCATGTCTTCGTATCTGTCTTCGTTGAAGAGCATCATCCTCCTTATATGTACAGACACTTCAACTATACCAACTGTGGTGCTTCTTAGCACAACGTTAAAAGAAAATCTATACTTCAAATTTTTGAAACTTATATTTTCTCTTGGTGTTTTAATACTCTGTCTCAGTAAATAAAAAAATGTTTTTTTCATGAAATATAAAAAATTATTTATTTCATTATGATTTCAATTCTGTCTACTTCAATATTTTAAAAGCAATACATATATCATACAACTTGAAAATCACTGCTTCATTTTAAAAAAGTTATATTGATTTTTTAAAAATCTCAAATCGCATTAACATATGCTCTTCCAGAATAACTAAAATCCCACATTTACTTAAGATTACCCAAAATGCTTTTTTTCTTTCTAAATAAATGAAAACAATTAATTCAAATACTATATATATATATATATACAATACTATATATATTATGAATCATGTTATTAATAAAATCTGTAAAATTTAGAAAATAAAAATAGCTTATGTATTTATATCAAAATATTATTGAAAAGATGCAACAGATAAAACAGAATAATGAAAAATGGTTTTAAAATTTATAATACTTACCCTCTCTATTCAATGATTTTTGAAAAAAGAGTCGCGACAATTTCCTATTTTTCAATGAAAATATGTAATCGGAAATAAATTGGTTAAAATATTCATAGATAATGAAACTCATTGTAAATTTCATGCAAATTAATATTTGAAATTTATGCTGAACTATTTTCTTTGTTAAAACAAAAGAAAAGTATCAGATTTGTGACTTAGATATTTCGTCTTTCAGAGATAAATTAAATATCCCGATATACATAGATGTGAAATAAAATTTGCTAATAAACAATTATCTTTAAGTAAATAAAAAAATTCTCCATTATTTCCAGATAAATATTCTTATCATGAGACTCTAAGCTTTTGTGAATCCTTCATTAAGCTCATAATGCGACATATATAACAAATATGGGACTTTCAAGAAGTAAGACTATAAGCAGTACGTTAATTTGCTGATATCAAAAAATCCAGAATAGACTTCATGTAGAAATTTTGTGAAGTATAAAAGAACTAGCATGTTTCACACTGAATTTAGCATAAAAATTAGAAAACAGAATTAATTGAATATTACAATCTAAGTTATTATGAATCATTTTCATCTTACTGTTACGTATACTTGAAAAAATTTTAAATAAATGTGAAAAAGAAATAAAAAGATATTTTCTATTAATTTAAACTTTTTTTATTTACAATGACAGGCCAATTACAAAGAATAACACAAGTAAAACACATGAAAAATTACAAAATAGACATGAAACGAAGACAGGACAGGTGAATACAATACATAAAAACGAGATGATCGGTGTCATTGCCCCAAAATTTCTGTGGCTAATAAAGCGATGATTCAGAGCTTGCCATGCAGTGCAGCACAGCGGTGAAGGTGATCCTATTCATGGGCTCTGCCAAGCTGCACATCGGTCAGTTGGGTGAATTTAAGATGTCAAAAAGGTGCAAGTGTTCAAGCAGACAGTCAGGACTTGTCAAGAATCGAAACTGTGCCACACCTTCACGACGTGGACGATCAAGGATATTCAGAGGGTTGTCTTTCTATCGCTTGGCTTTTATCCCTTCTTGTAGTTTAGAACCTTGAATTCTTTTAAAAACTTGTTTTAGATGTAGCTTTATAGTATGATAGGAAATCTGTCTTTTTTGGCTAGAGAATTCCTGCGCTCCACTTTGCGAAGAAGTCTGCCTGCTCGTTTTCATAGAGACCACAATGCCTAGGTACCCAATGAAACACGCGTTTCTTTCGTGATATTAAAATTTCCAAAAGCTCTTGGATATGGAGAATTTCACAAGATGAGCGAGAAATTGAACTGATGGCCTGAATTTTTTTTTTTTTTTTTTTTTTTTTGAATTTTTTTTTTTAAATATTTTTATCTAGCTATATTTTTATTTATAAATTTATGTATACCAAATTGTAACCAAAGCTTAAACTTTAGTGGCGCCGTCTATTAAATAAATGGGAAACTGCTAAAGTCAAACTAAATGATTTTACTAATACTAGATTAAAAATTTTAAAAATACAGAATTATATGCATAATCATTTTTTCTTTGTAATTCTCGGTTATTTCAAGAATTAAAGCTGCTCGATCTACGATGAATTTTTGGCACAGGAAGGGGCAGAAGAATTGACATCATACTCTGAAATAAATTGATTATTCGTTATTAAAAAAAAAAAAGAGGCCAAGCTATAGACAAGGCCACCCGATGGTTTTCTTTTTACGGGGAGGAATTGAAACTAAACTTATTTTACATAATCCAACATAAGCATAAGTATAATGTATGCAAAATAACAAATATATTTATCAACAAATCAACATATTTTTAATACTTTTTTTTAAAAGTATTAAAAAGTATTTTTATTCCAATTTAAATTGAAATCCTTACAACAATGAATAAATTTAAATTGAGGGGAGTTTGAAAATTATGAAATAATTTTATTATCGTTATTTTTATCGTCAAAACAAGTGATATTAGATTATAGTTCCCTAAGTAACAGAAACGGAGTTCACACTGTCATTTTTAATAACTGATAATAAATGATTAAAAGCAGCTGAATGTTTAACTTTTAGGCCTTTAATTTAACAGTACGATTCCCTTTTTAGGCCTGTTAGTGTTTATGAATGACATACTCGTTAAATTAAGAAATATTATGAACTTTTATATAAATGAAATAATTTATTTGGAATGATACATTCATAGTTTAAATATCTTTAGTAGGTTTTAACTATAAAATTTACTGGAAAAGTATTAGGAATTTTTCAAATTTTTTTCGAGTAAACACATAATAAAAAATCAACCACTTAAAACTTTTGATAAGAAATTACTATTTCTTTAACGCTTTAGACGCATTGAGTATTGCTTTTGATTTCTCTTACATATTTTTCTTTGTTGGCATTTTATATGGAACATGTTTCTGTAAAAATATTCGAGAAGATTATTATTATTACAACTGAGTATCATGAATTCAGAGGACAAGGCATTAATTTAAATATGAAAAATCGAGTAGAAAATGTGATTATTTTGCATTGGATAGATGTTTGATGTCATTGATTTTACAATAAAAAAAGCAAATTCATTTAGAAATGATAACTGTATAACAACTTTTTCTGTAATGCATTTAAACATAGACTTTGACATAAGGGTTGGTACTTCCAAGATTACTTATCACATAGACCAAAGTTTTGTTTCATTTTACCCTAAAAAGAAAGCTCTTATTTAAAGAGGACAGCACCTGAGACAAAATTCAGCAGGTACTTAAAGATATCATACAGCTACCTGAGATTCAATTAAATGTTAACCCAGATGCACAAATCTATGTGCAATGGTTTCATATTCGCATAATGAAACTTAACTGCAGATTTCCAAGGGTTCAATTAAATTAACACAAATGTACAAGGATGTAAAATTCTAGGGAATTTTAAAATTCAGAAATTTACGAATTTACTCTGGAATTTTGAGAATAAATCAAGAATATTGGGAATTTTAAGGAAAAAATCTCAACCAATCATATTTTATTTAATGGATTGTTTTGCCTTACATACATAAAGTTTACATATAATAAATTTTCCATGGGAATAAACCAAGCTTTTTTTTTTTCCTACTTTGTACAAATTATAACATTATATATTAATCTATGTGAGATACAAATATTTCGCTTAGAAAATATATATAATGAGGTTTCTTCTATACATACATATACATTTTGATACACATACATTTCGATGACTGTGAGAGATACAGCCACAGCAAATGGTGAGAGCATATTGAGTACTTCAAGAATTTTAAGGACATTTCAATGTTCCAGATCATCTCCAAAAAGAAAAATATGGGCACAAAGGGAAAGGCATTCCAACACAAACTCTACTTAGTGCAATAAATCCAAAAAGATGAGGACAAACCTTGAATTTATTAGATTATTGTGCTGAAATGAGTACATCAACTGTATGGAAAAAGTTTCTGGAAGTTAGTCATATGGTTAACAAGACAAAGGAAAAACAATTTCTAACACAAAAAATTTTTACTATGAGTAAAAAAATATCGATCATGGTCTGTTAATGACTAAATGAAGATTTTCAGTAATGAAACACATTTATTAGTGCTAGTATACACATCAGATGCAATTAGACAAAGTGAAGTAGAAACTCTGTGATCAGATCATCTCCAATAAACTGTAAAACACCCTTCAAAACTGATGTTCTGGGATTCTTTCACTTCAAATGACACTGGATGCTTAGTCTCCCTTAACGGCATGTATTCTGTCAACACATATAAATATTGTGCAATAGGATTGATATTCACAGAGGGAAACATTTGTCAAAACCTTATAACATGACTAGTTCTTCACAATTTGAAATCAGTCCAGACTTTTATGGGGAAGAAAATAAAAAAATTTGATTAACCTGGTAGTTCACCAGATCTTAATCTCACTAGGAATTTATGGCATATTCTTAAGAACCCCTTAATGAGATAACAGCACAAAAACAAAACAAATGAAAAAGTGCTACAAAAATAGTGTTTCATAATTATAAAGTCAAGAACATGTGTGACACACTAATAAAAATAATGGTAAGAAATGTAGAAGAGGTGATTTCTGCTAAAGAAGGGCATGTTTCGATCTAATTTAGATTTATCAGTCTACTTAATGTATGTAATAATTATATAAGATTTCAGAAAAATCGTTTCCCCCATTTGTCCAGATAATTTAAACAGTATAATATCTGTGCTTATAAAATTACTTGCTTCTTCAAAATTATAATTAAATTTCAAAATTATATTCAACTTATTTTTTTAAAATTAAAAGAGATTTTTGTGACTGTATCATCATTAGGTAAACACTCAGAACACCTTATATAAAATAATTATTGTAATTCACATGCAAATTTTAGAATGAGTAACATTTTCAAGCAATTTAAAAATACACTTAACTATTATTCACAAAATATTAATCATGAATAATGATTAATACAAAATTTTAAAAGGAAAATACAATGTTTCCAATTGTTCTAGTTAAAAACAAATTTAAAGGTTTTAGTAACATTTAACATCTATTACATATTTTAATAATATATGAAATTATACAATCATATCTTATTTTCATTTATTGTATTCAGGTTTTTTAAAACACACTTAAATTTAGTCTGCATTAATACTTTATTGAAATTTTACAAATTTGTAAATTGGAATTCAGTATGAAAACTTAAAAATGGTGATATTAATGTATCTATGGTTATAAAAAGAATGTTCTTGCTTAATTTGCCAGAAAAATGTTATCTTTATAAATGAAATTGTAAATTTATAATATTCAAATGAAGAAATATTTAAAAGAAAATAATAGCCAACTATTTATTCATATGGTTAGCATTTACATTAAAATGTTAAAGAAAGAATTGAAAAAATGAAATTTCTTGTTGTAATAATTTTCTTAAACTTTCATTACAGGTTGACAGTCAATGCCACATAACAACTGAAATATACAAAGTTCTTAAAATATTTCCAAAAGCAAAATTGAAAACTATAAGCAAATATTTCTACAAACTACTAACTTTCTTAATAATCTATTGAATCACTGCTTTCATAACCATTAGTATTAATATAAATAATATACAAGAATTTATTTTGAAATGCAATAAAAATATGTTTTCCATTATCAGTCAATAATTAAATCTTGCAATTTTTCTCTCAAATCACAACACTTCATTTCCAATTCAAAATAAAAATAAATAAATAGACAAATTAATAATGAAAAGATTCAAATTACTTTATTAGTAATATAAATAAGTGATGTCTTCATTAAGTGATAATCCATCCTTTTCAGAAATAAAAATTTTAAATGTTTTTTAATTTTAGTTATTTAACATGGCTCAGTGGATTTTATCATTCTAAAGTAATATCTGGAACATGATGATTATTTCCACAAGTACTTATAATTTGAAGTCAACTCTGAATTTCTATGCACATCAATCTCAAAGATGGAAATTTTGAATTGAAGTTTTGATATTTTGCTTGTCTGAGGGAGATTCAGATACAGCAAATGGTGTGAGCATATTGAGTACTTCAAGAATTTTAAGAACATTTCAATGTGTTCCAGATCATCTCCAAAAAGAAAAAATATGGGCACAAAGGGAAAAGCATTCCAAGACATAAACTCTACTTAGTACAATGAATCCATAAAAATGAGGACAGACCTTGAATTTATTAGATTATTGTGCTGAAATGAATACATCAACTGTATGGAAAAAGTTTCTGGAAGTTGGTCATATGGTAAACAAGACAAAGGAAAAACAATTTTTAACTCAAAATATTTTTCCTACGAGTCAAAAAATATCGATCATGGTCTGTTAATGACTAGTAAAATAAGAAGTTAATTGTAAGATGGAAAGAAAAAATAATTCATTCATTCAACAAACGCAGAATTTCAATTACTTAAAATTTAATTATTATAGAAAACATTTTATGAATAAACTACACAAAATAATAGTTTAACACTCTAAAATTATTAAATATAAGTAAACATTTGATATGCTTGATTAAATTGTAAAGACAAAATAATTTAACTCTACTTCATGATGAAAAAAATAGATTTAAATAATAAGTTGTACTAATTTGTATAACAATCTTATAAATGTTAAATTAGTTGTAATATTAAAATTTAAAGTATACAATTTAGAATAAAATTTTTCTTTTAAGTAACACATGAATCAGAAGTGAAGTTGCTTTATTTCTTCCATTCAATATCAATTTTCCTCATAAGAAGTAATAAATATGCAACACATTTTATCAGTAACTCCTTCTGTTTCATAAATATGAAATGTAAACATTAAAATGAGAATAATTTCAAAATAAACTGCTTTTCCATGTAATTTTTAATTTAAATGAAATATGGTGTTTTTAAATGTATTTTAATCAGAAAATTCCTTTTATACACAGGTGTATAAAAAAACAGATTTTATTCCAAAAAAATTATTCCTAAATATTCAGAAATAATCTCTAAATATTAAGAAATAAGCTTTTAAGAAGTTACAAATATCTTATGATATTTAAGTAACTCTCAACATGAAGAAATTCAATAATTTATTTTTACCAAGATAAAAAAATTATTTTGATGAATCTTTCTTGTTTACATATTTGAGCTCATGATATTCATGATTAACTTTCTCATCATTCACTAATACAACTCTATAACCAGATTTATCTCCACGTAACTGACCACCAATGGCTGAAGTAACTACTTGTTCTAAGTCTTTATAAAAACCTCCAGAATTTCCATGCCAATGACCACAAAATATATATTGAATACCTAAAAATTAAAAATGAAATGATTTTTAAATAAATGTATTAAATCAAACAAATTAATATTAAAAGTTACGTATTCATGACTCATAAAAGAAATCATTTCATCAATGTATCATAGCTTCCAAATTACAAAAATATTTATAAATTAAAAAAAAAATTTCATGTGAAATGATTTCAGAGGATTCACAAGAAATTTAATTGAGATAACTGTATTTTGAAATATAAATAATTATATTAAATAAATATAAGTAAAGTACTAATATCAACATCGGTATTCAAGCCCAAATTTACTAACCATTCATCCAAGTAAAATAATGTCCATCAATTTTGAATTAGAGCACCAATCCATTCATTGTTAATTTTTCTAACAAGTCAATGTATTTTACAAATTATAAAAAATGCTATTATTTATAATACTTTAATACATAGTTACAACATATACACTTCTTATTACTTATTGCATTAACTGCTCCTTTCTTTGAAAATTGGTGTAAGCTAAGGAATTATATATATATATATATATATATATATATATATATATATATATATATATATATATATATATATATATATATATATATGAGGGTTACTCTGAAATTTTTTAGATACGCGCAGATGAGAATTTACAAAGTAAAAATAACAGTTTAATTTTAAAATACAAAGTATTTTAACACAGAAGATGATTTTTACTGACTTACTTCAACTTGTTTAGCGTAGAATAAATTTTAAATAGAAGAGAAAATGGAGTTGACCCAAGAACATTTTTGTGCTATGATTTTCTACAATTTTAAAGCAGGATTAAATCAAGAAGAATGCGTTCAATGGTTGCAATTAGCATTTGGTGATGAATCTCCAGCTCGTGCTACTGTATTCAGATGGTTTAGAAAATTTAGAAGAGGTCTCAATTTTCTTCAGGATGAAGAACACACAAGAAGGCCACCATTGGCAGTAATCCCGGATAATGTGTCTGCCATATGAAAAATGTTAATGGTTGATAATCGCTGTACCTATCAAATGATACCGAAGGAACTTAACATTGGATCCGCAGCCATACACAAAATCATTCATGAAGAATTACATATGAAAAAAGTAGTTTGCCGTAGGGTTTCCCATAATCTAACTGAACATCAAAAAGAGGAGCTTGTCAGAATCAGTAAAGAAACTTAAATTGCTAGATGATGGTGGCCACCGTATTATTTCTAAAATTATAACAGGTGATGAAACGTACATACCGTTTTTTGACGTTCCAACACGTCAAAAAAGCAAGGTAAGGGTCTTTGAAGATGATTCCACGCCGACAATCGTGAGAAAACAACGCACACTGTAAAAAGTAATGTATGCCGTTTTCTTCAGAAGTACGGGATTGGTCAAATCCATCAAGTTGGAAGGATAGAAGACAGTAACATCAAACTGGTATACTCCTAAATGTCTTCCAGAAATTCTCTTTTGCAATATCAAGCAAGAGTTCCATTATTTTAGATTTATTTAAGCAAGAAAAATGACAATGTGAAATTTTTCATTTAATGACTATGCCTCAAGAATCCTTGTCTGATGCAATATGATATTCAAAAAATTTGGTAATGATGGCCAATGTTCAGGAATTGGACAAAAACGTATGGTGAGCATTTCTAAAAAAAAACGCAAGACCATTAAAATGCAAGTTCAAAAACATTCAAGAATTTTTTTGAAAAAGAATGCATATGAAATGTAAATTTATGATCAATTATAGTGTAGTGAATTGTAAAAACAGAACTTCATCAAATGCCTTACAAATTTCAATAGTTTCACCTTTTACTGAAAAAAAAAAAAGTTGTGCATCTAAAAAGATACCAAAATTTTTTGAAGCGAGCCAAAGTCACTGCTGGAAGAATTTACTTTTCACTGAAGAGAAATTCCATATTATCCACCAAGCACATAATTCCTAGACAATCATAACTCTGAATCTGAGTAAAAGACAAAACACCTCTAGTTTTTGTGGATGATGAAATTAAAGCAAATAAATAAAGTGTATCAGTTAAACTAAACATTCTAGAAGCTATTGTATTTTGAGGGTGAAAAGCACTTTGGCTATGCAAACAGGACATTTCAATAAAATTTTGAAGCAACTCACAATCCAAAAAGACAAGAGTGGCGAAAGGTAAATTTTTCGGACATTATATCATCTGAATAATGGTCAATGTACTCAGCAGCTCTCAATCCCATGGATTACAATATATGATTCATTTTGGAGTCTAAAGTCTGCACTTAAAACACACAAAAGTTTGAACTTTTTCAAACAATTGTTTTGGCCAAAATCTCATAGATTAAAGATAAAAAACTTGCTGTTGTTGATAAAAAATTTCAATAAATGTTTGGGCCACTGCATTACTCCAAAAAGTGGTCATTTTAAAAATCAATTAAATTTATTTATAAGTAAAAGTCTATTGTTATTATTTGTTACATTTTGTTAAATCATTTTTAATAATTTCTTGTTGCAACTTGTGCTCAGATGATGCATGCAGTTTCAGACCACTTAAATATATCATAATGTTTTAAATATAGTTTTGTTGTTAACATAAATGCAGATTTGATGAAACATTATTATTATTAAACTAGGTACTTCTTCCTTATTGCAAAATAAGAGCATTGATTAATGTAGCATAAGATTTAAGACCTTAAAATTACATAATGCATTCTTATTTTTTAATGTGTATAAACATTTAACTTCAGTTTGAATATCAAGTTGATTTACAAGCATATCTTCATGTGTATTTTAATATATATTTGTTTCATTTCAGTTTTCTACTTATTCTCAAACTTTTTCCCCGCTCGTTTAGAAAAGTTTGAATCAATCATTTTTAACACTTTTAAAACTGTTAATAGCAAAGTAGAAATTTATTACATACAATCAAAGATGAGAAATAGTTAATACCATAATGTATTTGCGCCAATGTCAAACCTATTCTACCAAACATTTGTATTATTTCTAAATTTGTATCATTTCAAAATTTATATATAATGTTTACAATATTATATACCATATTTTCCTGCACATAATCCATGGATTATGTGTTAAAAAAATTTCGAATTTCTTTGGGCATATTAAAAGCTGGTGGGGATAATCCGATAAAAAACATTCTCCACCAGAAAAGCTTACAGTAAAACTTTGAAAGAAATGCTGTTTATATTTTATAACATAAATAAAAGATTGTGTTCACAACTTGGCTGAATTATTTTAACTATAATCAAGCATTGTCCAATTACGTTCAAGAGAGAATTCGGCTCCTAGGAACAATGTTATATATTGCAATGGGCTAACATCATTTTACATTCTGTCTTAACCCGAGATGTTTTGCTCTGGATACATTCAAATTCCTATAATTTGTCATGAGGAAGAGAAAATAATTAAGTTACACAACAAATTTTAGAGTAAAAGCTATAGGGAAGGCAAATAAAAATGATGACAAATATGTTAATGTAAGGTGACAAAAAAAAAGCATGTGCAGTACACACGCACACACACAATGCATTTAATGTGCCATTAAAAAATAATCCATTTCTTTCATTTAATCATTAAAGAAACAAAAATATTTTATATTTAAAATATTTCTGACTTTGTTTTAAAAGTTATTAAAAACTAAAAGTCAATAAGTTTTATTATAATCTTCTTGGATCTTGATCGATATTGCGCTTTCATCTCAGTTTATCGTACTTTGCATTGAAATTAATACAAACATCTTTATCATAATAAATATTTTTTTTTTACAATTTATTATATTTTTAATCATATTTTGTATTTTAAATACTTTATTTGGTACTACATTATAAGAAGTTTTCAAATACTCGTCAAAAAAATTGCTGCAGATTATGGGATGCTTTTTTTGGTTTTATGTGAAAAAAGGTTTCAGGAATAATATGCCACTGCAGATTATATACTGGAAAATACAGTAATATAATACATTATTGACAAATTTTAAAACTTATAAAAAACAGATAAGTTGATCAACTGAAAAATACACTGACAAACTTTGATTTCACCTTTCACATAACAAAGAATATATAGTATAGAATAAAAATATAACAAAGAATACATAGCATAAAAAAAATTGTAGCTTAATTTTCTTACTTAAAAATAATAAATTTAACCACTAAATATTTTTAAAGAAAAATCAAAAATATCAGTAATAATTTAAACAATGAGAATACAAAATGCATTCAACAAGACAGAAAATTGTTCTTGAATATTGTTAATAAAGTTATAAAATTAAATTTAATGTGATGTAATAGTTTAAGTAAATTATATTAAGGAATCCAAAATTAATTTTTTAAATTTATGATCAATTTATTACTTTCAACATTGCAATATATCAAAAACAAAAAATTGTAAAACTAAGTAATTATCTAAATATAGAATATGAAACATCAAATTTTATTTATAAAAAATGCTTAGAAATTACATAATTCATATTATATGACACTTATAATTGTGACAAAGATTTTATTTAATAATTATAGTTTGTTACAAAACTTTTATATGATTATGACAAAAAAATTTTTTTAATCACAGAAATAATGTGATTTAGAGATTAAGGTCTAAAAGAAGCATAATAACAATGTAAGTCATCAGTATTACTAAGTAATTTAAATTTCCATAATGTAAAGGTAGAAAACAAAGCAAATATACTTGCCACAATCAAGAAATTTTTGTAACCATTTTTCTCTGAGTTCAGGTAATAAGTTGAAATAACATTTTTCTTCTTTAACAGATGTTACAAACCATGGAATATGCTGAAAAATAATTACATGCTTATATTTTCTTGAAGAAGCAATGTCTAGTTGTTCATTCAACCAGGCTTCTTGCTTTTCAGCCAAATCGAGAACCTGTGCATAAAATAAAAGACATTGATTCAATATCAATTTTAATCACTTTCTTTTTAAGAACTGGATTATTGTATCCAAATATTATCAATACTGTTAAAGTATACATAAGATTAAATGCTGAAATATTTTTACCATTACCAATAAATTAAATTTCCATAAAACAAAAAGCAAGTTTACATAGAAAAAAAGTTATCAAAATGTGATCAATAAGTGCTAACATTAAAAGTTTGTATTACTATTTTGGAGAATATTATTGTAATGTCTTATGCAAATAGCTGTCGTTTATTTTTTAACATAATCATTAAATATATTTTACATATGGAATAATACAATGTAACTTAATCATTAGCAATTTTACTAATTTTCAGAAATATTTAACAAATTATTATCTTTTATGAAATTTACCATCATAAAAAATAATTTTGTTTAGCTATACTAATAAAAAATGCATACTAAAAAGAATTAATAAATCAGTATAAATTCATCTATTAAGAAATTCATATTTTAGCATTTGGGGGATCTTATATTCAAAGTTAATTTTCAATAAAGTAGTAGTAAAGAAATGTCTAAACTTTTGAAAAAGTTTGGGATAGTTACAATCTACTTTTAAATTTTCTGCATTTCAAGTTTTACTTTCTCAAATTACAACAATATATCAAACATTTTATTGTAATTAAAAAATTTTTTAACTTAGCAGAAAATTAAGCCATTTCCTTAATATAGCTGTTCGCTATTTAGCTAATTATTCCAGAATTTTCATTTGTTGATTTATTTAAGCAAATCAATGTAAATAGGCTTTCATACTATGCCATATATTTCAAATGTGCACTGCTATAGGAACACATTGATAATTACAAACTACATCTTTAATTTCCGATCTATTCTCTGTATAATGCTTAATTTATTTTATGAAGTCATTATAATATTACACATGCACACTAAAATATATAAAAATGTACAGGTATTCTACCTTTTAAAATCATTAATTCAAAAAAATTCTTACTCTTACTTTTGCAAAAGTGTATGCTGAATTGACAAAAAATCAAGGTAAAAATATGTGTGAGAAATTCTTGGAGAAGTAAACAATCCCGCAAGCATATTATATTATATTCAATGCATGTGTGTAAGAGTATTTTTCTATTGAACAATCAAGATTGACATTTTGGCATTCAAGACATTGGATTTGACAATCAAGACAGCTCTGCTAAAAGCATTTTGCTGAAATCCAAATTAACCTAGCTTTATTTGTTAATCTCTCCCTTTGTTTATGGATCAGTAAGGCACTTTAATGAAGCTGGGCTATAATTCTTTAGTATCAAAAATACCTAAAGAAATCCATCAAGTAAAGACAAGGGCATCACACTCGTATACAATATGATGTGCTGTTTCCTTGCTCTTGGGGCCATTTCTATCCTTGGTACTGAAGTAGTCATTTCCATTCCCTTAATTTATTTACTCTGGATTACATTCTTGTATAGATAAGTCAACATAAGAAGTTTTATCAACATGAGCAGTGTTTTTAATCTGGTGAAATAATAAGGTTGATCCAGCATTGCCTGAGTTATTTGTTTAGGTAAGATACTCTGGCAATTCTTCAGTCATACTAACCTAATGTGGCAAAGACTCTGTTATGACACTATAACTGCAGTACCATTTACCTTAAGGAAAGGTTGCATAACACCTAGGTTGGGTTTGTAGCTTCTTACAAACTTCTCATTTAAAAAAAAAATGTTATGCAATTTACTAACTACCTGTCGACTCACATTAGCCTGGTTGGTTAAAGCACCATTCATGTCATCGGAAAGTAGTGAATTCGAGAGACTCCCAGTTTAACTGAAGATACTTTGTGTTCACTAAAAGTGGCTGGGGATTGTTAAATGGGTTATAGTCACAATGTCTTCTAAGGAAACTGAAACTCTGGGGGTGCCAGATCAAGTATTAAGGGGTCTTTTGATTGATTCCAGCTTTTAAATTACAAAGATTCCCACCCAGCAGATTCTACTATCATGTAAAGTCCAACTCTGGACTAGATACAGAAAAGTATACTGGTTTAAGAAACCTGATGACTAGCTTGATCAGACAAGCATCTCCTCAAAACCCAAGATGCCAGAGAGTTATTTAGGTTTATAAGACAAGAGATATAAATTTTGGAATTAAAAAAGAATTTTGACAGAAATAATGCAGAATTAGAAATTGTTGTAAAGTTATCAAGCGACATGATTTTTCAAGAGAGAACCAAAATATCCATGTATTGTATTTGTTAAATGAAAATAAGCATTTCCATAAACAATAAATCTGAGTTTTGTCAACTAAAATGAATACTGTGTTTCTTTCAAATGTAAAGTTATTCAGCTAGTGAAAGAAAGAAGAAATGTGCAGCAGCAAAGCTGTTTCATGCAGGTGATAATTTCATGGATAATTGAGAGATGAATTAAATCACAATCAACAGTGCAAATGATAAATGTTCTTAATGAACGATAAATAAAAAAAAACATTTTTTTTTTAAAAAAAGTTACGAAAAGGATTAAAAGAAAACTATCAGAACAGATTAAATATACAGTGGGTATATGGTTGTATGTAATAATGGTAACCAATACTTTTAAACATTACAGTTTTTTTTTTTTTTGTTGTTGCTTTTTTGCAAACACATTTGTTGACAATTTCCATAGTCATATGGTTTATTAATCCTAAAATGATTTACTTAGGATTAATAAACAATATGATTATAGTGATAAACAGAAGAGTATAAAAATTGCATTATATTTAAGAAAGGTTCTTACAGCCAAAGAGCAAAAGGGTTCTTCTCGATAGTCTAAGAAAAGATGAAGTTGAATAAAGAATAAAAGGTTTTGGAAACTTTTGAATACCTTCAACTGGATAAAACTGAGATTCAATACCAGATCCAGAAACTTCAAGTCCCAAAAATTCTAGTAACTCTATATTCAGTATGTATTTGGAGAGTTCAGATGATTATCCATACTTTTTGAGACATTGAAATAAAAATTTAAAATGTTGATGCTTGGAACTGGAAATAATATATTATCAATAAATGCATTGTTGAAAAGTAATCCCCAAAATATTTCATAGATAAACCTTTGTAGAAATATAGAAGATTCATTGAATAGTTCCAACTGCATCCACATACTTCTTTAAAGTCCAAAGCAAGTAGTATCATTTATCAAAACTCACATTTAGCTATTTTCAATTTTGTAGAATTAAAACAATCACATTTAGCTAACATAGGTGAACCTTTCATTTTATTATAGTGTACAACTTAAGACTAAATTTCTGGATTAGAATACAGAGATTAATTAATTTCTAAATTTCATTTAAAAGTTTAAGATATTTATTGTTTCCACTTATTATTTCGATCAATTGGTTTGTTTTTAATGGTCACTTTTTACACACAAAGGCTAAATAAACAGGGACCAACAGTTTAAAGAGAATTCCAAATCATTACAAGCCTCCATGTCCAAGGTGGGATTCGAACCCACAAGCTAAAGGCAAGAGCACTAATCATTCAGAGGTCAGCTTGGCTTAGTTTACTCAAAGGAAATTCAACTTACTGAACTTGATCTATTGATTTCAAATTAGTATTTATGTATAAAACATTTTTAAAAAAAACACACATTAAGTTAAAGTAATATAAAGTCTTTTCCAATTAGAAATGATCATTCAAGTGTTCAACATCAATCAAAGCTTTTAGTGCCAAGTGTAAATCTTAAGCCCAAGTGTTTTTTTTAAAAAATTTAACTATGATGAATCAGTTAAGTATTGGGTATGATTTTGCACCTTTTGTGTATATAATGCAGGATTTATACTAAACTCAATAAAAAAATTATACATTAGTTTCGCATTCATTTATAAACAGGTGATGAGAATGGCGAAGTGTGTACAAAGAGATTGTCAATCTATTCTTCATGATTCTCTCTTTTTTTTTAAACAATGAGAACCACACATCATTTCATCTCTTCTGATAGTGAAATAATATTAACAAACAAAATTGTCTTCAATGAACTTTGACTTTTAATTCATCCAGGACAGAGAACCAAAACAAAGTTGAAGGGTGAAGATCAGAAATAGGGAGTTCTCTAACACAAAAAATTTTCCTTTACCTTCTTCATCAGGAAGACTATCTGCCTTTTCAGTTCACCGATTTCAGATGATGAAGATTGGAAAGGGATACTACCATGATCCTATGCATGGTAAGGGTGACTTCCATTATCTAGTCAGTAATTTGAACAGTTTTCTCAACATTAATGTAAAATATTGTTTGGAGAATGGTTTGTTTGTTTGTTGGGTTTTATAGCACAAGGTCTAAAAAGGGTCATGCTGTGCAAAGAATAAAATGTTTATACTATTTGGAGAATTCTCTGCACATGTAATGTTAATTGTAGTTGAAAAAGAAGTTACAGGATAGCATCATGTGAGATTATGCTTTTTCTTGAAACATTTGAAGCACCTCCAAGGGATTCTAGACATAAAGATGCTGGACAGCATTTTATAAATGTTAGTATATGATGATTATTTAAAAGTTATTATTCATATGATGATGAATTTGAGTGTCATTGTCATCAATTTGCAGTGAGTAAGCATTTGCATGTATTAATTAGAACACACAAATGCTTATAAGCAATAACAATTTATTTGGGATTAATCAGACATATTATAAATTTATTCTAACAAATGTGACTGTATTTTGGAAGCTGAGTACAGTGTGTATTATGATTTGAAGAAGGGTTCTCATGCGATTAGTGAGAAGGGTTTTCTCAATATTGAATTCGTATAGCAAAGTATTTATAAAAGTAAACATTACAAGTGTAACAAAAACATAATTATTTACTTTACAGTAATTGAAAAAGAATGCAAATGAAAAAAATGCCATTTTAGCTTGATGTGGATTTATAGTCTGAAATAATCTATATAAAAAACTTTTGCACAGGTTTTTACCACACATTTCACAGAAAATTCATCGATTTGCATGATTATTGACCTACAAGTTAAAAAAAAAATTCACTGTCACAAATTTGAAATATAGATGAAACGCTAGTAATGTTTAAAAATAAAATAAAACAAAATTAGTGCAAGAAAAAATGGTTCACATAAAAACAATAGGTCATGAAAAACCCTACATAAAATATTTATTTTTTCCTCCTTAGTAGACAGTATAAAATTAAAACCCATGATTATTTTTAAAACAAAATAATGCTGAAATGTAATTTTCAAAAAGGTGTTTCCAAAATGTAAATAAACAAAAATAAAACATAGTGTTTGCAAAAGAAATCTTTGCCTAAAATATCCAGGTGTTCAAAGAAATTTGAATGTTTTTTTAATTTTTGTAACTTGTTCAAATCTAAACGATAATACCAAGAAATTGATGAAAGAATTAATGAATACTATTTTTTATAAACATCTAAAGTCTAACCTGTTCACGTTTTAAATGTGTATTTTAATATACCCTTTAAAACGATTGTAAAATTTGTGAATGTCAGAAAATAAAGAAGTGATTACTACAGAAGGTAGCCTACATCATCCCAACCTATAAATAATGTGTAACTAGATAGTAAGAGCATAGAATGTGGAAATTAAACCTGACATGCTTAAAAGTTCTTTAAAAATGCATTATTTATATAATAATCTTGATAGAACATAAAATTAACATATATGCTATGAATGTAAAATGATTATCATGGATCAGAGAAACAGTGATCATATGACTGAAACTGAATTTTATTCTATGCTGAAGATAAAATGGAAGATTATGATAAATTGTGCCATGTTACTTACTATTCTAAACTTTTAACTTCATAACATTTATTTTGTTCAAATAAACACATTGGGTTACATCTACTCAGTATTTAATAAATAAACTTTTTATGTTTATCTTTTCTTTACTATTAAAAAAATCTATCCTTTTTATAACTGGCATATAATACCCATCCATAAATTTCAGCTTTTTTTTTTTTTTAAATCTAAAATGTGCATTATACAATAGAATGCACAGTAAATTTTTAATTGAATAGCAGTTTTAATACAATTCAATTTAAACTTAAACCCACTCTCAAAAACATAAAAATGAAACTTTAAATAAATGTCATTCATTTAATTTATTTTTTCCATATTCCAGCAAATAATCAATTATATTTCAAGATATGAAAATGTTAATTAATATAATCTTTAAGCTTTTTCAATGCCTAAAAATTAATTAAGAGAGACTTTTTTATATGCATACGCTTCATAAATCTTTCTTATATATACAAGAAAGGTTTATAAAGCTTATGCATGTAAATACTTCTCTCAAAATAAAGCAAAGGATTTGCAACATAAATTGTTATTTATAATAATAAAAATAAATTTTATTCAAGCTTTAACTTCTAAAAAATTACATTTTTAAAATGTAGCACTAGCAACATATTTTTTTTAATTATTTAGAACAAAACAAAGGGAAAATATTTTGTCTTAAGTCATACGATTAAAATAATTTTTCCAAAAAATATGCAATAAGCATACAAGCCTGTTATCTTCAAACAGCTGAGAATTCAACACAATGAACATTACACCTCCACAAAAGAAAGTGAAATAATCATCTCCAAACTTCTTACAATATTCCTCAATTGACTCATGAGTAGGAGTATCACCAACATCATGATTTCCACAAACACAAATTAATGGAATATCAGGATGTAATTGTTTAAAAAGTTTAATAAAATCTTCCTCTTGAGCAGAGCGTAATTCAGTACCAACAAAATAATCAACAATAATTTTAAAAGGATTAAGAACACCATTGTATTAATCACATGATTTAAAAAACAGAAAAAATATGCACTTAATTACATCAGAAAATTAACAATTTTATTAGTTTGCAACTCTTCATGCCAATGAATTGTAAAATTACACTAAATATTTCTGTAAAAGAAAATTGCTGAAAAATTCCCACTTGTTCGAATAAATAAAAAAGTCAAATATTTTTAACTTATTCTTTTAATTATAATTTTTTTTATTTTAATTAAAATATTTTCAAGCACAAAAATTTCATAATCCTAAATTTTCTGCACTTCTTTTAGAAATCACAATACTGAGGTCCTACATATTTCTAATTTTTGTATGAAAACAAAACTATCTAAAGTAAAACTTTAGATAGTTTTGTTTTCAAAGCAAAACTATCTAAAGTAAAGTAATTTTTGTATGAAAACAAAACTATCTAAAGGAGAGATGTCTTAAGTATTATATTTCATTATATTAACTATACATCTAAATGAATTCTAATATTATTATTTCTGGGAATTAATAATTTTAATAAGATACCTGGCATTGCATCAATAAGATCACCACATACAACAAAAAAGCGAGGCCTGGGGACAATTGCATTTACAGCTTCAATGGTAGCTTTAGTAAGTTCTATCTCTTTCTGCCACCCAGGATCCTTTTTCTTTTCAATATATCTTTCGATTAATCCAAGTTGAGTATCTGCCCCTTGAATGAAACAGAATGGACCTTTCCATTTGCCTTCAATTTCTATTGCAATAAAAAAAAATAGTTCAATATAAATATACATGCAAATTGTTGTATATTATTTTTGGATGCTCAAAATAATTTCATGCAATGATTTAAGAACATGAAATTAATAATACTTTCATAGTTGATTTCATAAATTAAATTTCTTATACTGATTGTCAAAGTTAGTAACTGTTTTAGAAATAAAGTAATGATTGCATAAAATATATGACAAATAAAAATTCTTTAATAATGTTTTATTTTATAACCTAAGTTTAAAAAAAATGAACTTTTAATTTTAAAATTAACTATGTAATCAATATTAATATACTTAATTAAATTATAATTCATCAAAACAATGTAAATATTCCCAACTTCATCTACAAAAATATTAATTTGTGTATGAAGCAAAAAATTAAAACATTTTATACAGTTATATTATTTACCTTAATACTTGATAAAGATTATTTATATTTACCTTTCACAGTTGAATTTTGAAAATTACAACAATTCTAAGTTATTAATTAAATATAAATAAGGAATATTATACAACATCCAATAAAAGTTTAAGAGCTATCTAATAAATAGAAATAATTTTTAATTAATTAATTTTTTTGATATCATCAAACAGTTTCTTTATTTATTAAGTTATTATTTATATAAATTTTATTACAAATACATACATTGTTTTTATGGATAAGTTAAATTTTATAAAACAAATTAAATAAATATAAATACATATTCTTGATTCTTTCAAATTTTAATATGAAAAATTAATATATATATATATATATATATAGACACACATTAATTTTTCATATTAAAATTTGAAAGAATCAAGTCAATTCAAAAACAAGTATGAAAAGAATAATTTATCATATGACTAGTCAATGAGGCAATTTGACTGGTGATTAGAAAGGAGTAACTCAAAAAAATGTATAGTGGAGAGGATGTGTTTATTTAAATGTATGAGAATTAATTATTTTGTTTATTATACTTAATTGATTAATTTGTATTAAGTATTTTATTTTTTGATTACAGCATGTAACAATTATCATATTATATAGTAAACAATTGGATTAATTCAAAAGACAAAAATTTGTGACAATTACAATTTAAACTTTACTAAATATGCTGTTATATAAATACAAGCAAATCAAGCATGAATTCTTAAACAAAACAAAATCATACACGCAATCGAAATTCAAATACTGAGGATCTTTACATTTTTTAACAAAATTATACATATTTCCAAGAATAAAAATTAAAATAAAATTTTTAATACATTATGTGTATTTCAAATATATTGCACCAAATTACATGCTGTACCAAATGTTTCAATATAATTTATCAAAAGAGAAAAAAGCATAATAAATACTAAAATATTACAAAAAATAGCATTGCTTTTTACAAAATTATACATAACAAAAAACATATTTTTTAAAAAGTAATCAATTTATTTGCATTTTCTGACAACTTATCTATACATAATATATTAATACCCTCAGTAAATCCAGGAAAACTTTGATTTGAGGCTTTCTTTTCTAAAGAATGCTTTGCCATACTTTAATATCCTACATTATGCAAATGAAAAAAAAAAGGAATTAACTTATATATTTTGGAATACAAGAAACTAAAAATTTAATAATTTTTAAATACAACCATACAGTTATACAATTAAAAATTATAATAGCTCTAAGTTAATAAATTGTATAACTATATATGAAATAACTAAAACTCGTGCCTCTAAATACAAAGAGAAATAATTTATTAAAATATTATGATTTTTAATTAGTAATTGAGAACAACCATTAAATATTTAAAACTATATAATGTAAATATGTAAAAAGGAATAAAAGGAATTATTTGCTATAAATTTTGTTGAATACAAAGCTAAGAATAAAAATTTGCTTATTCTATTACCACATCTGCAACAATATATCACCAGTACAATAATATTTTATTATATCAAATATTAATTGATAATGTGATAAAATATTAGCAAAAATCTGTGCAGATAATTTATTTTTCAAACTAAAATGGATAAATAAATTCTAATAATCAAAATGCAAAAAATTAAATTACTAAGAATGTTAAGCAAAAAAAAAAAAAAAAAAAAAAAAAAAAAAAATTAAAAAGAAATTAAGTAAAATTATGTAAAATGATCCAAATGAAATAAACAAAAAAGTTAGATTTACAAATAGAATTATAGATCATTAATGTTTGAAATTAAATAGCAAATAATGCAGCATATATATATATATATATATATATATATATATATCAAATATAATTGGATCATATTTTAAAGTAATTTGTTGATTAAATGATAAAGAGCAATTGAAAGCCATTTTAGACTTCAAAAAATTTATAATAAAATAGAAAGTAGTGTACCACTTAAATGTAAGAGAAAAAGATTTTGATTCAAAATTTTACTTCAGCCAGTTAAAAAAAATACTACTTATGTAGAATAAGCACTTTGATTTATCATCTTTGAGCACTTATTTAAAAGTATTTTGAAAGATAAGATGTGTTTCACAATAGATAAGAGTATTAAAGATGGAATTTGGAATTTCCATTGAAATCCCACCAAACTTAAAATTATACTTAGCTTTTAATAAGCCACAAATATTTAACTTCATTAAAATTTCCTTTTTAAGCAATACCTTTAAATTTATTGCATTTTTTATGAATATAGGAATTATTTTTCTTCTTAGTTTGAAAATTTTAAATGAATAAAGATCCTTCATATATTCTACATATATATTTTTTTCTTTTTTGCTACAGAAATTTTTATACTTTACCAAAGTTCCACATTTACTCTTAATGTTATTATATTGATCATTTCCAAAAAAACTAATTATTCATTATTAAAAAAAAACAATGAAAACTAAAAATAATTTACAAAAAAAAAAAAAAAAAAAGCAGCAGCATTTGTATATACATATTTAAAAATACTAAATCAATTAATATATTGCATTTAAATATTTTAAGATACTTTTAAAATACAGGCTATTAAATGCCATTATGAGAGAAGAATTTTTTATATTTCAAATTATGCATTTGTTTCAAAAATAATATCTTAAATATATGTATTTAAAAAATAATTTTGACAAAAAAGCGAACCATTTATATATTATTTTTATTTTTAATTCCAAAATTATCAAATAATGTATATAAAATTTTAACTACTGTAACAATTTTCATATTCTGTTTTTTATTAAATAATATTATAATGTGGTGCATGTATTTTTTAAACTAATGATTACATGATATTATTATAGTTATCAAAATTTCCTTTACAGATCAATTGTAAATAAATGGCTGATTTTATTTTAAAAAAATGTTTTATTGTTTTATATGAATTGAATAAATTATGATACAATATAAATATATAAAAATTGCATTTTTTTTCTGTATATAATCTGCAGCGATGTATTATCAGCCAGACCTTTTTCTTTGAGTAAAAAAGAAAAATCATCGTATAATGTGCAGCAAATATTTGGAAATATATAATAATAATGGGATAACACAGATAATGTGGTGCCAAATAAAATAAAAAATACATAATATGATTAAAAATATAATAAACTGTATAAAAAATATTTATTATGAAAAAAATCCTTTTGGATCCATTTCAATGTAAAGTGTGATAACCTGAGATGATCGATCAAGATCCAAAAAGATTCTCATAAAACTTATCAATTTGTAATAACATTTAAAACAAGGTTAGACATATTTTAAAAATAAAATAAATTTGTATCATTAATAATTACATGAAAGAAATGGATTATTTTTGAACTGCACATTGGGTATTTTTTTTTTTTGTACTGGGCATACTTTGTTTTCAACCTTACACTGACATGTTTGCCTTATTTTTTTAAATTTACCTTCCCCATAGATTTTAGTTTAAAATTAGAAATGTAACTTAAGCGTTTTTGCTCCCACAAGGCAATATTCAAATTTGAATGTTTCCAGAGAGAAACATCTCAGGTCAAAACGGAAGGCGAAATGATGTTAGTCAATTGCAACTGTAATATCAGTGTGAGGAACTGAATTTGCACTTGAATATAATTGGACTATACTGATTATAGTTCATATAAATCAACTGAGTTGAGGCGCTGTTATTTATTTTATCTGCAAGTTGTTATTTATGCATCTGTTATTTATTTTATGAAACATAAACAGTGTTTCTTTCATAACTTTATTTTAAGCTTTTCTGATGAAAAATATTTTTAATCAAATAATCCGTGGCTGTGCATAAAACGCACAATGAAATTTGAAACTTTTTTTAACACATAATCAGGGTATTATATACAGGGAAATAAAATAGATATCATCATACTGAAGAATAAAAAATCAAAGCATATACCATAGACTTTTAAAAACTTACATTAAGAATAAGAAAAACAATTAGAAATAAAATTATAAACTTTATTTCAAATAACAAAAGCAAAATATACACATGAAAAACTCTCCATTATATGATGAATTTCAGTGTTAAAAGAAAAAAAAAGTAGTTTGCAAATTTTGTACAAAACTTTTTAACTCTAAGCAAAATGAAATCTACACACATATTTCAAAAATATAGTATCAAAGTAATTCACATTCATTATGAATATGCTTATTTATTTAACATTTTAAATGGTCAACAATATGAAACAAATAAAAGATATCATTCAAAAGATGCCGTAATAATGTAGACTAAACTTGATAAATTTAGAAACATTATAAGTTGAATCGTAAAAGAATTACTGATACACTGAAATGTATGACATATGTTATTAACGGTTTCACATCATAACCAAGTGATGAGTCTCATATAAATTTTAACTAAAGAATCTGTGATTTCAATAATAATACAATACCCGAATTACAGTAAATTTCTGATACACAGAAGTGAATAATGCAGCTATCGAGGATAATCCACAAAAAGAAAAGAAATCAATGCAAATAAGCATTTGAATATTTTAAACACTTAATAAAATTATTCCCAATTCAAAATAACTTGCAGATTTTTCTTGTTTAAAAATAACACAGAAAACAGATAATCCATTCACGGATTAATGAAAATTTATTATATATTAATAGATGAATTTTAGTTTCCTTTATTATTATAATCTATTGTCTTTCATCTATATAAATTATAAAAGATAGAAATCCTACATTTTCTCACAATATTTCAACTTACTCGATCTTAAACTGCTTAAATATTGGCCCATCTTTTTTCCAACTTTTTTTTTATACCAAATTTAAATTACAGTTTTATTTTCTTTGTATGAAAAAAGTCTTAATTTCATGAATGTTTGGCTTTTCAACATGAAGCTTAATTTCTACTTTAGTCAGGTATACTCTACATTTCTAAAATAACAAGAGTACATTAAACATTTAATTGATTTATGATGCAACTGAATCTCAGATAACATAAAATTAAATAACAAAATTTATTCATAAATAAAATTTTAAAAATCTAATCTTTATCTAATTTTAATCAGCAACAGCATTTATTCATACCACAGATTTCACATATAACACAATAAAATATAAAACAATATTTTAGAATATTTTTAAGAACAACGCGTAAAAAGATACAAAAAAGTAAATAAAATTTTCAGTTGTGACTAAAACTTCATTTATCTAAATTCTGATTAATTATAAATCCAACAATTTTGCAGAAAAATGGCAGTCAAATGAGTAGGAAAAGCTACAAGTGAAATCTTTGGACATTCCCAGTGTGAAGTAAGAATATACTTAAGTGTAAATGTAATGAATTATTTCATTTTTCAAGCGCACAATTCCAAATAATAATGTGAACTTTTTCACAGTACACAAAACTGATATTAATATTGAATTACATATTAAGCAATCTATTAAGAAAGCTTTTGTCTGGCATAAAAAAATATTAAGTTGAATGTTGCATTAACTTAATTTAACTATTTACTGTCAAGCATATATGAGATAAGGATCTCAAGAAATGCTTTAACACAACTAAGCAATTATATTCTAATACAAAATAATGTACAAAATATTATGTGTTTGTAATCATTAAACTATTATATGAGGAAAATTTTCCAATCCAAATAACTTTTTTATCAGTTATCAAGAAATTTCATAAATTACACCAAGTTTGGTCTCAATTAATCAGAATATAATTGGAGCTCTACTGTATTTCCAATGCACATTGAAGATAAGTTTATTTAAATCCTCTAGACTGTGAAAGAATTAAGTGACTCATAAGATTATTTACCTAAAAAAATTTGATACACAGAAATACTTTTATAATATTGTAAATGTTTCAAGATGTGTTTCCTTTCACCTCACTCTTAAAAAAATAATGACTAACATTTTTTACCCCATAACCATCATAAAAATCTTTAAACATAAAATTGTAAAACTATCATAATGGAAATTATTGAGTACTAAACGACAAAATTTCCATATTCTTTATAATATGTAATGTCTTAAAAATTTTAACTATTTCCAAATGGAAAATTTTAAAATCAATGTTGAATCATTATCAATATTTTCTAAATTAAATAATTATTTACTAAATTCTATTTCACTAAATTCTAATGAAGCAAAAATCAGAAAATAGCCTTTGAGTTATTAAAATTACAAAATCTTTTATATTCATTCCATCATATTTTTAAATTACAAAAAAATATTAATAGGAACTTTGAATTACAATATTCCATTTATACTTGAAATTTCATGCTTCTGCTTAAAATATTCTTACAATTATAATATTTATAACCAAACAATCTTAGATAATGAAATTTAAATTTAAGCCAATCATTAAAAAATGTATTTTTATATAAAATAAAATATCTTAGGAAAAAGGGTAGTTGAAATAATTATGTCTCAAGTTTACAATTAACACAAGAAACTAAAATTGAATGAAAATATTCATTCAAAAATTAGAATATCAAATGTATATTAGATATAATTAGAAAAAATTTATCACATATATATAAGAAATATATTTTTTAGTTATTATTTTTAAATATTTCTAAAACAGCTGTAAAATAAGCATTTACTCACATAAAATAGCAAACACTTATAGATATATATAAGCATTTATTTTCAAAAATATTTCAAATAATAAGTAAGAAACATATATTTCTCATTTTTATAAAATACATTAATCTAGAATATAATTATTATAATAAATGTTTTATGATTTACAATTATTCTAAGACAATATTTTCAGGTACATTTCCCAATTCATAATATTTGTGCTTAATTTGATTCTCAAGAAGTGTTACAACTCGAAATCCAGATTTATCATTTCTAAGTTGAGCTCCTATAGCAGAAGTAACAACTACTTCAAGATTTTTATAAAATCCTCCAGCATTACCATGCCAATGACCACAAAATATAGCTCGAATATCTAAAAGGCAACAATGTAGAAACATTAGACATCAGTTTTTGTACTCAAAATAGAAAGCAAACGACACTTAACATATTTCAAAATTGAAACACATTAAATGATAAAAATTATACTTTGAATTAAGACTAATGATTATTCTCCATCATTTATAGAATACTTATAAAAATATGTAGAAGTATTTACTTAACTTTCAACAGGTTATAAGATTTTTGAGATTATAAGTGCTTTTCTCTTATAACACAAATTAAGACTTTATAATCATATAAAACCAAGGAGAGAGCAATAGAAAGTGTTTGATTAGTGATGGAGTTGAAAAGCAATACAATTAAATTAAAATAGCATACATTACATGTAATTTTAGTGTAATTAAAATTGATTTTGTGACTACAGAAGTTTAAGGCATTATTTTTAATGCTTTTTTTTAATTACTTTTCAAATTATTCAAGTTTTTTGATAGTCAGTAATTTTTCCTCTGTTAATGTGGTAAATACTAAATTTGAGGTCAAAAACGCAAACAAAAATGGAGAATAATAATTAATTTCATATTTCTAACACAGAACAGTTTATCACACTCTGAAAAATAATTTCTTTTACAAGTAAAAAAGAAAGAGGAACTAATTTGAAATAACAGAGACTTGTAAGTTTCCTCTTCTTAACTATGCTATTCGTTAAAAAATTTTTTATTGTTATTATTTATCAAAACTTCCACTTCACAATAAAGTATATGCAAAGATGAGCCACTTTCTAAACTTTTTGTTTATAAAATAACTATATAAATATACAGAGGGATTATTATCATGACTTATAATTGATTTGCAGGTGGAAAATTTGCTACTATTCTCTAATGGAAATAAAACTTCCTGTCACTTTTCTATGATTGGCAAAAATATGCTGATTTTGTTTTAATATTAAAAAATGACAGAAAAAATGTAAAAAAATAGATTGAGAAAATAAATGAAAAATTATAATAAAAATTTTTCTTATTTTTACATTCAAAAATTATAATACAAAACCTCAAAGTTTTCTGGCATTTTTCTCTTACAACATATAAATATCATATACTAGCTAAAAAAGGTAAGATTAAATGGAAATCACAGAAAAGCCACTTAATTAGCAAGTGTCATTAAACTGGTAACATTTAATTTTATTTTAACATTTCTAGTACATATAAACTTTGTAAAATCAAAATCAAAACAATACATAGTTCAAAATTCATTTATTGTAGACTTTACTTTTATTAACTTACTAGCATCATGAAACTTCTGGAGCCATTTTTGTCTAATTTCATATGAAATAGTGAAATAGGATTTTTCTTCATTTGGATCTTTAAGAAACCATGGAATATGCTGGAATATAATGACATGCTTATATTTTCCACTTTTAGCTTCTTCTAATTGTTCATTTAACCATGTTTCCTGTTTCGCAGCTAAATCTTGAACCTTTATGAAAAAGAATATTAAAATGTATGATGAAGATTTATAAACATAAACATATCTTGATGCATAATTTTAAAAGATTAAATATAATTCTGTTAAATTTTTAACACTTGTATACTTTTCTTTTTACACATCATAAAAAATACCAATATTAAATTTAAAAAAAAAAAAAATTACTTTATTTCACAAAATTCTAAATAACATTAAATCATAAAATTAATGCTAAATTTATAAAAATATTTATGTATCTTTTAATAATTTTATAAAAATATTCCCTCAAAGGTCACAAAGTTGAAGAATAGCTTATGTCTAAAATGATTTATAAAAAACTTTGAAATCAGTTGCTACATCTAAATAAGATTTCATGATATATTAGAAAATAAAAATTGAATATTTTTAAGTATTAATATTAGAATATTCCTGTACACTTTACAAAGAATATTTCAAATAAAATATATGTATACATTTTTTATGGTTATACTGAATTATCCTAATAAAGAGTTGAATGTATTAAGAAAGTACACTGCAACAATTAAAATTGCTACACCATTCAAATATGCTATACACATGAATTCTACATGATAGGAGGAATAAACCATGATGTGCAAATAATAAGATACACAAACAATAAATAATATGCAAGCAATGTGTTTAAATGGAGAAAAATTGTGTACAGCAGGATTACACAAATTTGCATTTGAACATTATAGCCTGGGTTGAAATTGTTATGATGACTCGTGTAAGAAAAAATGCTTAATATCACATTTCTGATTTTAATAAAAGTAAATTATAGTTTACTGAGATAGTAATTTACTTTGTCATAGTATATCTACTCACGTGATTCCTCAGTTCCCAAGATTGTCTACAGATACACATCCCATCCATACAATCTCTATTAGAGTTAATGCATAGGCATTGATCGAAAAGAAAGCTATTTATGTATATAAAATGAATAACAGATGGCATCACAACTTGGCTGACTTATTTCAACTATAATTAGCTTTGACCAATTACGTTCAAAAACAAACTTGGTTCTTTATAATGGTACTACAGTTGCAAAAACAGTTGCTATTATCATTATATATTTTGTCTTGATCTGCGTAGTTTCACTCTGAAAATATTCATGTTCCTATATCGTTATGTGGAAGCAAAAATTTTTCAGCTACACTGCAGATTTTTAAGTAAAGGCTATAGAGAAGGCAAATATATAAAACATGCGTGGTACAAAAAAGTGTATCCAGTGTGCAAATCAAAAATAATCCATTTTCACATTTAATTATTAAGGAAGAAAATTTCATTTTACAAAATTATGTCTAGTTTTATTTTAAAAGTAACTAAAAAATAAAAAGCTGCAAGTTTTAATAATTTCTCGGAATTAATGTGTTGATTGATCCTGTTTAACATTCTTTGCAATGACATAGATTCAAACATATCGTTTTCATAATATATGTATTTTTCTGCACAGTTTGTTATATTTTTAATAACACTGTGCATATTTTTATTTTATGGCATCTACATTATAAACAGTATTTATTTTTGTCTAATCGATAGGAAAATTGTTGCAGATAATTCACTGCAGCAGATTACATGACACCTTTTTTCTTTACTCAGAAAAATTGGTCATGTAGATAATATACAGGAAAATACGGTATTTCAATACAAAATTAGTCATAAAAATATACTTCAGAAAAAATGATTTGATGCAAATTTAATAAACTTTTCATATTTAATGAAAAATTTTAAGCTAATAGTAAACAGTGATAATTAAAAATATAAACAATCGCATATGTAGTATTAAGAACTCAACTATACAAAAATGTATGTGAACCAATATATTTTTGATTAAATCCTATGAACTGGTATGGGTGCTAACCATTGATTTAGCTTTATTGTCTGGTCATCTCCTAGGCTAGATAGCATTTATGCTGATTTATTTTTAAGGCAAGTGTTACTTTCCAGTTAATTAAAACCAGATATTTCATAAAATATATGCTATTTACATTATTCATTTAGATTTATAGCACAGTTTTTAATATCTGCTAGATTTAATTTCTTTAAAAACAAACACACACACACACACACACACACATATATATATATATATATATATATATATATATATATATATATATATATATATGCTGTGTACTTTAAGTGCTTTTATTCTTCTTATTCATTGCAAGAAAATTTAAATTATGTATATTTTTTAACTAGTAAGAATAGTAGCATTGGTATTTATATTTGCTTTGTAATATATAATCTCTGTCAATGTGAAATAATCTAGGAAATTATTTTCTAATAATTAGTTTTTGTTGTAAGTAATTAAAATGAAATATTCAAAATCTTGATATTTGAAATCTAAAATAGTGTTAGTTATTTCATGTTTCTTGATTCCAACATTAAAAGAGAAGCAAAAGTGCTACAGGACAATGTCTTAAAATATTGCAGACCTCTGAAAAGTTTATTTTAGAGATTTGGTGGCTTAACATGAGTGATGAAAAATAACTAGAAATTTAATATACTGGTGATTTATTACATTTCAATGAACACTTTATCATAACAGAGCTTCCACAATTAGACAGATGACAATGAATGTTTATAAAAAGATGAATAGTCAATACTAAACAAGCCATGTGGCCAGCAAAGGTATCTAGCACAAATTCCCCTTTTAGTAAAAAACAGAAATTCTTGTTATTGGTGTTCAGTACACTTGACTCAAGTCGCTAACTTAAATATACAATATAAGCATTATCTACTTCCAATAATTAGTTTATTAGCTGATACCAATAACTGGAAGATAAACATTTCTGACAAATAGTCTCTAAGTGGACAAAATTTCAGATTTTATGGAAAACCAACAAAACATAAGTTTTCTTGAAAGCAGAATAAGAAAATTTAAACTTTCTCTACTGTGACTTGAAGTAATGTAAACATAAAATTTAAGTTTCATTTTTACATCACTGTAGTAATCTGTAGATAATTTCAGTGTGAACTTTGATAATATTTCTGATTTTGGAGATTGTTGAAAAAGTAAAGATAGAACCTACAAGAATATTTTATTTTTAATTAAATAAGAAAAGAGTGATGTTCAATTTAAGAAATATTTAATATTAGTGTCAAACAGCATAGGATTGAAATATTCAAAGTTTGAGTTATGTGTGGTTGAGATTTTGTAAGCCAGATGTTCCGTGAAGTGATATAATTTAGGCTATTGAGACAAATGAAGCATTTGGCACAAAAATTAAAAATTGCATCAAACCTGTAAAGGCTCATAATACTTTGCCATTATTTTGGATGTAAAACAAGATTAATCTTTAAAATTACATTATAATTACATATAAGAAATATAATGGGACTTACAAGAGATGGATCTTCAAAGTATTGTGAATTTAGCACAATAAACATTACTCCTCCACAATAGAAAGTAAAGTAATCATCACCAAATCGTTTTTTGTATTCTTCAATAGCTGTAGGAGTAGGTGTATTTCCTACATCGTGATTCCCGCAAACACATATCAGAGGAATATCAGGATGCAATTCTTTGAACAGTTGAATAAAATCATCTTCTTGAGCTGTGCGTAATTTATTTCCTAATGAAAACAATTCAATAGAATAAAATTCGCAATTATAAACAAATTCAGAGAAATATTGCATTCACAGAAACACCAAGAATATGAATACCTGGAAAAGCATCAACAAGATCTCCACAAACAATAAAAAAACGTGGCCTTGGTGAAATTGCATTGACAGCCTCTATGGCTGTTCTAGTTAATTTGATTTCTCTTTCCCAGCCTACATTTGTTTTTTTATCGATATAACTATCTAGCATACCAAATTGGGTATCCGCTCCTTGTATAAAACAAAATGGTCCATCCCAATGACTTCCATTTTCTATAAATATAAAAAAATTCATTAGGTGAATATGTCAGGAATTTATAATTAAAAAAATGTCGCTATAAATTTTTTAATACTGAAAAAAAATCAGTTTCGAATGCAAGAAAATAAAGTACACAGAAAATAAATGCTATAAAATATTAATATTTCACAAAAAACATATAATCAAAAAAATATTTAATTCAACTTTGTGACATTTCCACAAGTTGATTGAAATCACATCACTTTGATAAATCTTACATATTAGTCATTAATTAAATATATTCTTTTTATTGTGATACAAATGATTATGATATACATACATATATAAACTGCTTACACATTTTCATTTCTTCGAGGTAAATCAATCCAATATAAAATTTTATAATGAAAGTGTAAAAAAAATCTGCAAAAATTAATAAAAAGAAATAAAAATTTAAGAAAATTTTACCTTTTGAATATTTTAATGCAAATTCATTTGATTACTTTTTAAGGAAAATATCATTTGTATTAATATATTTGTAAATAATTTAATTAAAAAAAATTAGAAACATTTTCTAGGATATATAATTTTGTCTCGTGTTATTTTGACATCATTTACATAATGAAATGATGTTCACAAAATTGAAGTTATTATATGTCAATTATTCTATGTATTCAAAATCACTAAAATTTATAAAGAAATGCTTTAGCTCTAAGTTTTAAAAATATACAATATTTTTTTTAAAATAATAAACTTACTTGCCTACTTATATATATAAAATATATATATTTGTGCCAAGTCAAATTAATTAATGGCATGAGAATTGCAGCAAGATATAACAAAAATAAACAATAACAAAGAATATTTTTTTTCAAATATTTTACAAAAAATATATGAAATAATTTTGTTAACATACATTTAAAAAATTAATTTTAGTTGGAAGATGTTTGCATGGAAATTGGCGGAAATTCACAAAAAAAATCATTATGCATTGAATATTTTAAAAATATGCCTGTCATTTGCCCCATAAAAATAAAATATTTCAAATTTTATAAAATTATGAGCATAATTAATAAATATTTCACAAGAATGTTTACTTCTTTAATAGAAAAAGTTCTTTCAATAAAAATATATTTCAGCAATAATCAGAATTTTATCAAAAGTAATGTCCTCTTGCAATATTTATTGATGATTAATTTAACCAATAAAATTTGTACTAGATATACTTTTTAAATTTTATAATAGGTACAATTAAAACTTATGAGAAAGTCCAATTTTTTTAATAGATTGTTATTCAAATTTAATATTCTGAAGATACAAGCATTGAGTCTTCGGATAAAGATATTCCATTAAAGTAATGATTTTTACTAAGCGGTTATATTGTTAATCATGAATAAAATTTACACATAATGTAAATTTTATTCATGATTAACAATGGGGGTGTTACTTTTTTCTAGAAAGATTACCTAAGAGTAAAGTATTGTAAGTTTCTAAAATAAAGAGAAGCAATGGATTCTGAATTCAAATCAATAAGTTTTGTTTCTAATAAAATTCATATTATAAAGATTAAAATAAAGTAGACATAATATATATAAATGCACTGCAGGTATTGAGACTGAAAAAATTAACTATTACTGATAAAAATATCAATTTTAATTGTTAACATTTATTTTAATTTAAAATTTTAAAGATTTAGGCAGATCCATTTATAATCATAATATATAATCATTTTGTAAACTACATCAGCCCTCAAAGCATATGAAACTTCCCATGGATTCAAAATCTTAAAGTACATAAATTTTTATTTAAAAAAAATGAAAATTTTTTATACATTTATACCTTTTAAAAATCCAGGAAATTTTCGATTGGAAGCAATTTTAATCAAATGTTTGCTGGCCATATCCAAATTTTAAATGAGCAACCAATCCTAAAAAATTGTAAACCTTGTCATAAATATAAATTTTCAATCAATATTTTAATAATCAAAAAGACATTTATTACAACAATAAAAAATTTAATTAATTAGTTATCTATTGATTTCTGGTTATGAACACATTTTCCCCTATTCATCTCTAAATAAAATAAGTTATAATTTATTCATCAATGGTTCTCTTTAACTTATTCTTTTACATCAAAAATGAATATTTTCATTTTATAGAATACCAGAAATTTATAATTTTCAATCTCTATCTATAATCAAAGAAATTTACCTTAACAGATATAAAGAATTATTATCTTCACAAATGAAAATGTGCTTTCCACAATGTAGGATAAGGAGCAAATTAATACATGAATTTTTTTTTATGTATTAAATTTCTTTAAAATGCACTATTCTTATTGTTTCCTCAATTGTTATGAGCTTATAGTATTGTATACAACATTCTCATTTTTAGACATTACAAAACAAATGTCTATTAGAATTTAGAGTACTAACATATTAACCCATCATTTTTTACTCCATAAAAAAACAGCATCAAATTTTGAATATTTAAATAAAAAAATTTTTTTCATTTATGTCAAAGCTCTTTCACACAACTTAAATATACTGTAAAACAGACTCTATACAACAGCTGAAATCATTACAAATCTTCAAACTCCAATGTTGATTAGAACCTTTTAATGGAAGTTGCAAACAGAGAACATGCAAATTTAATTTGGTTTGTTTGCTGTTCTATAAGTTTCATTTAATATCATTAGCAGTTCATAGCTTTCATATGTGGTATCTAAGTGGATTAGGATCTACAGTTTAAGTGGATTGCAAACTGCTGCAAACATCCATGCCCAATATAAAATTCAAACCCATGAATTGTTAAATAGAAGGTTAAGGCACTAACTTTTCCTCTGTTAATTCCGGTTGGATATTCCAAAAGATACTGTTCTGAAAGATTAAAGTGTTGATATTGTTGAAGTAGAATCTATAATTTCATTTGATAAATATTCATATTATCTCAAATCCTCAGCCTTATCAAAAAATTGGAAAATTTAAATCCAAGTATTCCATTTCCATAATAGGTATTTTCAATGATTTTGTTCACTTATATCTTATGATATAGCTTGAAACCAAACTGAGTATTGCTGTTTGCGAAACAAATTGGAGTAATGTACGGCCTTCTCTAATTCCTGATTAACTAAGACGAAATGCAGTTACCATCTTTCATCTTACAACAGGACATGACTGTCTAGCCTTTCATTTGAAGTGTTTGGATATTCTTAATGTTCCTGTTAGTCCACTCTGCAGCTCTAAAGAAGTAATGGACAGGGGATATTGGGACAGTGAGTGAGATATTGGGAGGCAAGATCGCTCCTTATATAAATGACATCAGTCTATTTTCTGTAGTTTACATATTTGTAACCTTTAATCCTTAGTATTTTTTCCTAGCCATTGAAAATTTTAAAAAATCAATGTCTAATGATAATGAAAAAATTCTCATAGGTCATTAAATATAAGCAATATTGGAAAAGCACAATTATGTAATTTTAAATATTTTTAATGGTGTTGTTAATTCTTAATCACAAAATAAATGAAGCTTTGAAGAGGATTTTTCAGTTTTCATGATTAGCCCACATTCTTTGAAACAAGAACACACTACCTATTAATCTCAAGTTAGATACAAGTTCTAAAATTTATAGGAATATTTTTTAATGATTAGAAGCTACATGAATAACTGTTTTGCTGGAGATGAAAATTTATACAAAAAATGTTCACTTAGTTTTGAAAAATTCTAACAGACCATGAAAAAAAATCCTTTTTATTTTCATGTTAAATGAATTTCTCACACAAAACATAAGGATGTAAAACAAAGGTAGCTTAACTAAATATAAACAAAAAATGTGCATTTCATTGTTACATTATTTAATCAACCATTGTATCTTGAAATATAAACTAATTTTTAAAAACTTTAAAGCAACAAAATCAAACAAATATTTTTCACATTTGTTCATTTGAGAGTTATTCATTAAATCTTAAATATTTTTATAGAATAATTTATTTACATAAATTTAGTTTTCAAATTTTTTGTTTCATTATTTAATTAATAACTTAATGTGTAATGCTGCTATAGTATTTTTAATGTGGACAGTTGTTTTACCAATTTTCAATTTAATTTTTTATGCTTCCTATATTATAATATTTAGATAAAATATTATAATAGTATCATATTAAAATTTTACACATAAAGATGAGTCAATATGTTAATTTTAAATATTAACATTCTTCCTAGTTCCTGTTTGTTATGTTTTTCTTACAAAGCATCACTAATACTATTAAAAAAAATTAATTTCTAATGATGATGATTTATCATTACAGCTTTACAAATAATTTGTTGTCAAATGTTAAAAGAAAAATTCTCATAGGTCATTAAATATAAGCAATAAAAATATATTAATGTTTTTCATGTTGTGTTTTTCTTACAAAGCATTACTTGTTGCTAATGAATTAACATAATTAAAAATTATTTTGTAAATATGTTAACTTTCCTTGGAAATATATTACTGTTCTTTTTTACCCTTTGATTTTTATTGATGTATTTACCATGAAATATGAAAAAATAGTTCTCTAGGTTGCATGTAAAAATTTCTCTTTTACTATATTTTTTATGCTGTACATATCTTGAAGATGTGAAAATTTTATAAAAGCAAATTCAGAAATTCTTAGTGTATTTTTTTGTTTTATATTTAGAGCCCATTTTTGTGTGCAGTAAGAAAATTAATGACACCTAAGAGATAACTGCTTGGTGACCAACCACTCCCCTTAATGTAGATTAACCTAACAATTTTATGTAACCCATTTACTAATTTCAAACTGTGAATATGTATATTCCCTTTTTCTTTTTTTAATTATAACAACAAGGTCATATAATATATCTCTGTATTTTATTTATTTAATGATTTAGTTTTTATCTGATAAACTTGATTATACATAAGATGTTTTCTTGTTGTCTGCTCCACTTTTCCCAATGAACCATATTTCGATATGAAGTTCAATTTCCTCAGCACACACATGCTATAGGTACCCCTTTATAGGTTAGGCAATGATTCACAATCTATTCATTTAAAAATAGGATATATAGAGAGAAAATACATTCATGCTCGAACTGGGATTTGAACCCAGGACCTCCCTATCAGCAGTCAGACACTCCGACCACTAGACAGGGTGTGCGGCTACATTTGATTTTTTACCACAGAAATATATATGAAGAAGCTACATATAATTTGTACTAAATATATTTTCTAATTACTTTTGAGTACATCTTTCTTCTTTTGTTCCTAAGCGATGGGTCCAACCAAGATTTTATATGAATTAAAAACATTTAGAAACCAAAATGTATCTTTAATTATAATATTTTTCTAAGTAAATTTGAAATTATAAATTTGTCTAGTTATTTTACCCATTTGCGTAATTAAACAAAAAGTTCACTTCTCAAGTAGAAATCAGAATTTATTTCAGTTATTATGTCATATTCTCGATAAGTATAATTTCAAGATTTTTTCTATTACTTACTTAAGTTAAATTAGCATAAATTACGAAATAAGATTTCAGGCTTAATCAGGCAATGGCAAAAATGCTTTGCGTTTGGGAAAATCAATAGATATGATTTGAAAGGTCTTGTTACGTTTTTAATACTCTTTTTTCACTAGTTTCCTTGCAATTTGAATCCATTTATGCCTTTCTGATTATTCTCAATTGAAAAGCTGCTAAATATAGCCAACTATTTCATGATTTTGAATTTGTCTTAAAATAAGAGGGTAACATCTGAGCTGGCACTCTCTTCTCTGAAACTTTTAATGATGGATCACAGGTTGTCTCAGCGAAACGATTCCCAGGCTTGCTGCTAGGGTCTACCAAACCCTTTATACCTTATTATTTTGAATTACCAGCGTAAAATTAAGTAAGTCATACATATTTTTTGATTTGATTCTATTTCATGAAAATTCCAGCAGTTAAATGAATATGAATTAAAGATAGAAGAATGAAGATGACCTCAGAGCTGGAAATTAAATGTCGAGAGAAACAGTGCAATGATTTTAGGAAAACAAAGAAAGAATCTTTCTGTGTAAAGTGTAAGCAAGCGCTTTTTGAAAAAACTCTCTTACTCAATGCGAGTTATAAGCCTAAGAATATAAAGCTTCAAAACATTTTTTATTGTAACCTAACCTAACAGTACATAACCAGCCAAGAAGAGATATGGTAACATGCACAACTCTTTTTATAGAAATAAAATATCTATTATTTACGCTACAGTCACATATCGATTTTTTTCTTTTCAATGTAAAACTGGTTAGTACAATAGAAAATGTAAAAATACTCCATAAAATGTTATCTTCTTACTTGATTAAAATATGTGTTTGGTTTTAATCAAACATTTTAAATTAATACTAAATAACTTCCCTATTATAAAATGCCAATAAATTATTTGAGTGATTTTTTATTAGCATATATCTCTTATACAGGAAAAATTAAAAATAATCATAAGGTAATAATCTACCTTGAAATTATAAATCTTATCTTTCTTATCTCTTGAACTTTATCTGAGGACATTTCCCTTAAGAATAATTTGTTATCAGTTGCTAAGATATTTCAAGTCTAGCAAATTGTAAGTATTTGTAAATTTTGTATTTAATTATAATAGATTGATAAGTAAAATAATTTTCTGTAAATAATCATTTATTACTATATATAATTTATTTTTCCAAATCAAATATGTAAGTTTTTTCTTATATAAAAAATAAGCACTTAAAGTTTTAGAATAAAAAGGTTGATAATTATGTACTATAATTTTTTCTATTTACTATGTAATATACATACATGTAAAATTATTCATTATCATCCCTTCAATTTCATTTGCATCCAATTGTTAATATTTTAATGATTTTTAATATATATATATATGTGTGTATGTGTGCATATATGTAATATGTACATATTTTTTATGGTGATTTGAATGGAAATTCTTTCATTTACAAAATTTTCTCCCTGCTATTTTTTACTTGAACCTTAACTTAAGCTAAATTTCTTAATTTGCAGTCATATAGGATAGATAAATAAATAGCCACTTCCATTTATATTATTTATTTGATATTATTTAGACATATGATAAATTGGCTAAACTTTTAATAATCTTAGCTATTTATTAATATTAAATTTAATTATTACATATTGATTTTCTGCAATAATTATTTTTTAAGATTTATATATTTTATTATAATAGTATAAACATTTTAACTCAGTATTTGCAATTGTTTTGTTTTTGTTTGTTGTTGTTTGAAACTCTGTTTCATATAAATCTAGACTTAATCAGGAATCTAATTATATTGGTAAAATCCTGATATGAGTTTGGCACAGGTTCCAATTTCCATGACTAGCACTGCACAGTTACCTCACCAAACTAAATAACATCACTTCATACAATTTCCAAAATCCCAATCACACTCGGTCTTGAGTGTTGTAATCTCATTCCTTATTTTATTTCAAGTTTCGAAACTTTGAATATTTCATTTAGCACAAGAGGACAACAAAGCAGTGAAGCTGTGTCAGTAATGTAAATTACATATATTATGAAAATTCAAGTTTGTAATAAACTGGACAGTGGTACACAACTAAAAAACATCCATTGTAATACAATTTAGTTCAGGAAAATAACCATGTAACAAAGCTAAATCATTAATATAAATAACATACACTTTTAAGAAAATTCCATTTTTTGTTAAGAAGAATTACAATTTATAATAAAACACAAATTCAATTTATTAACATCCATATTACACAATATTTTTCGGGAAATGCAAAAATTAAATTTTGAAAAATAATGAATATTTATTTTTATTATTTTTCTATATCAACTTTAAACACAAATGTTTCAAGTACAAATGTAAAAAAAAAATGTAATTCATAGCAAAAGCTTCAAGGGGTACTATTACTCCAAGCAAATTTCATGCATACAGACATCAGGTTAGGTTATAAAATCACAAGAATCCATTCTAGCTTGGTGCTTAGCACCCATCCTGCCCCATAGGTTTTATTCTCAAAATTTATACATTAAATGTTGAATATTTGAATATAAACATGCTAGAGTAAATATAATTTTCAATAAAAATCATTAAATATTGTACATAATTTTTAATAATTAGATTTAATTGATATCAATATTTTTTTATTATTTCATTACAGAAAATATCTATTGTTCACACATTTATTTTACCTTTGTTCACTTACTCTTTTCTTACAACTTCAATTACATCTTGCTAGTGTTACTTTCAATTCCACACAGGACATCCAAAAGTATATTGATCTGTGCTTGTACTTGTGGCCATCAAGTTTCTGCATGGAAGAAGGAGCTGACAAGTTTATGCGCTGTCAAAGTGTTAGCAGAAAATCATAAATTTGAGTGGTGATTACTATCTGCATTTAAAATACTGCTTTCATGTTTTATTCTACCTTTATTAAGACATATTTTGGTAGAAAAATTACATTACAACCTGATAAAAATGAATATTTACATTTAATAAAAATTAGATATCGTACCATATAACCTATACACATGATAAAATAGCTTATATCATCAACTGCAACCTATTTTTTAATAAGATTTTAAACTTCTTACACTTTCTAAACATTTTAAAGTATGCTATAATATTTATATTTCCTTAGTAACATGTAATACAACTGTTAGTTTTTTTTATTTTTTATTTTTTATTTTTATTATCTATATTCTATGTATTATCCCCAAAGATATCAATTCAGTGAATAGGAGTAATATTAAAATTATTAAACTGTGTATTGAAAATTTTGATTATTAAATGTAGATTGTATTTATAAATTATGAATTTTTTTTTTCTTTTGTGTTATATATAAGTTACAAATTCATTTTAATTATTTCAGAATCCAAAATGACTCTTAAATGGGGTGTTGTAAGTGCTGGTAAAATATGCCATGACTTTGTTACTGCTGTACAAAGCATTTCAGAAAATAATCATGAAGTAAGTAAGTATACATGAAATTGTGGATTAAAATAAGTAACTGTATATACTAGTTCTGAAGTGAATATTTTTTACAAGTATTGAATGCCTGGTTTCAGGAAATACCTATTGATGGATAGAATTTCCTTTAAGTTCTCGTAAATACAAAGAAATTTGAGTGCAGTTAGTATTAGTTATATGGTCATTTCAAAGTCTCTTAATTAAAATAAAATAACAAAATATATAATTTAAAGTAATATTTTTTCCTTATTGTCACTTATATCGTTATTTTAAAAATTAAGTTACTGCAATTGTTAATGTTATTATATATTGAAGTTTTGTGATATCAATGCTTATAAAATTTGAATAGCTTTTCACTGTTATATTCATATGCTTTTGGTTATTTTTTAATACTATAAAATTAAATGATTATGTTAGCTTATGATATTGCCCATTTATTGCAGAAGCTTTGAAAATGTATTGCAATGAAGAGTTGAAACCTCTAATATAACTCCAACTTGTACAATTTGGGCATACAATGTATAAATTTTGATTAAATCGTAAAATCTTATGACCATGAATTGAAATCATAAATGTATAACACTCAAATTAATCTGAAAATATAAAAGTTTTCTTTTCAGTTTCTTTAATATGATTGATTAGCATTCATAAGGTATATAATATTTTTAAGAAAGAAATGAAAGAAATTTTGTATTCTCTATTATATATTGTTTATTATATTTCTTAAGAAAGGAAGAAGCAAAAACTTTATTATGGACTTAAAAGCAATTGGAACGAAATGGAATCATTTGTGCTTTTACAGTCCATTTTTAACTATATTTAGTTAAGCATGATTTTTTCTATGACAATTGAATAAAAGTTAATTAATTTTAATTATTATGTTCTTTTCAAAGTATATTATAATTGTGTATTATCATGAATATTAGAAATACAATTCATCTATATCTATGCCATTTCTATTCCTGAAATTTCATTTCATTGAAAATATTATCTAATTTACAAATTTGTTAATTAAGAATTTTTATTTTTTATTGTGAATACACATAAATGAAATCACATTGATACAAGATTGTAATATGATAGTTTCATTCAAGAGTAAAATTTGTATAGTGTAAAATTCAAAAATTTACTTTAATTATCTTTAATAAAAATTATCAAATTTCTAAAGAAAGAAATATGTATTTTACTAACTGTCATAGTTTTTTTAATAATTTAATCAGAATTTTAACTTTTCTGTGGTTAAAATCTTTAATTGATTTTAGTATAAAAAAAGTATAAGTGATTTGTTCAATTTTATATCAAACAAAATATTGGTGATTAGTTTAGAAACAATGTAAATATTTAAACTTTGATCAGTATTTAATTATAAAATGTAATATATATATATATATGTGTGTGTGCTTATTTTACCAAAATTAATACCTTTTGCTCAACATTGCAGAGGTTGTTTATGTTTAATTTTACAAATTTGTACATTTCTTAATAATATTAGTATTATTAAGAAATGTACAGATAGTATTATTTTTATAGCAGCTAAATCAGTTGCTGATATACAAATAGTCAATGGTTTTTGGTTTTTCTAGGTATTGAGTAATCAATACTTTGTGAAACAAATTGCATGCGATTTATAGAATGCATCCTTTACCTTAATAAATACAAGAAATATTTTTGTGCATTTATTTCTTTTATTTGCATCCTTGATGCTATGCTATTATTAAATTGAAAAATTAATTGTTTAAATTAGTTATACTTAGTGAGTATATTCAATGTTTTGTTTGTTTTTTTTTTCATTGTGTTCGATTTATTGGCAGAATTAAATAAATACTTAGATTTTTATGTAACATAAAAAACTAAATTTGCCAAAAGTTCTTTATTTTTTATTTATAAAGAACAAAATTTAATACGATTGTCTTATCAATTTTATCATTTAGAAGGACCCATGTATTGTATTAAAATTTCAACATCTTCAAATGTATTTATATTTGAACCAAACTACTCACTGAAACATTTCTTTATATTTTATATATTTTTTGAAAGCCAAAGAGTTATTCATCTCATACAAATTATTTTGGGCATTAGTTTTTGTATATTGAAGTCTAATATATATATGTTTTTCATTTTTCTAATGCATAATTGTTTTGCATAGTTTTAAATTTTTCATATGGCTTAACTTCACTTATCAAAATACCATGTCTCTCAAATATGACTTTGAATTAAGATTGAAAATAGCTGGTAGCAAATTTAACATGATTCAAATGAGATAAAAATTGTATGTCTTATGCTTGTAGAAAATTATGTTCTGTACATTTTAATTACCTAAGTTCAATTGTTCCTTATTCAAAAACTTTATATTTTCTGCACACCTGGTACTTCAAAATGACATACAGTAATATATAGAGTATTATATTTCTTTATTCACACACACACACACAATTGGTGCTTTTAAAAAAGAAATTTCTGTAAAACCTTAAAAAAAAAAAAAAAAAAAAAAAAAAAAAAAAAAAAAAAAATTTAATTGTTCATGTTTACACTAGAAATAATATTTTTTGTAAAAGTGCATTAAATTATTTCCAAATTATTGGCTTAATTGAAGATTTTAGAATTTCTGTATTAAGTTTATTTTTAATAGATGTAATTACACTGTCTGCGGCACTTTTGGTGCTATTTTAAACTTTTTTATTATGATTAGAACTAAAAAATTTTTAAGTATGCTTAAAAAGTTTTTTCATTTTGCAAAAACTTAAATTTAAAAAATTATTAAATATACTTTTTGTAAGTCATGTGGTAATGAAGTATTTATTGTAGTTTGCTGCAGTTGCTGCCAGAAATTTATCTTCTGCTCAAGAATTTGCTACTAGTCACAACATTCCAAAAGCTTATGGTTCCTATGAAGAACTTGCAAAAGATTCTACTATTGGTAATAAATAAGTTTTAATCTACTTATGTATAAATTATTGTAAATTTAATAATTTCAAAATTAATACCTTTTGCTCAACATTGCAGAGGTTGTTTATGTTGGAACAATTGCTACATATCACTTTGATGTAGGAAAACTCATGCTTGAAAATGGAAAGCATGTGTTAATGGAAAAACCAATGACTTTAAATGCAAAGCAAACAAAAGCCTTAATTGAAATTGCAAGGAAACATAAAAGATTTCTAATGGAAGTAAGGATTTATTTATGTATTTTTGAATTAAATGCAGTTATATATTACATTTAAGAGAAAACATTTATCTAATGAATTATAATGGAAATAAAATGCTCATTCCATCTTTATGTAATTTTTTTACTCAATTGAAAATTTAATAATTTTCATGTTTAGGATTTTACTTAACATTATAAAAGTAATTACTTTTTCTGCTGTTTTACCCTAAGGATATATTGGCAAAGTACACATAATTTCATTACACAACATGCTATTTGTGTGGCACTAATATCTACTTCTTAATTAACTAAATATTATATCTTTTTAAATCTTATAAAAGTGAAAATTACTATAATTAACATTAATTTTAAATTAAATCTAAGTAACATGAAATTATAAAATCTAAGATAATTTTTTGTTTTTTGGTATTTATATAGGTTATTTTTCCTCTCAAAAGAAAATTGAGTGAAATACAAAAATACTGTAATGATACTTCTCTCTCTTTTGTATATGCCCTAAAGGGTAACAAATTACTACTATCTATAATATTTATTATTCCAGCTTCTTTAATGCAATACTTTTTATATTCTGAAAGCTAGAGGTATTGCTTACATTTTGATAGAAACACAAATTACGTCTGTTTTTCCATACTGCTTCAAATTGTTCTATTTACTTTTTAAAATATAATTGTTATTTTACTTGAAATTTTTTAGAAGTTATTTTCTGTTTAGGATTTATTTTTTATATAACAAGATTTTTATTTAACAACTGAATGATCAAGAGTAAAATAGCTTAAGTTAAAAAATATTTGGAAAATCTGATCTAAATACAAGCTATTTTTTCTCATGTTTAGGTAATTATTTCACCAATTTTTACTGATGTACTTGGGAGAAAAATTTTTTTTTTTTTGCTTCACAAATAATGGATAATTTTCTTTTATCTCCTTCCATAAATGTTGTGCTAGAAGAAATAAAGAATGTGTTATTTTATATAAATTTTTAAAGGCATATTATCATACAAAATAATTATTTGTGTAACAGAACATAAACTATGATTCATGTAAAACAATATGTTTAAGAAGATGTAAATGTTATCGAATGAACCATAAATTATCAAATTTAAATCAAGATTACTAAAAAATTCAGTTACAAAAGAATAAACTATAACTTGATGAAAATATTACTAATGGCATTTTATTTGCAAATTAATTATTTATATGTAAAGTAATAAGTTTTAATCTGAAGAGTTACATAATTATTTTGTACCATATCTACACACAGCAAATCATTATTATTTCTAAATTTTTTTCTCAGAAATAGTATATTTGTTTGTTATTTTGTAACAAAAAATAATTATTTAGGCAGTATGGAGTAGATTTTTTCCTCCATATAAGTATTTCCTTGAACATATAAAAATGGGCTCAATTGGAGATGTTGTTCATGTGAATGCCAACTTTGGAATACCACTTGTTGGAATAGAAAGAGTAATGAAAAAGAATATGGGTGGTGGCACCATTCTAGATCTTGGTGTCTACACTCTGAATGCAGTTACAATGGTTTATGAAGGAAGAAAACCTGAAAAAGTTGCAGCTATTGGTCACTTAAATCAAGATGGTAAGCGATTTCTCATCATGGAAAAAATATAAAATATGCTTGAATTCTTTTTTTTTTTTTTTTTTTACTTTACATAAAGAGGTTTAATGATAAATATTGTTTGATATATACTGTTTAATAATTTATTGTGGCAGTTAGATGATCAATAATATAAACAAATCCCAGACAATTGTGGGCTCAAATTTTTACTTAGACTTTTTTAAAAAAATATTTGTCTATAATTTGATAATGATTGTTCAGTTGCATTCATTTGCAACTACATTGTGTTGCATTGTTTTAAAATGTGACTACACATAAAAATACTAATTACAATTTTCTCCACTTTATTTTTATTTAGGTGTATTAACAAGTTTGGGAAACAATCTTTGATGTCATTTATCTTATTTTTTTCATGTATCTGAATATAATAATTCTGTCAAAGCTTAGATTTTCTAATGTAGTAATTACTTTTCCTAAAGTTACAAATAGCTCTAAGAGAAAATGTTTCGTTTTTTATTTTAATTTCATTACATTATTTTGCATCTTGAAAACAAAATACTTTCAATTTAATTTTTTTAAGCTAAATTTGTATTAATCCTATTTATCAATGCATTTCAAATTATATACTGTGATAAATATGTTATCTTATTTTGGTGATAAATATGTAATCTTATTTTAAATATATATAAAGCAGGGTTTGTACAACTCGAAATAGATTTTTTCCACTGCAAGGAGATGTCTTGGTATTTTGAATTGATCCTTGAAGAATAATGAACAGTGCTGATATTTTTAATTTCTCTATTAGATATTTATTTTTGATTAAAAAAAAATGCTACTAACTTCATAAGGTTTTAATGTTAATTTTTGAATTTCTTTTTGACTCATTTCATTTGACTGGAAAGAACAAAAATATTAGTTTTCAATTATATTTCATCCTCATTTAATATAAGAAAAATTATGATAAAGTAAAGTAAGATAATAAATCAAGAAACAAAAGATGCATATTTGCTAGCTAGTGTGGTTTCATTATTTGATATTTTTAAGTGAATTGTTAGATATTATGGCTGTGTAGTAAAATTGTAAGAATTTACAGTATTCTTAAATCAGTTTGAAAATAAAAAGTTTTTTAAATTTCATAGCATGATCAGTTAGCTATTATAAGATATGATATATAATGTTTCAAGAAGAATAGAAACCAATTTTTATTGGGTCATACATTTCTTTATGAAAATATTCACTATCTTGACTGATTTCTTTGATTTTAAAATTTTTTCTTTCATTTTAATTTAAATGAATTCTATCTTTGACTATTGAATAATCAGTTTAGATTAATAAATGATTATTTAATATACTCTATAAAAATATCAAATGGCCAAGAATGCTGAAAATGTCTTTCATGACCCTTTAATTCCTTAAGTTTTGTCTTGTTGAAAATATTACAACTAAACGTTTTCTATATATATTATACCTATCATCATCTTTTCAGACATGACATGTCTTGCAGTCAGGTACAATATTGAAGTAGTTCCAGAAGGCGAGAGAGCTCGAAAGTTGTCACTGCAACGAACAACAGAAAGAGAGTGACAACTAAAATTACGATTAAAATAAACTCTGTGACACAACAACCTATGTGGATTAAGGCCTTCAGTACCCATTTCTGTTATCTTGACTGGAAGGTTCTGGACTGCAAAGCATATGTCTCAATTAGGTAGTCAAGCCTAACACAAAACCCCTAGTGTTTAATTCTCAAGAGTGATCGGTACTCAGTTTATCTACCCACTGAAGGGATGAAGGGCCGAGATGATCTTGCCCAGCTTAAGGATTATTAAAAATATTGCTTTATATAAATTGTTAAATTTTATTTTAAAATTTTTATTATAATAAATGTAAGACATTACAACAGTTTTATTAGTTTTTTACAAGCAAAATTAAAATGCACTTTCTAAATACTTATAAACTTCTAATATTTTATTATGAAAGCAATAAATTGATTATAATTCAGAAATACTATAATGTTTTAATTTGTTAACCACATATTGTGTGCTTAAATGTACTGCATAATTTCCAAGCTATCTATTTTATGCAAATTTAGAAAACATTTTATAAGCCAAAAGCAATGAAAAGGTGTAAATATATATTATAATTCATAAATGAGATTAAAACTGATGCAATTTGGGATTTAAAATTAAAATTTGAATAAAAATAATAATAGAAAATTTGTAACAATACAATGATTATTCGTTTCTCATTTAATATTGTCATTTTGCAAATAAAAGCAATATATATTTTACAAACTTAAAAAAAACCCTAATCTTTTATACATTTTAATTCTAGAAAGAGAATTTTAAAATGTTAAGGTTTATCCATTCAATGTTACTGAAATGATTTGATGATTGACTCAGATATAATATTAATATTTAAATTAGTAATTAATTATAGAATTTGATATGCATATTGTATGCAATTGACTGAAACTATAAAAATCATTATTTATATAAATTGAGAAAATATTTTGTCTACTAAAAACTTTGCGCAGTAAAATAGGATTTATTAATAAAAAATTATAAAAAAAACTCCTATTCAAAAGTTAAATCAGTCACTGATAAATGTGTGATTTATAGAATTAAATATAAATATATATATTCAATAATTTTAATAAATAGCTAGGTGCTTTTTGTAACAATTTTTAACTTCTTAAAGAGAAAAAAAAATTTTGTAAATTAATGTTTTGTAAAGTTTTTCTTTATGTATGTCTAGTATGATATTTATTCTATTCATGATATTTACCTTCTTACTTTTTTTTATTGGATGAAATGAATATTCAAGTTTTTTACTTATATGAAAACTGATTTTGATCTGTGTAAGCATGTAAGATTACTTAAATATATTTCAAAAATCTACAATAAATTATGCTAAAAAATCTTATTGAATTTACTAATTAACATTAATTACAAAGTAAAACATGTACAGTCATAAAGTTTTAAAAGAATAAATGTTAGTATTTATAAATTATTAAAATAAGTCAGTTGAATATTAAATAAACTGATAAATTTGAAATTTTCATATATGATGGTTGAGTAGTTTAAAAGAATTTGCATATAAAAAAAAGGAAAACATTAACTTTTTTGTAAGTCACTGCTTGCCACTTTCTACACTGGAACTATCATCACCATATAAAATAAATAGAAGCCCAGTGGTTTAGTAGTAGCATTTTACGCTACCGAGTTAACATCTCCGAGGTTCGATCCTCAGGCTGGGCAAGCCTTTTATCCCTTAAGTAGGTTGATAAACTGAGTACCAAACATGCTTGGGAACTTAACACTGGGGATTTTGGATTAGGCTGACCACCTAATAAGAAAATTTGCTATGCATCTCAAAGCCTTTTGGCCAAGAAAACAGAGATGTAGGACTGGTCCACATGAACTGTCGTGGCAAAGAGTTTAGTAGTATATAAAATAAATGTCACAATATTACCATTAGGCTATAATAACTGCTTTTAACTTATTTGAAAAAGTTTAAATGTAGGAGATAAAAAATTTAAAACATGGAATAAAAGATGCATTTACTAAAATGCTGTAATGCATTATGCAAAATTTAAAAAATACTAGTTACAATCAACATAAAGTAAGTGTACATTAGTAATATAAATATCAAATTCTTTTTCCAATATTTATTGAAATATTAAATACTCATTGGGAAAAATAAAAGAATAAAGATAGTAAATTACTGAAAAATAATCCAAAACAAATTCTTCTGATGTAGAACATTACAAATTACTCCACAGCCATGAATTTCCTATTTCAATAGATATATCTTCTTAGATTATTTCTTTGTGATACTGCCTAATTTATTAATAAAATTAAATAATATTTGTCTATAATATTTTTAGAAAATGTTAAAAATTAATTTTTTTATTAAATTTTTTAAATGTTATTTAAAGCTGAAAGCTGTACACTTAATTATTTTACATTAAGTGTTCAAATTAATAAATAGTATTTAATAATGAACAATTTTAAAACCTATTAGAAATATATTAGGCTAGCATTAGCTTCTTCTCATACTCTTTCTCATATTTTTTTTAATTTATTTTTCTACTTATCTATAAATTTCCAATGTTTAAAATCTAAACATTCTGATGCCAAATTTTATTTCAATATTTTTCTTTCAACTTATTTCAATGTTTTAAGCTTTAGTTTTTATAGTTTGTTTATTTTCATTTCTAAATATTATCTATATATTTACTTTTTAGGGGTTGATATTGCCATGAATAGCAGTCTACAATATAGTGGAAACCAGACTGCAAATATAACTACAAATGCTCTTGCTCAATTTTCAAATGATCTGGTCATCATTGGAACTAAAGGCCAAATAAAGGTATTACTTTACATATTTAACTAATCTTTTTTACTTTCCCAATAATGAAATTATGGTTTTTTGCTGTCTTTTAGCTGCAGTAAAAATTTATTTTTATTATGAATTTGCATAATTTATCTCATTTAATGTATTTTTCTTAAATTTAAATGATTCTTAATTTTTTATAAATAAATATTATTTATAAAATAAAATAATATATTCATTTGTAACATTCTGTATATAATATCATTGTTTGGAATCTATATCCTACTATTAATTATAGTCTAATTTTCAGCTTTGTTTTGCTAATATACAATGTTGTTAAATGCTTATAGCATTTAAATAAAAGCTTTTACAACCTGTAAATTTATTTAAAAATCCTAAAATTTTTTTAGGAAAAAAAATGTAATATTCAATTAAAATTGTAAAATGAATTCATTATTCATATGATTTTAATTTATTCACTCTTTAATCACTTCAGACATATATTTTTCTTGTTGGATTTGGAAAATATAAAAATATATTTCAGGATTTGGAAATGTATTATGTATATTATGTGTGTTTTCCAATTCCATTATTTTTACAAATTAATTCAGTATGCAGTTAATGTTAAGAATAAAATATTTGATTACACACACTCTCCAATAATTTAAATTTTAGGAACAGAATCATTATTTTTTCTTCAAAGCTTCTAAAAATTATTATATTCTTGCTCAAAAGTTAAATATGAATTGATCAACATTTAACAAAATTGTTTGTAAAAAATATAACATTTTCAATATTAATAAAGTATGTATCGAACATATTTTTAACTAAAGGCTTTGATTTATGCTACTTTGATAACTCTGTGCATAAAGAAAATACTTTAATTTCAAAAACTCACCATACAGAAGATATTCATGTTATGTATAACAAATATTAAGGAATTCCAAGGTGTACAAAGTAGTTAATAAGTTATGCATAGCCAATATTAAATGCATTGTAGTTTCAATGATGGTAATATAATAATGCTTTCTTACTATACTATAATAATGGAGAAATTTAAAGCCTTATGAATATTTTACATGCTCTCAACAAAGTGCTATCAAATCAGATCAAGGAATATCAGTTTTTATTAATAGCTGTATTCTTAATCTTAATTTAATGACTAATTTAGATAACCTACTTTTTTTATTTTATTAATTTTATTATCATTTTTAGGTATATATATTTCTTTTTATTCATTTTTAGGTACTAGATCCATTTTGGTGTCCTACAAAGGTTGAAATAAATGGTAAAGTAAAAGAATTTAAATTGCCAGAAACCATTCGCTCTTGCAATTTTACAAACAGTTCAGGGCTTAGATATGAAGCAGAAGCAGTGCGAGAATGTATAAAGAAAGGTAATTCCTTAAATCAGTTTTGCTTTGTGATGTTGAATAATAAGTATATTAAGAACGAATAATTTGTACATATGAATGTACTCTAATAGTTAATTATAACCTAATAAAAATTTTCAAGAACCTTTAAATGTAAAGCTTAAAAAGTATTATAATAAAATATACACACATACTTTTTATGTTGGACTGTTAATATTGTATTTATTCAAATAATATTGATATATAGAGAGTGGATTTTAGTCTCAATACTATAGTCTTGAAATGCTGATGGTTATGATCATAAAATAATATCTGAGTATAGAAAAGCAGTTATGTACTTTAAACCAGAAAACTTACAGCATCTTTAATAATAAAGCTCAGAAGGTAATGGTCTTGTCTCAAAAAATAAGTAATATATAGTAAGATGTTTAGATTTGTAAAGCAGCAGCTATTTAATACAATACAACACCTTGTTTACATAAATGCTAAGAAAAGAACATATAAAACATGCATTTATCTGAGTATAATCTCCAACAAAATTATATCACAAAACAGGGCAAGAGAAGAAATCTAATTATCACTTGGTACATATATTAATTTTTATTAATGTGCTGTCTTTCTGATACAATACATATCTCAGTATTAAAGTGAACTAAATGAAATACTTTTTGCAAAAAAGCCAGATGATTGATTAGCACAAGCATCAGTTATACTGTATTAGATTTCTGAAACTGTTTAAAGAGTCTAATAATCTTTAAATAATTTCAGATACTCTTTAAGGTTCTGTTGCACTGAATAAGAACTGAGTGTTTGCTGAAGTATCTTTCTGTCTCATTGCATGATGTATCTGCAATGGAACTTGCAGTGTTTTTTTTTTTTTTTTCCATTATATTTTTGTGCAGGTTATTTGTTTTGAATCATTGCTTTTGTCTTGTAATTATGATTTAATTATTAATCATGAGCCAAAAAATACCTTTTAGCAACTAACAAATTAAATTCTTTTGTAATTGACTTTTTCATGTCTCGTATTTAATTTTTGAAAATGCATACTTTAATTTAAAATTTTATTTCTAACGGTTCCACAAGCCACTTTGCTTTTTGTGAGACAGCTATTTTGTTGTATCTGGGCATCTTTTTATGACAACAACGACCTAAGTTCTGAAGTTAAGAAGAAAAAAAGAACTTTTCTAAACAATCTGTATATCTTCTTACAAGACACTGCAGTCTGTTACATGCTAAGGTTGTTCCAAATAGTCATTTCCATCTGGTCTTATCCATTGCAAGACATCCCCTCTTTATCAGATTAAAGTCCTTTTCAACTGAGTCAAACCATCTAATTGGTGGTCTTCTGTTTTCCTTAAGATAAGTAAAAGAGTTTACTGCGCTTTCGTTGTCAGATCAATGCAAATGCCCAAGTTATCATAGTCTGTTGCATTTTTATGATTTTAACAATATCAGGTTGCTTCCATTTTTGATAGATTTCAAAGTTAAGCAATGATTTCTAGTTATTGTTCTTATGAACTGCACCAAACATTTTTCATAAGATTTTACGTTCAAAGTCAAGTAATTTAATAATAACCAAGCACTCTCACCCATAAGCACTCTGCTGATTGTTATATGTCTATGAAAAAGGCACCATTTAATTCAATAATGCTAGATAAATAACAAAGTATAATTATTCTTAATTTTAGGTTTCACAAGTAAGTGTCAAATTAAATCAGGATTTGTACAACTTAAATTTGATTTTTCACAGGCTTCTGAAAATTCTTGGTATTTTGTGTATTGACTTCTTGAAAATAGAATAACTTTTGAATTTTTCTTTACACATTTAATTGTTTTTTGTTATTCTTTATTGGAAAACAAAGTCTATGAATATTTTTATTTTTTTAAAGTTATGATGAAATGGAATTGGAAAGAAAATCATAGATTTTCATGTCAAGTTGAAATTCTATTTTCTATTTCTTGATCAGTCTTGCTTGTGCAAAACTTTTATCTAGAAAGAGAAAATAAAATTTATTTAAATTTTTAGACATTATTAATAGCAATGACAAAAATTTAATAGAAAAGTATCCATTGCAATATTCTGAGAAATGAAACGTTTCATGTTTAAATCTTTAAATTATACTAAGTGCAGAATTAAGTCATTCTAGTGAAGTGCAGTAACTAGGATTTGTACTGAAATTCCAAAGCCTTTCCAAGATCAAATTACATGTTCCCAGTAGGTGCCCACTTTCACATATTAAATAAGCATTATTATTTTACCAATTATTTTAGCTAAATATGCGTATAATTATATACATGTAATATTTTTAATTTAACTTTGAATTAAATTTAATGATTACTTCAGAAACATTCAATGAATCTATGTCTACAATAGAGAGAAATAATTTTACTTAAAAATATACATATATATATAATTCTTTTCATTGCTGAGTTATACATTGTATACAATAATGGGGAAATTTTATAATTTTTCAGATTCTTAACGATTTCCATTTACTAATTTATTGACCATTTAATGACCTATAAAACAATCATTTTCAAATAAATATACTTAATTTTTAAAAAATAAATACAATCATAACTTAAATAAAGTTTCAAAACTATTGCATTAATGTATTATACTATAGAAAATCTTATGATTTCAGTATTTTTTTTTCTAGTTATTTTTTATTAAAAACAATTCTAGATTTTTCTTCTAGGTATTTTCAAACTCTTACATTATATTACTTTGTACAACCAATATTTGGTAGAAAATACTAACTTTGAAACTCTTAAAACTTTTCCTTTCAGAATAATGAAATTTAAAAATAAATAATTTTAAAGGTATCAATATTAAATTTACATTTTGATTATTAAATATAAGCATCGAAATAGTTAAAAAAAAAAAAAAAGAGTAGGATTATATTTAAAACTTAAATATTTGCCAATATTTTATGAAATATCAAAGGCTTAAGTTTTCAACATTTACTCAATTCAAATTGTGAACATCTTTTCTTGTAAAATAAAAATTAACCATGTGTATTTATTAAAAGGAAATTTTATTTTCCATAATCATGAGCTTTTTACAAAATTCTGCTAAAATCAAGAGAGAAAAGTTCAAAATATAATGAAAAAATAAATATATAATAAATATGTGCTCCCTTTTATATACAAATTTAGTAGAACATCAGAGATAGAACCAATCACTAGGATCCTAGCTTTGTAATCTTAAATAATCTGCACCAATTCTAACTCTTATAAATATAGTATGTGGTGTAAACTGTATCACCTGTGATATATTGAGACTACTGAAATTATTTTAATTCATTGCTCAATAAAACCAATTTAATAAAATGATATATGTAAAATAAAATAAAGTGTGATTCATAATAATGTAAAAAATTAAAAGCCATTAAAAAATCAACTAATATTTGGTATTAATACATTATCTGATCACTATCACTGTATAAATATTAATACACATAACATATCTTTCCAAAACATAATGTGAAAAAAATTTGTATTTAAAATTAATGGCATTTTTCATTTTGTTATTTTAGGTAAACTTGAAAGCTCTATAATGCCTCTTAAAGATTCAGAAACTTTGGCTGAATTAATGGATGATATTCGTCACCAACTAGGATTTTATTTTGAAGAAGATTAATTTTCATTCCAATAAAAGCATTAAAAATATTTTATGATCAAATGTTATGGTGTATAATGATATATAAATGAATAAGATAATACAACTTTGTATTAAGTAAAGATATCTAATCTCTTGATTTATGAATCATGTACTTATATGTATTGCAGGCGCACTTCTGCTGAAGTATTGAAAATATCTGTTAATACTTTTTAAATTCCAAATATTTTTCTCTGTAATATAATAAATTTGTGATTTATGTTATCCATTTCTTTTCTATAGTTAACATTTCTACAGTATTGAGCAAATATTTGTAATGATATGGCCCACCAAATTATTTTTTTGAAATACAAAAATGAAGAAAATTTTAAAATGTTGAATATATATTAAAAATGTGAAGTGCCAAAATTTAAAGTTTTAAATGCAGATAATTTTACACGATTTTATAGTTTTACAGCGTAGTTAATTTGCATTATGAAGTTATTCAAAAAGAATTTTTTCTTGAAAAATGCTAATTTCTTTCACTCATTATATTTTTAAGTTTTAGGCTCAAAAATTGGTGATTTTTCCAATATTTTATGGTCTTAAGATAATTTACATTTATGTAGGAAGTTATAAATGTGTTGCATTAATGAACTATTTAACTGACACTTTAGGTATAATAAAATTCTGAAAAGTATTATTTTTAAAAGAAGCTTGGTAATTCTTGAATTAACTAATATCTAAAGTTTTATAGTTTTGACTTTGCAAATAATACTTGATTATGCTAATACACTCTGTCCCAGTATCCATTTTATTGTCATTTTACCTATTTTATCACTACTGACTTCTTCAAGAAGATAGCCTAAATCTCCAGAAATTACATGTAGGAGTTGAGCTAAATTCATAAAGTTGGTATTTTCACTTTTGTATTTTAGATCTAACAGGAGGTGAGTAGGTAGCAAGTTGACCATTTATTATAAAGTTTTTCATTAAGTATTCAGTTGTTTCCTGATAAACTGTTCTAGAGATTCTTCATATAACAATTTTATCAATGAATTATTATTATTTTTTTTTTACAACTACAACATTTTATGAATAGATATATCACCATGTTGTTTTACATGATCTAAATGACATTTTTAAATCTGATAGAGTGATGATGGCAAAAATTCAGGTTATATATAAGAAAACGCTAACAAAATTATATGATTCAACATCTATTATGTGAAGAATAGGATTTGCACATTGAAGAAATCTTACTTATTCAAATACAGTAAAATACCTAAGAACATATTTAAAATAAAGTTATTCTTTTCTTGACTTAATAATATTAAAATACCATTTTTCCTAGACTGATTAAAGATTTTTTCTATTCATATATTTAGTTCTTTCTTCATGTTATAAAAGACTTATATGATAAACAATCAATACATAATTTAATTCTGAAATCATACCTACAATGGAGCATCTATAAAGTTTCATTTTCAAAGTGTTCTATAAATTAAGTTTGCTAGATAATCCAAAAGTTACTTAAATCTAGCATATGAGGTGTGCAAGTAAAAAAGACAAATGCTTTACTTTAGGAGATATTAATATCATAAGATATATTCTTGGTGAAACTTTTAATCCCTTTCATTAAAAACCTAAAAGAAAAGTTTTGCAAGACTAATTTATGAATGGAGTTCACATCTTTCCCAAAGTCTCCATCTACTATCAAAAGTTACTTATTTTATCCAAAGAAGATTTAACCAATTTTTTAATTCATTTACGATTCAGTTTATTGCATCTTTATCAAATAAATAGCTTATTACTTAACAAATAATAATATTTCTCATTTTAGCAAATATACTTTTTGCAGCTGATAAAATTTATCTTTAAAAAAATAAATGCACAGTAATTAATTTATTCTGATCATCAAAAACTTTAATTTTTCATTTATTATTTTATGTCCTGCTTCATTTGTAGCTTCATCACAATTTAATGGGAAAAATGTGATTTAATTATAAGACTTACAATTTGCAGGATAATTTCTGACAATGATTTAAGTTTAGCTTCAAAGGAAGAAACATTAAATGAATTATCTAAACAAAAATATCTACATCCAGAAGAAAAATTAAAAAGAAGAAAATATCATTAAGCAAAAAGTCTTTGACATTAAATATGAAAAGACTAGAACTAACTATATCTATAAAAATAGAATATTTACAATGTGCAATACACATGCCGATTCCTTTGATGTAGTGTGATCAAGAAATTTGTTTGAAAAGTGTAACCTACTAGAATTTTTTAATCTTCCATTTAAATGTATTAACTTTATTCTCCTTAAAACTTCTGTTCTAGATGAGTAATTACAAAAAAAGTATAAAATTAAACTATATATATATATATATATATATATATATATATATATATATATATATATAAGAAAAAACACTTTGTGAATCATATGTATATATGATTCACAAAATGTTTTTTCAATACAACTTCAAAATCCTAAAACATTTAATTATTCTAAAAAACATAATTGGAGTTTCATTTTAATAAACAAATATCTTATAAGCAACAGTATATAGAACAAAAGTGGAATTTACTAATTTCCAATAATCAAAAAAAAATTTTAAAAAAAACCTAGCTACTTAAAAAAAGCACATGTAAATATGGAGGAAGAGAGCGAAAATTCTTAATTCATCAGAAATTGTTCATCCTTGAAATAGTTATGAAGATTCCAATTTCTTCCATCAGATAAATTCATATCTCTGGCATACAAATAAATGTACATAATTGTTTAAAAAAAGTCTAGGAAGTGCTGAGACTAAAAATCTATTAGCAGTTAAACACATTATTGATAAATAACATGAAAGCTTTTGGTTTGCAAGTTCTAAAATTAATTCCTATAGTTAAAAACTCTGAGAATTCAACATTATATAACTACATACAAAAAAAAAAAAGGAACAATTGCAGTTATGATTGCACAAACTTATCATATTTAATTTTACATCATTTCTTATACTTTGCTGCTTTTATTTATACCCACATTAAACCATCAATTAAAGGAACCTGAACAGTCTTAAAAACAATTCTCTTGATTTCTTTATGATAATAGATTTTAATAAATGTAATCCCTTTTAAGGAAATGAAATAGAAATATTTTGAGAAAAATTCATAATTCTAAAGAATAAAAAAAATTTATAGACTTATTTTATGTCTTAGAATACTTTTATCCAAAACTCAACTATCACTTTATGTGAGATAAATTTAGCAATTTGTGCTGACATCTTTTCTCATATTATTAAGGACAAGTAATAATCTCTACAATATCAACTCTCTTTTTAAACTATTAGAAATGGGTTTACATCTAATTCCTTTTCCATCCACCGGATTAAAAATGGAAGCAGCAAACTGCCAGTTAATTCCATAGTTTAATATTCTGCAGCAATGGTGGACTTAAATGAGATATTAATATTACTGATGAAATTAATTAAATCCATAATATTCTTGTTTGTAAGATTTTAAGTCATCAAATGGGCCACACACCACCAGTTATTTTTTGTTTTGTTTGTCACTCAACGGTCATTTTTTGCACACGAGGGCTAATTAGACCAGGACCAACAGTTTAAAGTGGATTCTGAACCACTACAATCATCCATGCCCAAGGTGAGACACAAATCACCAGTGATCAGTGAAAATTTTTGACTATCTGCCAGATAAATGGATAATTATTTATTGAAATTTGCAACATAACTAATAAAAGTTCCATTAACATTCTGATTAAAAAATAAGTAACAAGCAGAACTAATGATGAATTATATGTATTACTTTTTAACCTTAGGTACTATATATAAACAAAATATTCTATCCAAACTCATGGCTTTTTAGCTATATTTGCAATGTATTACTAGCAATATTTAAAAATGAGAAATGTCAGTTTGGTGTAGTGCATATAACCAGAATTTAATGCTATGAAATATAACAGTTAAGGAATTTAGTACAGTCATGACACTTCAATTTGTTGTACATTGACATTGTTTTTCAATGGTGCTTAGTTCTAACTTTTTGTGAAATTTATTACATGATTGTAGATATTTGAGATATAAGAAATATTACTGCCATTCAAAAAGCATGGAAATTTTGATTAATATAAATAGTAATTAATTATAATAAATATTAACATTGTATGAATATTGTTATTAAATTGTTATGAATATTTAATAGACTTTAAAATAAAAACTATGTATGTTGTGGTCCTTGAAGTTTGAAAGTTTGTTGACCTAAACAAATGATTCATTCTTTCAGCTCAGAGAACATTACTGTAAATATCAATATTTTATCCTTAATATAAATTAAACATGAAAAATTAATCTTTACTAAGTACACTAGAAGAAAAACATTTATGCAACATCTTTGACTTAAGTCTCACATTTATCATTTGCAAAATATACATGACTGTAGCTGGCAGTCTAAGAAACGAAAAATCATTTCCTCATAAATAATTTAAATACATTTGATCAACTTATTACAAATGTTATTTGCTTAAGTATTGTAAAAAAAATTTTTTTAAGAACAGAAATAGTAACATTTAAACTACACTTCAGTGTTTACACAAGCAGCTTCCCTAACCAAATAACAATTTTAATACCTTAGAAAAAATTCATTAAGTATAATTTCAAAAAGCTGAATATCAAAATCATAATTTAAAGCATTTCCAATAGTTTCCTTTCAGAACTGTAATATTAAAAAAATGTATTGATTAAATAGTAGTTTTTATGACTTTATTCTAAATAATAATAAAAATTTACATTTTATGTATACATCAAATTAGTACATTATCTAGTTCTACAATCCAGATATAAAAATAAATAATTTATATTTTTTAAAAATTTATGATATAAAATCTCATTAGCAATTTAACAAATACAACCAATTACTCAGTCTTTTCGTTCATTAATAAACAAGATGGAATTTATAGCTGAACAAAAATTTTATGGAATATTAGTTATTATTAAAAGCTTATACCAGCCATTAAGAAAACAAATAATCATTCCTAATTGACAGAACATTTGACATGAAGATCATCCAGAAAGTAGACTGTTTTAGTATAAAAATAAAAAATGCAATTTCATTACATTTAAGAAACTTTCTTTACTTTTCTACATAATCACTTGCTGTATTTAAACATTTGTAATACCTGGCCACAAGCTTCAGGATTCCTTTGTTGAACTCCTTTGAATTTGATTCATAAGCCAGATAATCCTAGATTTTATGGTGAAAGGCCTTATGATTAAGAGAAATTCTAAAAGAAAATCTCTTATGAGACTAAGGAAACTATATCAACTAATTCAAAATAGGTTCAAACACAATTTCACATGAAACGAATGTTTTCCGATGGAATTGAAGTTTTTTAAGATTTCAATCCATCCTTACACTTTGGCTACAATACAAAAACTATAAAATCAATTCAAAAAATTATTTGATAATCCATGCCTTACTTTAAGTGATTTCTTTTATTTAAATTGAAATATTTAATGGATAGTAAATGTTTTAAAAGTGATAAGCAGTTGAAAACATGAAGCAATAACTTTACTTAATAGACTGGCAGCAGAAGAGTATTGCAAGGGAATTCTGTAGCTAGTGACAAATGTTTAGTGGTAAAGGATGATTACTTAAATATAATGGCAGTTTTATAAATAACAGAATACATTTTCTTCAATAAATATTTTAAAAATTTTATAACTATATCTTTATTTTCTGGATCCCGTTCATAATATTTTCACCAGTTCTAATGGTAAAGTACAAATAACAGTTAAAACATGATCTTATAGCTTGTTCTAGTTAAAAACATTTGTATTTATAAATTTAAAAAATTTACTTTTTATTTTCTTTCAAATAATTGAAATAATAATTCTATAAATCTATTATTAAATACTTATAACATAAACAAATATGGATAATAGGTATTCAAATTTCTTTCCATAATATATATATAAGGTATTCATTTAAAAATAAAGATTTCCTGTAAATTATAATTTAATTTGATGCAAAAAATTGAATATCGAAAGTAATGCAATGCTTTAAAAAACATTACTTATTTTAAAATAATTTGTCAATTTTAATTTATCTTTTATTTGGTAACACCCTATTTGTGCCTGTTTTAACAATTATAAAATTTGCCTTGTTTAACAAGATAAAATGTGGATCCACAATAAAAATTACAAACTAATTATTAAAATTACACTTTTTAGTTAAAGAAAAATCTTATATTTTTATAAGGTTACAAATAAACAAAATAATGAAGTAGAATTGTTTTTGATTATTTTCCTACGGTCATTTATTGCAAACAATAGGACTCATTCAATCATAACCTATACACTGTATAGTAGATTTCTAAATCCTACATTCATACATAAAATAATCATAAATTTAGACCATTGAACTGAAATAAAATGCAGATCACTGAATTGCTCTCAAATTAGAAAAATCAAAAACCAGATATTTAATGAATAATAAACAGGATAATTAGTAGTGTATTTAAGGTCATTGCTAATTAAAACAAATAGTTATTTATTAATTTGTAAAGGAATCCCCCTTTTAAAATAGCAGAAAAATAAGATAAATCCAAAAGTTTAATAATTATAAAAAATATAAATGTAATAAAGTATGCAAATATGAAAAAGCATTAGTAGATTCATTATCAATTTATTTTAATTAGTATTTTGTAATGATAAATTCAATTAAACTATAAAGACATAATCTATATAAATATTTAATGCACACATTTAGGATACATAATTTTAATTTAGTGTCAGTAAAAGTATTTTATTAAAAGTTTTAACTAAAACATTTATCAAATTTTAAACATAAGAGTCATATAATGGAAAGGATTATATAGTTTTATGCTTGAAACCTTTTTTCTAAGATTCACTAATTCAAGCATTCCAACCATGTTTAACCTATGTAACTATTACTTCAATTATCTTTATACAAATTAAAAGATTTTAAAGAAAATAACGAAATTATGAATTATTTTTCCACCTGTTTCAGTGCTATATGTAAAAAAACATTATTCAATTAAATGGAACTTGCATAATTATATTTCGCATGCAAAGAATTCCTTTTGATTAAGTTTCGGTTAGTGAACTTTAAGGGTTAAACAAAAATAAGAGATTAACACTTGAAAACAGCATTTAAATTTATTAATGAATAACATATAAGCTAACTTTCGCTAGGATTATCAATATAAACCTTTAAGTTTTTAACCATAATAATTGTTTACAGCCCCATTAAAAAGCTCTAGTTTTCAGCGTTGATCAAAATAAAGCCTCTCCAATGAATAACCTTAATGAATCCCCACAACAGAATATACAGGTACTAATTTGATAAATGTTCATGAAACTTGACTAAAGTACCAGACTTTGAGGGATGACAATTTGACACATGATAATATCTGAATTTTCAACAAACAAAAGTATATGATGATTTGTTATATATGAAGTAATTAATGTAACTTCTTACATGTGGAATAAAATAAAATTTAACAAACTGTATAAGCAAACAATTAAAAGCAATATTGTGAATGAATAGAAATTTGGAAAAAATTTTGGCATAGTTTTAAAATAATAATTTTTGAAGTAATCAGTTCTATGGCTCATAAATACAATTTCTTTGAAGGTTATTTTTTAAATAATATTTAAAACAGTTTATCATATAAGTTTTATTTAATAAATGGATATTTTATTATTTTAACAAACATTTTGTAAAATTTAACAAATTATGATACAAAATAGATAAAAACAATCAGATAAATGATTAAAGCCTGAAACTGTTCATGCAATAAATTTTACCACTTTGAGCTGTAATATTTCACTCCATTTTTTGTGGATTCACGGGTGTATTTTATTAACAAAGATTTAACATCAGCAATAGAAGATACTCGTTCTTCAAGAAATGGCACTATTTCATCGTAACTCCATTTTTCTTTGATTTTAAATAAGTGTTCAATTCTTTCACTTACATTTTCAGGCAAATTATAATGAGGGAAATAAAATATAACTTCTGGTTTGCTGGTTAAATCAGTCAACGCAATCCCTCTTAGTTGGTCTAAATTGCAGTTCATACCTTCTGGAACACTTCGTTGCCAACTTTGAAGAAAGTCGTTAAGATTAAATTTAACAGCTGCTCTCAATAAAATTTCAGCATACAACCTGCAAACTGGCAATTCTTCTAAAGCATACAATTTGCAATTGTTTTCATCATCAACAATACCTGTGTCTTGAGTATACCATGAAAAACAAGCCTCTAAAATCTCTATAGGTTCTAATTCTTCTAAGGCTTGAAGTGTTGATTCCTTGGGAATTTTATCTAAAGGTAAAGATCTAGATTCAATAACACTTAAAATCTGGCTGAATACTTTGAATTTATAATCGAAATCTAATATTCGCACATAGCCATTAATAGTACAAGTTTGCAGTTGAGTAAGTTCTTGCTTTAATTCCTCTTCACTACTTTGAATGATGTCGAGCAGATGCGAAAAAGTGAATTTATCTTGAGAATCCGATTCATCTTCATATTCCTTTCCCTGATAAGCACACCGTTCTAGAAGAGATCGCAATTTTCTAAAGCTTGGTTTCATTGATCGCACCTCAAAATAAGTGTGAAATAAACCACATATATTTTGGTGAGAAACTTTTTCATCACTCTCATTGGCAGATTCCTCGGGAAACAAAAGATCGGGCACAAGCAACAGAGAATTGGACGTTTCGGCCTCTCGTAACTCAAAAGTACGAGACTTGGTACAAATAACAGCGGGTTCATCAGGTTCTCCTCTTATTATCAAAGAATTTTTTTCATCAAATTCTTTCATAAGTTCAGGATTTAATTCAAGTAAGAAAATATCATCTTGTTCACTATCCATAGTCAATGATTGAAAAATAGGATAGACATCCCCTTCTTCAATTCTAGCTTGGACCAATTTCTTCTTAGCATATTCAAGATCATCATTTTCGGCCATTCTTTATTACCTCATAAAACTTTAAAATTTAATTAGATTTTCAGAAAAGATCTAAAATAGATAATTTCGATTTAACTCATTGTTTACAAACGAACAAGTTTGGCGGTATTTTCAGAATGAGTAATTGCCAGATACTGATATGCAACTCATGAAATTCCAGATGTCATACTGTAAAATTAAATACTCTGATTTATTTCAAGTACTTTCTCGAAAACAGAATGATAGAAATTATTATGATCAATCGTTTTTTTAATATAGAGTAAATTTTGAAAAAAATGTTTTAAAATAGCTTCGAAGCCAATGCACAAATATCTTGTGTTGCGCATAACCTATCATTGTATCAACATAAAATTTCCTGAGAACTTAAAATATTTCTGATGTTGGGTTGGGTTGGGTTGGATTGTGGCCGGCAGTTTAGGAGCTCTTTGCTAAAGTTGCTTATAGCTCACATTGAGGAGGGATTGTTGTCACACAAATACACACCCACAAATAGTTGATTGATTTGTAAAGTACTGTTGGATTGATCCTTATTGTTGATTGTTCATAACTGTATTTGAGACAAAGTCGCCGGATCTAAATTAGCACTCAGCAGACAGGTTTCATGGGATTACAACATGATTCCTCTTCGATAAGCAGAGACAAAAGTTCTCCAATGATAGATAAACACTAGATGACGTTTCTATGACGTAATAACATTATGTCAAAATCTAAAAATTTTTTTTCATGAATTCGCATAAAGCTCGAGTTTTTACTTTTGGATTTGCTGACAGTTCAAGTATCCAAGAAAATGATAAAGCTTCAATTCCCAAGGATTTACGGAGGTCATTTTTCAGGTCATTATATAAAGGAAAAGATAATAGAATATGATCAATTGTTTCAGACTTCCAACATAGACAACGGTCTGTGGGGGACATGCGGAATCGGTATAGGACAGATTTTGTAGGATAGGTTCGGGTACGAATCCTAGATAGCAATTCATCTTCTAAACGAGATTGGGAATAGAGTAAGTGTTTCTGGTGTGTTATATATAAAGACTGACTTTATAACTTCGTGTTGCATATTATTGCTTAAGAAATTAGGTCAAGTCACTTAAATCAAGTGATAATGCTTAAGGAAATTTTTCAACCTATTAAAAAAAAGTAAGCGATATATCGCTTAGATTTTACAAAAGTAAGTGATTGAGGACTCTGATCAGGTTGTAGAAGTTTGAGAATTTATTACTAAATGGTCATTTTTTGGCATGAAGACAAATTAGACTTGTATCTACAGTTTAAAATGGATTCCAAAACACTACGAATATCCAATTTCAAGGTGGAATTTTAACCCATGAGCTGCTAAACCAAAAAATAGAGTGTCAAAAATTAGCCTGGCTCTAAAATGTCATCAAGAAGTTGATCTTTTTTCTAAATTCGAGATAAGAATAAATATGGAAATCTGCCTCATCAATAAACATATATAATGCCTGTATAAATTATTAAATTATTTCATACACTCTACGTAATTTTCCTCTTTGTAGAAATTACCCGTTATTTTACATATACTTGTTTTTTTAATGGATTATCTTTGTTAAAAATCACTAATTTTTCAAATCTCATTAATTAAGCCCAAAAAGAATGTTTCGTCAATTTATTATTAGTGATATCAGAAAGCTGTTTTTTTATTTTTTATTTTTTTTATACACTTGTTCTATGTTTTCAGTATAATTCTCAATTATTTCTTGATAACGTTCAGAAAAAGTTTTATTTATAGAATTTTAAGGCAGAAATGATATTTTTTTATATTTTTACGTGGATTTACTTCTAAAACTCTAGGTGTTGAACTAGAGCATAGGTTCCCAAAGTGATCCAGGTAGACCCCTAGGGATCCATAAGAGATCACACAGGAATCCACGTAGAAGTAAAAAGAAAACAGGTGTTCACAAGTTGTAAGTGGGGGTCAACGAAATATATTTTGGTTTTCAGCATAAAGAGGAAAAATTTTTGGCTTGGATTTACCTGTCAACGTTGACAGGCAGGATCATTCACTAGATAAGTACTCAAAAATATTCGAAACTCAGTTCAAACACAGAATTGAATAGAACAATAGATAAGAGTACAAGTATTATTTATACATTCTCTTGTGTACAATAGTACAAGTACACGAGAGAAAATGTGAAACTTTTTTTCGTCTAAACACCCCCAATTTAGGGTGATATTTTTTAGGAGTTTTGGGAATACAGTAGAAATGTAGCAGCAGAGGGTCTACCGAAAGTAGTAAAACTTTGAAAATGGTCTACGAGAAAAAAAGTTTGGGAACCTATGAACTAGAGTCAAGCATTTTTCTTCTAATGGTAATGTAATAAAAAAAGATTTCCAGTATAAAATATGGGAGTAACAATTTAGGAAAACACAAATTACTTCTAAACAGAGTCGAAAATAGATGACTGCATAGAATTAACAAGTAAAAAGGTGTTCTGCTTTGTAAAACTTTCCTTAAGCGACTCAGCGTACGCGATGTATCTGATACGTCGCAATAAACTGGTCAATTAGCGACGAGCGACGTCAGAGATCCGTCTCAATTTTCCAACCTAAAAGCGGCCAGGGATGTATATATACGTCGTAGGTTTACCCCACAAAAGCGGCCACACACAGTAGAAACAGCTTCCTCTTTCTTTCCCCCTAATGGGTGAATTGATGGATGAGTCTTAATGACTCTAACCATACTCCTTGAAGCCTTTTCATTTGAAAACTAAAACTGGGACTGATTTTCATGTCAATCATCTAAATCACTGATTATTATCCCCAAGATTCAATTCTAAAATTTAATATTTATAATTTTACGAATGAAATGCAATTTTTTGTATAAGTTTCATATAATTTTCTTATACGACGTAAGGATAATATTTTGGGAAATGAATATTCTATAATAGAAATTTATAATATTTTCAAATCAAATTAAATTTATGATTCCATGATTTTTTAAACAGTAAATTGTGCCTCAGCAAATTCAGTGAATTTTATTTAATATTTAATTGATTACCATTTTTATGCCTAAAATACTTTCATTCTCTTCAAAAGATATTCTTTTCAAATAGTGTAATAGTGATTAGTTGAAATCACAACCATACTTCAGATAAAGAATTAAACTTTAAACTTACAGACAGAAATTATTTTAAGTAACTATTTTATTTTAGAATTATTTTTAAACAAACAAATTAATATGTTACTTCAACAAATAATTAGCGTTAAAACGATCGATATTAGATGCAAAAAGATATTGTTAAATTTAATAATCAAAGCGACAGAAATTCTTGTTGTAAAATGGTTTTCAAATCTTCCTAAATACTCTTGTTTGAAATAAAAATTAATCCGCCAGATTTAAAAATAAAATTGTGTATTCGATATAGGATCGACTGTGTCATTAAAATCTAAAAAGTAATGATCAGCGTATTATATATTTTGAACAAATTATTTTCTTAAGAATTAAAGTTATAAAAACAAAGGACATTCACTCAGGCAGAAACATCTGAATGAAATATTAAGTTAAAAATATAACCAGAAATCAGGAAATATTTAAGCTTAGTTTCCTTTTCTCAATCTGCATTAATTATAACGAGGTTCATTTATCATAAAAATGTTAAATTTGATAAAAAAAAAAAATAAAATAAAATAAAAAAATATAATAAAAAAATATTGAAATTAATTGCAGAAATTTCAAAAATAAAATTCAGTTCTAAATTAAATATAAGCTTCCAAATAAATTAATTAGTTGTTCATATTCTGCAAAAATTATTAAATATTTTTTTAAAAATACACATGAATATAAACTCGCAAAATAGTTCTTAGTTAATATAACAAAAGGTTTTGGAATATGTAAATTATAAGCTATTTTTCTGCAAGAATATAATGTTATTTGTATTAGTAAAAATAAACTATATGAAAAAATAGCAACAAAGTCTGGGCGTATATTAGTTATGTGAATACAAAAGACTTAATATTGAAAAGTCTCAATATATTGAATATTATCAATAAAGTTTATAAAACCGATTAGTTTATAATTGCAGGTATACTTTAAATTCCTAACAAAAAAGTAAGGATATTTTCATACAAAAACAACTTTTCCGACTTAAATAAATTTTTGATAATTTAAAATATTAACGTTTTTTTAAAACTATTATTATATTGAAGAATAGAAAAATAGAGGCTTACAACAATTATTACTTCTTAAATTTTTAAGTCTTTAAAAATATATCCTATCAATCTAAAAAATCATTACTTTTCCCATTTCCATAATATTTTCGATTTTAATACTTGTTATATACATTTATAAAATTTAGCATGATGAAATGTTAATGCTATTTCAGCACATTGAAAATAAAATTTTTTATAAGCTCGCTCAACCTCAAAAAAAGTTTAAAATGTACAAATAATTTTTTGCATTTTATATACAAAAATGTCTTTGCATTTTGAAAACATATAGAGATAATTTTTACCAAAGAAGATAAAAGGAATAGAAATTTTCAGTCATAATAATTATCTGCAAAGTCATTAAGTACTTTATTAGTATTAACAATAATATCGTACACAATAAGAAAAATAAAAAATAAAATTTAACTTCGCTTTTTTATTTCAAAAAAAAAAAAAAAAAAAAAAATGTAGATATCGTGTAGTTAAGAAAAATAAATTTGATTGATTAACATAATTTTTGTAGTTTTCCTGTGCTCAGAATTTTTAAATATTTAAAATAAATTGTTCTTTGAAAATTTTCTTTTCGAAATTCTACTTTATTTACGTAAAAGTAAAATGTTTATGAAATTTATAATTTTTATACAATTATAGAATTTCTACAATCTTGCATGATTTAATAAGCAAAACTTGTTTTGTATTAATTTGTTTCTATCATATTGATAATATTATATTGTCATATTGTGCAGCAGAAATTATAGATAGCTCCTAAAATATTCAAATATTTTTCACTAATTCATTACCAATTGAATCTCTTTAAAATATTGAGAAAATAATGATCATAAAAAGTTGAATATTAAAAAATGAGGTATTAAATTTATTTTCTCTACAATTTTTCTAAGTTTTCAATGGTACTGTTTCAAGCAGTTTCCCATACACGTCAGGAATTCGCTTCAAGGAAGATAACTCATCACACGTGTGACTTCCGGTATGAGTAAGGATCTTTCTAGTTAGCTAATGAAAGAATGAAAGAGGGGTGTTTGATTTGTTCTAGTTGAAGTAGACAGATGAGAAACTGGCTTCTAGCCCTGATTCATTACTATACTCCAATTTAAAAGTGTGTTTTTTTAAAACGATTTTCAGGTCTCAAAGAGAATAAATTTTGATATTTAAAAGTGTTTTTTTGTCAAATTTATATTTTATGAAACATTTAAAAAAAGGGCTCGTAACAATGAAGATGAAGTTCCTCGTTTAACTACGATTGACGTTTTTTTTCTCTGAATCAAAAGATTCTGACAATGATGATGTTAATTATGTCAGACAATAGTGTCCCGTGAATAACGAAACTCCGCCCCCACCACGTTTTTCATTCACGGTTTCCCCTGGAATGAAAATAGCAGCTCCCGATCCAGTTGGAATTTTTTGAATTATTTATGAATGAGACTCTAATTGAAATGATTGGGGAGGAAACAAATATTTATGCTACAAATTATTACCAATATAGCAAGGGAATACTCTTACCTCAAAATCGGGATCACATCAGTGGTATCACACTGGCATTCAAGATATAAAAGTTTTTCTTGGTCCTCTAATATTACAGGGAATAATTACTAAAAATAAATGTATTCAAAAAATTATATCAAATTTTCACTACTTCAACTGTATGGTACAAAACTGCTGCTTTTTTATTTTCAATAAAAAAAACTTTCATAACCGAAGACATTTTCTTTTGAGAACATTGTAAAAATCCAGATTTAAAAAAAAAAAAAAAAAAAAAAAAAAAAATCCTAAGTAAATTTATAAATAAATACTTTCCATTCAATTTTTGACGTTTAAAGTTTCTAAAATGCAAATTTAAAATCTAATAAAAGACATTCTAAAAAGAAAATAAGCATAAGAAAGGATTTCAGATTTAAACCGTGTATAATTTCTTATTTAAAGGAAAGAAAATTTTTTATAAAAATATTATTGGAATATTTTTTTATGAATATTAGTAAAATAAGTATCTAATCAATTAAAAAAAAGCATAAGTACGCCAAGAAAATTTATAATTCTCTATTAAGATTCAAAATTTTTTAATTAAGAGTCTATATACATTCTCCTATACAAAGTCCCTTTGAATTCGAGACTCTATAAACGTTTTTTATTCGTAGTATTATTATGTTACGAATGAAAATATTTTTATAAAATTACTCTTTTATAATGAAAAATATTTATTTATTGTCTTAGTATTAATTTTAAATTATTTTAAGGGAATTTAATCATAAGCTCTCCCGCACACACACACAAAAAGAAAGTAACTCATGATAATTTTATCATTTCTTCTTTACACTTTTGCGAATTAAGTAAAAAAGATTGTGTTTTACTTTTTATTTTTAATTATTTATTATTATCTAATTATTTTTAAGTATTTTCTATTATCTAAATGTTAGTTCACATACGCTAGGGAAATATAGAAAAATAATTCAAGTAATAAACTCATATTAACGTATCTTCTATTTAAGTTGGAATAAATTGATCGTAACAGTTTAAACTACTTAGTAAATGCACTGAAATTAGATAAAACAGATCAACTAATAAAATGAATTTTCATGCTCTTTTTCCCTAAAATATATGTGATATTTCTATCTAAGAGTGATCAGTTTCGATTAGAGAAAAAACAATTTAGCTGATAAATTTCTGCCTTAACAACTTTAAATAAGCAAAAAATTACGCTTAGCAATCAAACAGAGCATAAAAAGTCCATAAAAATGATTTAAGGATTATCATTCGAAATTCATATTATTCACTAAGTTAACATGAAAACACTGAAAAATGTTTCCATTTTAAATTATAATAATTTAAAATGGAGACATTTTTAGTAAAAGTAATAACTAACTACTATAAATAGTAGTTATTTATTACTTTTACTTTCTAAAAATAATACAAAAAATGTGAGGTATGCTTTTTATTTTTATCCATTTTTATTTGGACGTACTATTCATTCTAGCATACTGCTAAATGTATTCAACCCTACATAGGGTAGTAAAATGGAAAATGACATCCCCCTCCCAAATTCTCCGCTGTGACAGTTTTTGGGTTGGTAAGAAATTTTCCCATTGAGAGCGAAGAAATAACCGACGATTTTTGACCAGTTCAAGGGAAGTAAGTAATGAACGGAAAAGTACAGCATCTGGTTTTGAGGAGGGAACACTTTTCGCAGATTCATAAAATATTCAGAGACGTTGAAATCGAGAAAAATAATTCCAAAAAATGTAATAAAACTCGAAGCACCAAGCTATAATAAATCTCAGATTTATCAAACAAGAGAGAAATATTTTTATATATTCAGGCAAAAATTGTATTATTTTAGCTAAAATAACTGAACTTGATAAACTCAAACACAAAATACATTGAAATAGCATAGTTAAAAAATTTCAAAATCATAATGTTTTTTTGTTTTATACCAGATAAATTAATGTCAGAAAATTGTACTGCTGTTTCTAAAATTAAAATATTCTTTAAAATAAATCACAATTACCCGTTTTTTTTTTTTTTTTCTTCTATAATCTGATTTTTACTCTCTTATATGATTATCTCCGATTAGAAAACATACATTACAAATTACAAAATTGCATTATTTATGTATATTTTTTAAAATATTAATGTGATAAGTATGGTAAATGCTTAACTTAATCGCAATGAAAATAAATGCAATTCAATGCCTCTATGCAATTCATGTGCAAAATTCGATGCATATAGTGTGGCTTAGTTTGAACTCCTTAAAAATTACAAGTAATAACCTTCTTTATTGTTAAAAGTAATAACCTTCTTTATTATTACAAGTAAAACCTTCTTTATTGTTAAAGTAATCACTGACCAATCAACAAACCTATTTTTTTTTATTTTTAAAAAATGTGTTATGGGTTGAATAATTATTATTTTACAGATATATACATTTATTTATATCAGGGATCAAAAGTCTAAAATTTTTGAGCTAACAAAATCTTGATTTGCAATTTTTTTATATTTGGACTTTAAATATGATCTGGTAAAAGTGAACCAAATTGCAGGTTTAGACCAATAAAGAAATAAGAGTTGTTACATTTCAAGTAATATTAAAAACGAGTCGTTGAAAAGTATAAAGTTATGAAGGAATATAAAAGGAAAAAATAAAAAATGTTTGATAAAGAATTTTTGTACATTTTATTTCTGTAGATTTATATAGTATGCAAAATTATATTATTTGAAGCTTGTTTTTACTATGAAACCAATTTATATCATAAATATACTAAACAAAAAATAAAACTTTGATATATCTTCTAAATAAACCAGAGACAAAATGAAAAAAACATAAGTGTTCAACTATTAATAAATTAAAAAGGAAATACTTGCATTGTAAACAAAATAAAAGGGAACTAAATTCATATAATTTGTTAGAATTTGAAGACTATGTTCAATTCGCGTTGCTTATTATTTTTTGTAAAACAGCTTGATTTTCAAAATATTGCTATCCTATTTTACAGAAAAACTTTCTTCTTTTGTGGGGTTGTCTGCTTCTGGACACAAGTATTTTGGTCAAAGAGCATTGTTAATTAGAATCTTCTTTCTCAGAATCTTTTCACGAGTATGGTTTGTCATTAAACTAAAATGCTACAGGAATGTTTGAGATGAAAATTTGAAGTTCTTTATATTCTGGGGATATTCCTAGAGAAGTTTCTTTAATTCCCACAATAGAAATTCCTTAATTCTCCCAGTAGATTTTCCTGCTGATTCTTTTTCTTTGAAATTAAATGTGATTGTCAAGCTTTCTGTTCTATAGATTTCGATTAATTTAGATTCTTACAGCAAATACAAGATGACATTACTTATGATTATACGACCCTAACAATTATTTATTGAGACATGTGTCATGAAATACTTAATAGAAAACTTATTCATTTTACTGAAAACGAATTTTTTTGTCAGTTGTCCATATCTTGTTTTCATTGTTGAAAACGCTATTTCTATGTATACAAAGGCTCTCTATTCAAAAATTCGTGTGCATTTAGTCCGTTGACCAACCCAATCTGCGGAGCCGTTTTGTGGAATTTAATTACTATTAATTCAGCATTCCTTACCAGAATAATACATTTCTAACATTGAAGTATCATCTTTAAAATTTTGGGTTATATATAGGCTTTTAAAATTTTGTTTTACGATAAGAATATTGTCAGAAAATTTCCAGCTCATTCATAAATCTTGAGGATTTCTTATTTTGTCAATTTCACGTGACCCCAATTTTTTTATTTATTTACTAAAAAAAAAAAAACTTTTAAGTTGAGACATGGCTGGCAAAGTGTTTGTCTGGTTCTATGGTTCGATTAAGAATATAAGCTGTGTTGTTTTTCCTATTCCACAAGAATGAGTTTGTTTATACATGTAAGGCAACTAGATTCTTCTGTAAAGTTGTTTCATGAATTTTAAGTTCAGATACTTAATTTTTTGTCTGATTTATTATTCTATACTTGGTTTTATGTTTCATTTTTTTGAAAAATAGTTAGAATAACTTTTTTATAATCATTCCATGAAAAATATTTAGAATAACTTTTTTATAATCATTCCATGAAAAATAGTTAGAATAACTTTTTTATAATCATTCCAAAATTTGACCTATTCGTATATTTGTCTTTAATAATTTTCTCTAATGCGCTCAAGAGGAAAATTTTAGCTGCTAATTACTTAAAGTAAACTTTATTTTTACTGATTAAATTAAATAAAAATTAATTAAAAATTATTAAATATTAATAAAATAATTTATTTATTGAATTTATTTTCATCAATTAAAATAAATTTTTCCATTTAATAGGCAAAAACGTTTTTTAAGACTAAAGCACTTTTAAATCGATTCATTTGTTTTATAATGATTAAATATACGACTTTTTTTTAGTTCACAGTAAACACTCTGCATATTTTTTTGCAATCATATTTGCAAAAATAAATTCTGCCTACAAGAAGTAAGGAAAAACTCTGTAAATTCCTTTTAGTCAACATCATCACAAAATGTTTTTCTGAACTTTTCATACAACTCAAACAGAGAAGATTCGATAGAAGCAAAGAAATATATTTCCAAGCTATACCTATCTAGGAAACAGAAACATAAAAAGTATATTTTGAATAATTAACGGGATTTGAGTAACACTGATAATAATTTGTAGTAATTTACACATAATGAATAAACACATTACCTATTTGAAATAACGGTCATAAATGATATTCTTTTATCACCTCACACGATGAAAGAATTTATGAACTGAAGCTTCTACATCCTATGCTTTATCTCATACTGTCTTTTTTAATTATTTTTGTTGTGATTATAAGGCGATGAGGGATAAATGTGAAGTTAATGTTTATTAAGATAAAGAGCGAAAAATGTTGATTTATATAAAACTCTGATGTAAGTATATATGCTATTTGCATGATACAACTTGTTATTCTTCCAAAGCATGTGGAAAAAAAGGTAATGACATTCTCCCTCTCTGATATTGTTGTACATTATCACATATCGTATAATTACATTAAATTTATATACTATGCAAATATTTGTAAACTTTATGAAGTGATCAATGAATTTTCATTTATTTCACAATTTACTCCTAATAATTGGTGTTAAATATAAACATAGTTTATTATTTACATTAAATAGATTTTTATTGTGATTTATATGAATTTTTAACTATACCATATTCCATATTAGTTTTTATCATCAAACAATATTAAATATTTCTTGGTTTGGTAATTTAAATAGATTTTATATAAATAATCTATATATAAGATCATATTTATATGAACTAGTATTTTTAAATTAAGCTTTTAACTTCAACGATCAGTAACAACAATATTTTTTAAAGGATCTTAAGCTTTTTTATATTGTACAATTTTATAAGATTTACATTTTGTCAGCCAAATGAATGAAAGTAATCTTTTTTTTTCTGTCTATATTTCTTTAAAATATATGTATAAATATTTTTACTTGTTATTTAGTAGTAGTATTTGTTATGAATTTTTAAATCAATAAAAATATCACTAAACAAATATTCATTTCAAAATGTTCGAGTATAAAAATAATAATTAAATTATGAAACTCTTATGAAAAATCAGTGAAAATTATAAGTATGTTACAGAGCTGAATTCAGTTTGATGTTATTTATTTTAAAGTACAATAATATACTTTACATTTAGTAATATTACTTGAATATTAACCTATAAAATGTCTTAGTAATCAAATACAAATTATAAGAGTTAATTATAAAAAAAGCTAAGCAAATTGAAAATCCCATAAAAGAAATAATTAAAAAAAAATGTATCTAGTTAGAATAGAACGAAAGGTAGGCTATCTTTTCTTAATCTGCTTAGTGTTTTCAAATTTTAATAACATATCTATTTCTTCATTTACTAATTATTTATAATTGTAAAAGAAACATTCACAATCCACCAAAAGTAATCGCTTAACCCACCATATTCCAGTGAACTACGATATTTTCCAGTGAACAAATATTTTGGATAATCATATTCACATTTTGATTAGTTTTTGTCTGGAGAAAGTTTTCTCAATCTATCTCATGTGACTTTATCTAACCTATTCAGAACTCACTTAGCTGAGGAAACTGTATCATTTTGTATGTAGACGTTTGTTTGAAATGAGCATGATACTATCTCGTCAGTTCACCGTAGTTCAAAATTCACGAAGCAAATGGCTGAGGGTGGCGACATCTAGGTGACAAGAGTTGCAAGCAAAGATGCAACTCAATAACAATTCTCTTATAAATAAAATAAAAGAAATAAAATTATTTTTTGAACATACTATTTAATATGTAAGGAAATGCACATATTTTAAATTTATAATTTAAAAAAATTTAATTAATATTTTTTCGTTCCAAAATTTATAAAGATTCATGATTTATCCTTAATGTAGAATAATTAATATTGATTTAGAAAAGTTATCATTGCCCAAAAAATATTTAAATATCTTTGAATAAGTTTACTAAATTTACAACATTAACTAACTATTTAATAATTACAAAAATAATGTTTCATCAATAAGTACAGTACAATTTCACTGAATTATTTGTAGATTCTTTTCTGCAACAGTAAAAAAAGTGTATACTGAGGAACTAAAAAGAAAAAAAAATTTTTTTTTACTGAATTTACTGCTGTTTGTCAAAAACAAAATGCAGAAATTTGATGAAGATTTTGTACAAATGAAAATTCAAATAATTATGAAAGAAAAATGAAAATTCAAATAGTTATGAAAAAAAAAGCAAGTAACACAAACTTGAAATTATTTAATGAGCATATTGTTATAATATCAAACTAAAATTATACAAACGTGATTGAAATGAAAATTAAATGAAATTTTACAAATAAAGCATATCTAAGTAAATATTTACAATATTATAAAACAGCACTTATTTTACAAGAAGTAAATCTGACATATATTTATGTATATATGTATTATGTATAAATATTTACATATAGATATTAAATATACTTATTAATTCTTTCTAATCTTTTTTGTACAAATCAGGTACATTTTTTTCAAAATGTTTTGCAAGCATAATGGTATCATATATACAAGAATTCTATTATTCACCATTAAGCAGCTGAACAGTTAATTACAGCTTAAAAAATAATCATGTAATTTGCCAGCATTAAAATACACTACTATGAGTAGAACTAAATGCATTTAAACTTCAAAAAATGTCCTTTTCATTATCCCTTTATAAAATGTTCCATTTCTCATTAATTCGAGGATATAATAGTTTTATACATAATAAATAATGAATTATGCCATTGTTCCCAGCTTCAGCACAAAAGTCAAATATTTATTCTTTATCTATCTCATCTGGAAATCGTGGAATAACAAACATTATTTTAAAAAAATGATTCTAAAAAGTCTGTTATTATATTTCAATACATTTTTTCTAGTTTCTTTCATTCATATTCACAAAAATTCCAATAATTGTCTATTTTGATTTCCATTTCTTTTCTGTGAAGTGCAGCATGGGATACAAATAGTCTTGATATCACAGATTGCTCACACTAGATGGCAGCACTATATTAGTTGTGCGTCATAGAAATGCAACTAGAAAGAAAAAATACGGTACGGTATTTAATATTTATACAAAATAATTCGAATAAATAAATAAAAATAATAAAAAAAAAAAACAGGAAAAACGATACTTTTTTAAATATAAGTATTAAATTATGAACATAAAATTGTAAAATCACTCTGCTTAACAGTATATAGTTTAATCGAACTTTAGAGATGATACTTACCTTTTATTTAATACTATAACATCACTGCTTCCTTAGTTGCCACTGCTACGTATGGATATCGCTGATCCGTCTGCAAAAATAATTATTTTTATAATGCTAATAATAATATTTCAATTACTTATGAAAATAATCTTTGCAAAATTTACAGACAAATTTGAAATTTTCAGTTTATAATATAGTCAAGAAATAAAATGAATACTTTAAATGGTCGGTATGAAAACGAAATCTGTTATTTTATAAAATTTTGATCAACTGAATAAAATTATAAAACAATTTAAAATTCTGTTTTTAACAAGATAGTGAGAGCTGATGTTAAATTACCATTATAAAAATTTTTAATATTCTTTAAATTTTAAAAATCTGAAAATAGTGCTCATGAAATAAGGGAAACAAACTATCTGAAACATCAAATTTATTAATTGTAAAAATATAGGCCATTTTTCTAAAGGTTAACTTTAGAAAAATGGCACGTCATTTTCTTTTCATAAAAAAGTAATATGAGAAAATTTTTTTTATTCATGTCTCTGAAAATGTAAATGATTTTCTAATCAAAGGTGGATTGAAAGTCTGCATCTGAAACGGTTTGTATGAAACCTTGCAGGGCCATATTGACAAGAGTGACTTTTTACTCTACTCACATTGGATTATAATATGATTGTGTTTCATTTTTATAACTAAAAAAATATTAAAACCAATGATCCCTTCAAGTTTATGAGACTAATTTAAGAAATGCTTATTTTTGTATTTAAAGTACTAGTTCTAACGTGTTATCATTTGCATTCGTTTAGTGGATTGCACGATATATAGTTGATATTGGAAAGGAAATATGTGGTTGATAAATCTTGTATATAGTCTAAGATATGTAGTTCATATTTTAGTGCTATAAATTACTTAATAAATTCAGAATTCTTTTAAATTTATTCCCACAAATTTTTTACAAGTATTTTAGAAACTCCAGCTGTCACACCTTATAATTTGCATACATCTGAGACAGGTGTGTTGCACGTGATTGAAAAACATTATTTAAATAAAGATATATATCTTACATATTTTATATATACAATTACTTTGAAATATGTTATTTATTCTTCAGAGATGAATTTCTTCATATGCTCTGAATCCATTCAAATTTGATGTCTGAATTTTTAAAAATTATTATGGACATTTTTAGTACTTTGCATGGTGAACCATGCGGTGTACATCCAACTAATGGGTTTATAGTTAAATAGTGCATATTTTAAGAGAATATCGCGTTCGCTTTTTACCCTTTCATAACTTTTTGAACATAATTATTGCATATGTTTCATATTTTAGTGGTAAAAATTATTTTATGCAAGTTTAAAATACTTTATTATCTTGACTTTTAAATTTGGACAAGGGTATCTTCATTTTTTTTTTTAGTAATATCAATTTAGGAAATATAAAATTTGCATATTTCTTGGGGGTATAGTGATTAAATGATAGACTGCTGTTAGAGTGATTAATTACTTTCGAAAACTCCTGCATTGTAAGCTCTATAATTATGTTGAAAGCCCCAGGGAAATTGCTTCACTTTGACAATGTACAACTTTGACATGGTTCCGATTTGCATGTCTATTTTAACGATTGATCATATTTTCCATTTACTTATTGTTGATTTATCTAAAAATAAATTAAATATCTATTCCAGTTTACAACATGACTTGGAATAACTGAATTAGAAAATTTAGAAAAAATTTAGGAGTATGAATGTTAGGAATATTTTATTGTTGTCATAATAGGGTTGTTTGCGACACGATATCTTGTTTACCACTCACATCATGAGAGACATGCTTTCACTATATGCATTTGGAAACGGCCAACTCCAGACTATAAACAACTTTCCCAGAGAATCAGCAGGTGTTGTCGAGGGCTCCAGTGACCTCTCTCGCACCCTCCTCATTCACCCATCTTCCCACACGGACCAGCCAGGTACCTCTTCGAATCACGTGACCTCTTTTTCTCTCATATATATACACACATATATATAAAAACGTTGAAGCGTTGCTAGGGCGTCTAGGCGTACTGAAGATTACCTCGCCTCTGCTTACATCGGTCATTATTGCGGCTCTTCTTGCGCGTTCTTCTTTCTTCTTAAAAATGATTGCTACTTTTTAGTGTCAGTTTTATTTCAAGAGACGGTTTCGTGTGATGTCATCAGATAGAAACATTTAAAATTTAAGGCGAGAAAGTTGATTGAGAAAAAGTATTTCTCTTCTAATAAAAACATTTTCAATAGCAGGGAAAACGCATAAGAAATTAATAAAAGAAATTGTGTTTGCTGCTACATAAATGGCAAATAGTTAAAATATATATATATATATATAGGCAAAAGATAATTTACAGATATTTAAAATATAAATGAAAACTGAAATGATTCATTTCGGTTAAATTAGATTAAACCAGAATAAATTTATACTTAAATAATATTCATTTTTAAATGATTATTTAAAAATTAAGATTACTTTTTAGTCTAAATATTTTAGTTACATTGATTACTTAAAACAGATTCATGTCATTTAAACTATGAATTTCTAGTCTTAGATTCAAATGAATACATGAATATTGACGCTTAACACTTTTAATTTAAAACAGATACACTGGATCGTATTCACAAACGATTCTAAATAAAAAAAAAATTATCAGCTTTATTTTGCTAACGAAATGAAAAACAAAAAATAATTCAGTTTCCCCCCCCCTCCAGAGTTTGAGAGGAAAGGTTGTTATCTTTGTGGAGAAGATAAACTAGCTACAATAAAATTGAAATAATAAAACTATAATAGCCTAAATTAATAAAATATTTTTTAAATTTCTTCAAAAACCCTTTTGGACTAATATACATACATATGTATAAATGCATGTGTAATAAACTCGTTGCCAAGCATTTTTTTCTTCATCTTAATCCTATAAGTATTCGAGATGAAAAATATGCGATGCATTAAACTCTTATCTCTTTCAAAAAACTGGTACAATAAATTTTTCTAGTGATATACAAGCAGAAAGCTTAATATCCGAGAGTGGGTGTTGAAGAAACGACGATCAAGCAGGTTTTTATTTTGTTAATTAATGGATAAAATTTCAAAATAACATTAAGAAAGAGCTGAAAGTACGAGAGATTTTTGTATTTCTTTATTATATTGTTAGAGGTTTGAGGGTATTTCCATCTGTTACTTGGCGACGTTATGTCGGATAGCCAGCAGCAGGTGGCTCTTTTTCCAGACACAATCTAATGTTAACATTGTTTCAACCATCAAGCAAGCATTCGAGTCGAGTTTCTCCCATTTCAATAAACATCTTTATAATGCATTAAGATGTACTACAGAAAAATTGGTTTTGCTTAGTGTAATAATAATAAATTAAATTAAGCTCTGTGTTTGTTGTGAACTGAATGTATCATTAAATAAATGAATTAATGATTCACCTAAAATTATACCGGGAAATTATAGCGTGAAACCATAGTTTTCCGAGGGAGTAATAATAATAATAATAATAATAAAACTTAAACTAGGAAATTCTTAGCAGAGTTTTATAAAAAAAATAATAAATAAATAAATAAATAAATCATATTTTTTATAGCTAGCATATTTTTTTTTATCTAGTTAGCATTTTTTTAATGTAGACATAGATTTCTACTACAGAACAACTTTAATAACATACTTTAACAATCTTAATGGAATTCATTCATATAGTTATACATTTTTAAAAAATGTAAATTCCGAAAACTCGATCAATTGATATAGGGTTTCATTTACTATTTTGTTATCTTGACATTTAATATTTAGCCTTTTTTGGGATAAAACATATCGCAAGGTACAATTACAAGGCAAACTGATTTGAAGTCAAGTAGTGAATATATTTGTGATTCCCATCCCTACCGATAAGCAGTTTATATTCAAAAAAGAATTTTATTATTCAAAAAAATTTCTACAAGTAGGTTACTTTTTGTCGTTTTAGAGAGAACTCAAACTGAGGAAGCAGCTGAATAGTTTTGTGCTCTGGTTTTTAGCTCAAACGTTCGTTACAATAATATAATACCCACCATCGACGATGCTTTGCTGATATTTGTAATAGAGTAGTTCTATTGATGTTTATAGTAGTATGGAATTTACAATAAACTGTGTTAGTTCTTGTCGAATAAGCCCTCCAAATAAAAAAATTATCATAGCATGAAATAAAGGCATAGTCTTATATCTAAAAGGAGTATTCAGTGTCATCAGAGAAAGATTATGCCTCAAGCCAAGAGCTACTACTTTTTACAGGGTTTCTAAATTAAAACTATAAGTATACTTTTCAAAAAATTGTTAACTGTAGTAAGTATAAAATTTAATTAGCAAATACTATGCATAAAACAAGTAATAAATAAACAGTCTGTTTCTGCTACAACAGGCTCTGTCAGACAACAGGCTCTGTACAACAGGCTAATCTGTATATGATAGATTAAAACTTTAGTTATCTTAAGTATTCTAAAGAGTTTGCTTTTGGAAAAAATTGAGAAGTTATTAAAAAGTACGGAATCATGTATATTAAACTACGACATTTATTCACAATTTTTAAAATTAAAACAAAGGTTCATCCTGATAAATTTACAAATTTAGTCCAAAAAATTTAATATGAGATACATAATCTTATCTATTTTATTTTTTTTAAACTTTGTACTTCATATTATCTTCTTAACCAAAGCACTCATTAAATTATAAGCTACGTTAACTACACTGTAAATTTTAATTATAAATCTAAAATTTCCTTTCTGGAAACACATGATGTCAGTATTACAATGAAAAGTTTTAAGTTGAATAAATTATTCATTTTTGAAATTAGAGACAAAAAATATTTTATTTGCAATAAATAATTAAGGAATTTAAAATATAACATTAAAAAAAAGATAATATAATTTTATTTTATTTATTGTTATATTTTAAATTCCTTAAAAACGTTTTCAATTTTTTTTCTTAAAAATATCAGAAATATAATATAATTTTATTTTTCTGATATTTTTAAGAAAAAAAATTGAAAACGTTTTTAAAATATGACATCAAAAAACAGACGATTGCGTTTGTAGTTAAATTTGGAATACAAAATCGCGTATAAAAATGCTTTTAATAACTCACATTTAAATGGCTTTATATTGCATCGCAATGAGTCCACACTTTTTCATAACCAAATATACAAAAGTGTGGGAGTGAGAAAAAAAGTAACATAAAGGACAAAAGAGCCCCATCAAAAAGTCTTTAGTCACCGGAAAAAGAGACAACAAGGATGGGTGTGAAAAAGAAAGAGAATGCACCTTGCTCTTTTCCGGTGTTACGGAAAATGCGGGTATTTCCGCAAGTGATTCGTTCTTTTCCGGCGGAAGCATTCCGGACGATGCAGAATCAAAGTGAAAGTGCGGGCGAACTGTTTCGTTCCTTTCCTTTTTAAAATCTTTCATGGAAGGCTGGGTGTCGGTCTCATAAAAATCGGACATCCTCACTACTACAGGGATGAGCATCAACTATAACATCCTTCGCATTGTACTGTCACTGAAAATATGACAGGACATTCTTCTTTTTTTATCAATTTAAGACATTTTTTGTTATTATTTATTCTTTACACTAAATTTCCACCGGATATAATCAGATTCAGTGGTTGTTCCATATAGGAATATTATTCCAGTGAAGTTGAATATGAAAACATTCTATTAATTGGGGGAAGGAGGGTGAGATTTCTATACTATGTATCGCTGTGAGTAATGAAGAATTCTACAATAAGAATATTGTAACCTCAGAGTTTAATGGAGATGAAAACTTTTTGTTATATTTATAAACTTCTGAAATATATCTAAATTCTCATTCTTGATTGAATATATTATGGATCGTAATAAATCATTAATTAAATTATAAAAATAATACATTTCGTCTTTTCCTTAAATGATTATTGAAAACAAACAATGGCACGTGATTTTCTTTAGAAGAATGAAATCATTTTAAGAATAGAATTATTCAGAATTTAGAATAAAATCATTTTAAGAATGGAATCATTCAGAATTTAGAATAAAACCATTTTAAGAATAGAATCAGTCAGAATTCAGAATAAAATCATTTTAAGAATGGAATCATTCAGAATTTAGAATAAAATCATTTTAAGAATGGAATCATTCAGTTTTTAAAATAAAATCTTTTAAAGAATATAATCATTCAGAATTTTGAATAAAATTATTTTAATGAGATATGGAAATATATTCATCAAATTCTATAGATTTTTGTATTTTATTCTGAGAAAATTAAAAATAATGAAAATATAAATAGTATATTTCAATATTCAAAATTTTGATGTATCTGATTGGGCATAAGATACTTACCCTCTTACAGCGACTTCTCCCTACTACGAAGCACGTGACCAGAAGGGTAACTGCCAGAACGGCTATGGCTATACCAGAAGCTATGACAATGGATGTAGGAACTCCACGAGTAAGATCGACTGCTATGATTGATTGTGTTTCTGTGAAATATAAAATGACATATTGAATTAACGACATGCATGCAGTAACACAAGTAGAAATTATACATTAAAATAATGGGCAGTAACAATTCCAGGAGTTTAAACATGCAATAACAAGAATTTGGAGTTTCGATCATGATAAACCAAACTAATAGGAAAACAAATATACCATAAAATTATTGGGAATGTTATTGCACCGTGCAACCACATCAAATAGAGACATTTTAATAATTTATTAAAAATTTAATTTAATATTTAGTTGCAATATAATAACATTTGTGTTATTATTGATACTGAAGTTAAACACAGAAATAATTCGAGATAGAGTGTTTGTAGTGAAGTCCGTTTAGATTAAATAAGATTTTAATAACTAAGCAAATATTACTATGTAAGTCATTTTACAATTTCATTGATTAAGAAGATTCCCATTCTTGGAGTAAATCACAGATACATAAGTTTATAATACTATATTATTTTTTGGTAAAATATTAACAATTACTACAATGTAGTTTTTTTTGTCTTACTTTCGATATGTGGTTATCAGTTTTAAACGTATAAAATTCATTTCGCACATCATTATTAGTTTAGATCTTACCCTTTAAATTGCACCACTTATAAATTTACATTAAGGGACTATTTATGACAATGGAAAAAAAATCCATTCTTTTAATTATCCATTAAATATTAAAAAATCTTAAGTTTTGTACGAATATATATAAGTTATATCATAAACCGAGAACTGAAGAGAAGGATTATAGTGGGGGGGGGGTTCAATTATTATTTAACAATATCTAACATACCTAAAATTTTGTTAATTTTACATATGTTGTGAAATGTTTAAGTAAATAAATCTGTTATCATTTGTTAGCATGTTTTTATGTATAAAAATAAACTTAATACAAATAAACTCAATTATAAACTGAGTAGTAAATAAATTTAATTTAATTGTAAAATCGAGCCTTTCATATTTCCTCTTTCCTAATTTGATTGTAATTAATAATAATCAAAATGTTAGTTTCCATGACTAAACTATTTTTTTTTCAAAATATAGAAACATATTGAAAAGAAGAACTATGTAAAGATAGATTATAAATATCCGATCTAAAATTAAAAAAGGTTTTATTCGTTAAAATCTAATATCAATATTTTCAAAAAATGTATGAAATCAGGGGATTCCCTTATTAAGAATAGTTTTTTTTTATCGTATTTTAGAGTTCTACCGAGATCTGTAAGTTTAATGTAATAATAACACAAAATTGAAAAAAATTATCATGAATCTAAAAACATGCGATTATATCTATCTTAATGCTTGAATTTAAAGCAAAGTAACTTAATAATATGGGAAAATATTTATAACAGCTATTGTGTTTGAAACTATCTCTAAAAAAATTGAAAAATTTTTCACAAGCAATTTTAAATCGATGTGGCTCACGAGGTGTAATTTCATCCGCTGGAAAATACTTTTTCAAAGAAACTGCTCTTTTCAGCCGTGAAATAGCACTATCTTGAATTTGTTTCGTCTTCGGAATTTGTTCATAATCGTGGTTTAATGGTCCTTGAAATCACAGTATCCGTTAACAATGGGCTTAGGCGAACATCGAATTTTTTGGATAAACGGTAAAATTACTGTTAGCTCTTTTTTTTCTCTCTTATTCTGCTCAGACAAAATATCACTCATATGTTTTGTGAAGCGAATTTATTTCACAATATTCAGTAAATTGTTAAAAACATTTCTAAGCATTGTTCTTAAAATTGATTAAAAATGAGGGATATTTCAAGTATCTTGTTTGCTAGTATTTTAAAGAAAGACTTACTTTTTTAATTTCGAGATGCATAATGGTGTATTTTTAGGTCTCATTAGTGTAAACTTTTAAATAATAATCAGTAGATATTATTTAGATACCTTTTTAAAAAATGATGTATGGATCTGCAAATGGGTTAGTAAAACCCATTTGTTGAATCTAAATTTCCATCCATTCTAAGACTATGATTTTTGCATATTAAAGCTGAATAAACTTGGTAATAAAGTTTATGTTTTCCAATGGCTTTCATCTGTTAGGCTATTACAGGATGTCAAATTGGAAATTTGGATGAATCCACATATTTTGACCACGAAGTCTACTATCATATAAAAAAATGAAAATAAGAAAAATAAAACCATAAAGTGTTTAAATGCTAAAATACTTAAAATGAACTTGAAGGATGCTAATTAGTCCAATGAAAAATATCTCCTACTACTTGAATTTTTATCAATTCCAAAAATAAAAGTAAAATTCTAGTTAGAAAAGAGCACGGTGCTTAACAAGGTAGCGTGAAGTTAATTTAGAGCTCAAGTAAAAATGGCGTGAGAAAGATAAGATACAGGAATTTTTAGATGGGACTTCACAAAACTCTTGGGAGCTTTCATAATTAATTCAGAGCAGCAACATGCAAAGGACCGCGCACATATTTAATGCAGAGAAAAGGCCCGGAAACAATTCAACACTTCTTTACAAGGGAAATAATATAAAAAATAATAAAATATTCGAAAGTCATTACTGGATTAGACTTGCATCATTAATCCTGAGATCTTGTTTTTGATGTCATGCGAAACCGAAGCTAATATCGCGAGATTTAAGATGGATATTTAAATTCCACAGCTTTTGAGACTAATGTTTATCATATGATTCAATTCTAAATTAACGTTTATTTTCACAAAATGAGATTATTTTTTAATCTAATCATAAAAACGTAAAAGGAATATTTTTCTTTTACATTATTATTTTAATTAAATTTCAATAAAAAGTAATTAAAACTCTTAAATAAGTATATATATATATATATATATGTGTGTCTGTGTGTTTCATTTCTCAATTTTCTTTAAGTTTAAAGAAAATTTACATGTATATATAGTTTTACAAAATGCCTGTTATGTTTATATACATTTAAAATAAGTAGTTTTTATATCATAATTATATTTCAATTATTTTACAAAACAGTCAAAGGAATGTTAAAATTATGGATTTGTAAAAAGAAAAAAACATTTGTCTATTTATTTAGAAGAACATTAGAGTGAAAATAGTTTTAAATAAAAAATTTAAACTTTAATTTTAGATTTAATTAAAATTAAAACTTATATGGGTTTATCAATAGTATAAAACGGTTAATTAATTAATTATTCATCAAATTTATTGTTGAAATTTAAAGTGTTCACTTTGTCTCATTATATTTATATTTTAATACATATTCCATAATCACAATTCATTTTTTTATCGATATACTCAATTTTATGAAATAAAAATAACGTCAATTATTTTGTAAATTTAGTTATGATAAATGTGTTTATAAATACTATGATAGAAGTTGAAGTGTTCTAAGAACAATTTCCATTATAACTTAATAATAATTTATAATTAAAGTGTGATTAAAAATATTTTCAACTCAGCTTAAAAGGATGAATTAACAGAATTGTTGCAAGTGTATTGAGTTAAAAATTTTATTATCAGCAGTGAATTGGTATCAGTTTGATTCCAAGTCATTGGGACGAGACCCAACCAATAAATTCAATTACACTGAATGTTTGTTGACAAATGTGAGTAATTTTTTTCTTCTCTAGATCTTGGTTCAATATTTCTATTATCTTAGGCAATAACAAAAGTAATTTTTACCTATAAATCGAGCTTTTTGTCATCTCAAGTACTTAGTAATTGCTGGGAAAACTGAACTTGCTCGGAAAACTGCTTTAAACTGAACTTCCCAATCATATAAAAGCTTAATATCAATTTTGGCCAAAAACCTTACTGAAGCAAAAAATTTCTTATCATCTATATTCAAAGGTTTATTTTCTTATATAAAAAATGCATGCATTTTTTAAATCCCAATATGACATTCCATCAAAATATACAATATACATGAAAATGGATTGTAGGGAGACGTAATTTCAAACTTTCACTTATATAATTAAGAAAGATAATTGGATAACTTCAACAATGTTCCAATATTTCTTGATCACGGTATCGGAAAGAGATATTCGAGAGCCATTCACGCGCCAAAAATAAATCCTTTAATCCGCTTTGTCAGACACGCGACTTCGTGTGCCGCCAGTTGGAAAGTCTTTGATGGCTTTTCTTTCTGCTGGTTGATTAACCTTCTTAAATGAAAGTCTTCGTTGAGTCGCAAATGTCCTTAACAGCTACTGCTGTGGCACTTTCTAAAGCGAAATAATTTGCTGATATATCTAAAAAATTTTAAATTCACAGTAGTTTTCAATGACATAATTTCTATTGAATTTTTTAACCATGAAAAATTCGTCATCAATAAGAATGTTCAAATACATGTTTCTTTCGATATATTATAAATTTTAAAAGAATGTTACAGTTTCAAAAATCTTTCCCTATTATTTTAATTACGATTATTTTCATTAAAATTAAGTTAATGATAAAACAAATTTTATTTTTCATTTTAATCCGAAGAAACTAATAAAATCTTCAGAAATAATACCTTTAATGCCATCTAATATTATTCTTAATACGTCTCATGTTTAAATTTTGAACTCTGTCGTTTGTAAAAAATTATAATTTATTAGGTATATCAAAGGGTAACATATGATAAGTGACTTTGTAAGCAGAAGAAGTTTTTTAATCGCTGATTTTTTTTCTTATTTATTACCTTAAATATTGCTCGCCATTTTTTTAATTAATAAGAATACATTTTTTTATCTAAAATGTTTGATGCTGCCTTTTTCCAGGATGTAATTTAAGCCTTATACGAACAATTTAAAACCAACTCCAATTTATTTGCTCACGTAAGTAATGGAAGATAATGCTTGAAAAACTGGAAGAATTCTCATTTAAAATACCCTTACATAACTTGAAAATGGCGCCAGGGTTGAGCAGGGGGCGACAAATGCAATAATAAATATTCTCACCAACCACTCGATTCCGATTAAGCAACACGTTGGTTGAATATGTGATGATGCATCCAGTTTGCAAACAGCGCCATAAATCTGATAAGTCAGAGGAGACCCACACATCAGGTAAAGTAATCATGGAATTGGATTAAAAATTATACACCATAGTTATCTACTTTTTGATCCCACGCAAAATGAGAAAGAAGAGACAAAAATGAACGCCTTCACAATCAAGATGATCTTAAATATCCATTTATGTACACATTTTACATACCGTTCTCACGCTAAACTTCATAGCCTAACAAATTTAAATCAGTATGTGGAATCACCTTAGCTCTCAATTTGAAAAATGGAGAAAAAGCGTAAATTTTCTCATTAAGCCCAAAAAATTGTATATAGTAAATATAAAATTTAAAAATTTCCGCCGTTATTAAAAATATTTATTTTCAGTCAAAGACATGCCGAGGAAAAGTATGAACTATATTCTTTATTCAAATATACCTTTTTTGTAATCTCCTTTTTGTAACTATAATGAATTTACAAATAGAGTTCTCAACTTCATTTTTAAAAATATGTAAATGAATAAGATTTTGAAAACCAAACACAATTAAAAAACATATTAATGAAAATATATTGTAGAAAATGAAATGTTTAACTTATTTTCTACTATAATTGAATTAAACAAATTGACACTGAAAAATTTTATTAATTTAAATCCTTGAAATATTAGTGATAATTTTAGAGTGTTATTCTGGGCAATAAAAAACTAGCTCTCAATCTATTGTATGCGCATAACAATATTTCAATTACAATGAAAAACATAAATGACTGAATTCAATTCTCATTTCTATAAAGGTAATTTAATCTGTGGAAATACAAAATTCCACACATATATAAAGGAGTATGTTGTTAATTAGTTAACTAGCATGTGAAAATTTACAAATTTATCTCTAGAAAATACAATTCAAGGTCATTACCGTATAAGTAATTTTTAGGAAAAACTATTTTTAAACAAATCCATTTTCAGTTATCTTTACATATTCACAAGAAGTTAAGTTTTAACACAACGGATCGTAAAAATATTATACTCTGCAGTATATATGATTTGTCTTTTACAATAAATAAAAGTAGTCTTCAAAACAACAATGTGTTTGAGGATTTAATTAATACTTTGAGGCATGGGTGTTTTCCGTGTTCAAGAAACCACTTTAAGTCGTCCCTTCCGATTTATATACAAAATATGTGAGAAATACCCAACTAAACCCAAATAATGTAGATTCGAATGTCATGCTCTCATTAATCAGAGTTCTACATTCAAAATTTGTATTTTTAATGGAATTTAAATGAAAAAATATTCTATAAAACTCTTGAGATATTTTTTCACATCTTATAATATTTTTAAGCACTTATTACCGATGTAAAGAAACTACTTAATTTATTTTATACAGCACCTCTAATGGCATCATTATCCTCCTACCTTTTCAAACATGCCTTCAAAATCCCTCTTCTTCACGAATAAAAAAAAATAATGTTTAACTCATCTAATATCAAACTCATCGAGTGAAAGCATAAAATTCATACTTCACCACTGCAGCTCTCTTCTTTCTTTTGTGTTTTACTTTACATTTTTAACAAAAGAATTCCGTCTTTCAAAGAGCGATGGTATGACATAGTGAGTCACTCAAGAAAGGGGCAGGGGGCGCAAGGGTCGTGGCATTTCTGAAACTTCACGTCAGCTGTGCAGCAGGGGGAAGGCTTCGCGAAAGAGAATGGGGAATTGCAAGAAATATGATAGCGCCAGGTTTTATCCATACGTTTCTTGTGGGACAAGTCAGCTTAGAATGTCAAATATGTCACCACGACTGGGCTTAGAAGAGGCAAGGTGACATTTGGTGAATAGTTTGTTGAGGGAGGAAATGTAAAAAAAAAAAAAAAACTAAAAGAATGCAAGGCGTAGTCTCAAAAAGTGTTCAGATTGAAATATTACTCTGCCACAGCACCAGAACAATAAATCAAAACGAGTATTTTTATAACTCTGCCAAGAGAGTTTCAACAATTTATAGATAATGTAGCCTAGAATTCTTTTTTATAAACATATTTGAAATTCTTTTCTGTAGTTAACTGTACAAAAATTTCATCAATTATAATTTTTAAATTTCAAATTTATTAAAAAAAAAATTAATAGTGCAATAAGTTGTAAAAGAGAAGAAACCGTTCTCAATTAAATTAACATTTTTTGGTTTGCTCTTTCTCAACGGTCCCTTTTGCAGAGGAGAGTTAAATCAACTAAAACATGAAATTTAATGTGATAGCCAAATGTTTGAAAACATAAGCGCTCGAAATGAAGAGGGAATCGAAATAACGAACACTTCAATTGAAGGCCAAAATGCTAATCAGTCCATACCAGCTCTCTCAAATTAATATCCGTATTTCAAACAAAAACCTGCAAACTGAATTTCAAATATTTGAAGTTATGCCTTTTTATACCAAACTCAACTTCTCAAAATTTTGAGACATTTATAAATTCGAGTCTAAAAAGATGTTGTAAAAAATGTAGTTCGGACCTTAAAGAAGCTAAACTTTTAAAAATAATATGATTTAAATGATTATATAACTTTAAGGAAAAAAAATTCACTCTACTTGATTAAAAATCTTTAGATTTAAAAAAAATTTATGCACGATTTTTATTTGATTTCTCCCATTACATACTTTAATTTTTTTCTAAATTTCATTTTAATTATTCTGAGTCACGATACAAGTCTAGTAAAGTAAGATATTTTAAAGTAATTTTAAATAAATATAATATTTTGATCTATAATAAAGAAATGAGTGGGTTAGGAATCTATTTTATTATTCTTTAGAAAGGCCCTCAGTTGCCCAGAAAGAAAACCGTAGACTTCACAAATATCGAAGCCATAAAACAATTTAGTAATAAATATATATATTTTTTAAATTTTAGGCAGTAGTAGATAGTGAGTTTTCTGCACTAAAAACAAGGGCATTTCGCTTTCCATTAAAATTTTCATCTTAAGAAGATGAAAATTTTAATGTTTTGTGAAATTGGATTTTTTGCAGTGGTTTCATTAAAGACAAAATATAGAATAGTGAAATTCAGACTTTTATGCATAATTTAAAATTTGACATATAATATTATGTATCAAAATTTTAAATTCCTAATACTTTTCTTCATGAAAAATGTAATTAAGTCATGATTAATAGAAGAAATCATAAGGCGCCAGAAATTATTTACATTATTGTTCAGCCAATAAACATTTGCAAAATCAAAAAACTGTGAGTTGTCATTTTTAAATTCTACATTATCAGTTTTAAATTAAACTTATCTGCAAAATTTTATGTTTAATGGTAAACTCATAGTATATGGCAAGCTATATATAATGATGATTTGAATATAGGATCTTGAATAATTATTGAAAATTTATGTCTGCTTGACGCTCTTGCATCAAACGCCCAAAGTGTAAATTGATATTCGTCATGAGGTTAATAATTGTTTTCATGTCAAACTATCAATTTCCACTATGAATCAAAAACAAATTAAACGAAAAACATTTATTTATTCATACGGAAGTGATCTGAAGATTTAAAGATGGAAGGAGAGTAAACGTAATTCATATTACCTTACATGAATACGAAATTAGAGCCGTTAGTCCAAAGAAAACTTGTTCGCTCTAATTGGCGTAGTTTCCAATTGAGAACTAAAGCCTGCAATTTCGCCGCCACAAATACATATAATTATCCCTATTCCTTTTTCTTTTGGAAATTTTATGCTTCGATAATGGCAATGAACATTTCTTAATGGATTCCAAAAGAAATTTGCTTATGTCGTTGTATTTATGGATAAAAATAGTGGCTAAAAGTGATGAATTGAATCTGATATTTTCAATTAGAATGATTTAAGATTTGTCAAGTATATTAAAATATTAATTTTCTATGTAATTTATTGATATTAATTTTCTACGTAAATCTTTAATTATAATGATATATTTATAGAATGAAATCAGGACTACCTGGTTCTGAGAGTTCATATCGTATTTAATAGTCTTTTAGAAATAAAATTTAATTTTGTTTTCAATATGTTGCTAAAGTAAGTGTTTAGTATAATTTGTTTTTTAGTTCGATCACTTAAAATATGTGCGTTTAAAATAAAACATTCTAAAATTCACTATCGGGAAAATTTTGAAACAGAGTTTGCACTATCTATTGTATTTCTGTAGTTTAAAATTGTCAAGTAATGTCATAATATATCGAAGGGAAAAAGATTTATATAATAATAGCAATCGAAAAAAAATTCTATTGTTTTCCTTGTCTAAAACACAGGTGTGTTTGTCAAAAAATTGATGCTGTTAGAATAAAAAAAAAAAATGAATAAAAAAAACATTTGGTAATTTATTGGGTCTCAAAGTAAGTACCGTTTAGACATGCGTCGTTACTTTCTCGATAACAGAGCCAATCAAACACCTGCTGATGAGAAATTTCATTTGACAAGGCCACGCCCATTTGTATTCTACCCTTCAAAATAAGGGTATGAAATGCTGAATTACCTGTCAAATCATTTTTCAGAAGATTCCAGAGATAATCAAACCAAAGAAATAAAAAAACACCATAATATAAACTGAACATTTTTAATTATTAAATTTTATAAGGGAAATGTGAAAATTGGTCACTCTAATAAGCATATATTTAATAGTAAAGAAGCCTTAGGTGGCTGCTGTAATAATAAGCATATAAAGGAAACAATAAGGGAAACCATTCAAAATCGTCCAAGAAAGCTTAAATTTTGCAGATAGCAAAATTTTTCAATATTTTGATTTACAATCATTCTTTTAATATGTAGAAATAGCATAAAAATACCGATAGCTTCTTATTTTATTAAATGCAATGCTTAATAAATAACTGTAATTTAATATGAGTAAAATTAAGTTCTTAAGAAAGAGAAAGCACACGCTGCATCTTGTGTTATAAATTTAAAAAAGAAAATAATTCCAGAAATATGCTAAATATACTTTGTAACTTCTGTCTTAATATTTTACATAAGGACAAAAATATGATTAACTATACGCTTATATTCAGCCGGTGAAAAATGTATTAGTATTTCTTTTTAAAAAAAAAAAAAAAACATTTTGTGTTGTGCGAAAAATTTTAAGTGAAAATTTAAGATAATAGCCTTTTTTTTTTCATATATTTTATTTGTTCTCTTTTTTTCTCAGCAGAATTAAAAGCAAAGAAAATAATTTTTTCCCATTTAAATTATAATGAAATATTCATTTGATTATATACTGAAATATTAACTAAATGATAAATAAATGAGTAATTTTGATACTTTTAAGAATATGTCCCAATTTTTTATAATAATGTAAATTATTAAAAATACTTAATTATATAAGTTATGAATATTTCACATTTTCTTTTTTATTACTTGACCTGAGTTTTAGCCGTATTTTGTAATTTTTATTAATATTTTTAACTATTGTATAATTTTCACTTTATATACAAAATGATATGTTTTACAGTTGTGGTTTTACATACGTACATGTGCATGATGGTTGTGTGCTTTTGAAAAGGTTATGTAATTAATAATAATAATAATAATGCAAAACACTTTTAAGTTCTAGGCTATCGTGATAAATTTACATATTTCTTCACTTCCAATATTCCATCCTTCGGACGTGGCTTACCTTACTAAAATCTTCTTACGTCACAGTCATAAAACAACAACAACCAATTAGAGTCCATTCTTATGAAAAAAAAAAAAAAAAAAGATGCATTCGGTTTGAATTATCAGTCATCCAAACACATGCTTTCAACAAGCGCGAGATGACAAATCACAAATTTTCCGCGCAAGCAATCTCTCGACACTTTTTTCCTCATTTTCCCACTCTCCCAGGAAAACAGAATGTGAATCTAGAAAAGAGGAGATTCCTGGAGGTTTTTTGAACTCGGAGAGAGTGAGTAAGTTTGCTGCTACGGTTCATTCACACAAACAACAGTGCCTGGAATATTAAACGAAGGTTTGCTTCGGCGTTAAGAATATGCATATTAAACGAAGGATGAAAGCAATTAAAGAACTGCTTCACATTATCCTCTAAGCTGTAACGGTTACGGTTAGATAGTTAGAACTACCTTTGCTAAAAACTACTGCTTAACGAAGCGGAGAAGTACGCAAACCTGTAAGCATGTGAACATTTACATATCATCAGTGGTGATCTTGCTTCATTGTTTGTACCTTCTTCATTTCTGCGATTGCCATTTTTGCTTTTTTAAATGCTAAGCAAGTAGGAATTCGGTTAAAGGGGAATATCGCTTACTTTCTATATAAAATTTATACATTTTCAAATATGAATTTATGATTCATACTTGTAGTTATCAATAATTTTACAATAATCAATTCAATATTGTTTCTTTCATGAATAAATTTATTCCAAAGAAGCCAGTGCTTAAACGTATAATTTTAGTGACACAAACATAATGTTATTGATGTTTGAACGAATAAAATATCCTTTTGAGGAAAAAGCATTTGTATTTTAATTAATTAGATCATTATTGCCCTTAATTCGGAAGGTTAGAGTAAAAGGCTCATTACAGATATTTGTCTCATCACTTGACTATGTCATAGAATTTGATCCATAAATTATTTTTGCTTTATGCAACTGTTTAGGATAACTATATTCAAATAAAATGTAATTCGAAGGGTGTGATTTTAAAATGAGTGCCCATTATCTATGCATTCAAGCATAGGGATCAAATTAGCTAAAAAATTTCTATACTTTGAATTATTTGGTTAAATTTTTCCTGATTTATTCATAAATGCTTCCATGTTTAACTAAAGCAAGGAATATATTTTCAGGATAAACAAAAAATATCAAAATTATTAATGGGTTCATCATTACCTAACAGTTTACTAGTTGTGGGAGGTTTCGGGTTTGATTTCAACTTCTGTTGAAGAAAAGGAATTGGTTATATATATAAGAATTGTATTAATATTATATAAGAATCAGAATTTGTAAATAACTCTAAAATTAAAGGAATTTTAGAGTTATTAACAAATTCCGGATACTTATTAACTTTAAAATTCCTTTTTTGTGTTAATTATTTTTAACAATGCAAATATTAGCTAAATTTTCTGAATATTTTTGATTCTAAAATATTATTGAAGCATACTTCTCGGTTTTTATTATATATGAAATTTGAAAATGAAACATCCAAAGTATAAATTTAAAAATATTTTCCTATTCACAGCCTATTTCAAAGATTTAGGTAAATCATAATACTGAATCAAGTTAGCGGCATTAAAATGAATTCGGTTTGGGGGAAATATTGTCAAAAATAGTATTCTTATGATTTCGGCAAAATAGACACTTATTTCTTTACTCGTATATTTGTATTGATAAAAAGAAAAATGTATCATGTAGTTCGGTAAAAAAATTCAATATTCCATCTTTGATTTAAATATTATTTAATAAGGATTAAAGAAAACTTCAGGAATTAATTACCAGATATGATTAATTACCATAGATGATATTATGTACAACTTAGTAACGCAATTTTGTATTGCTTCAAAGGTGACTTTTACGGAAGTACGATTGATTATTGACGAAACACATTAAATCCACACTAACAGTCAATTGAATTAAGCTATGCGCTTAGCAAAATTTACGTATAAAGTGGAAAGAGACTAAATGAAGGCCTATGAATCCTTCATTGTCTTCTTTGGAACAAAAGTATGTTGATTTCTCTTTCTAAGAGATCATATCTTCTCTCCCATTGTTGCGAACTTTCTAATGTCAGTCATCGATTACTTTTAAATGAATAGACTGTTCGATAATAATGAAACTTTTATACAATGCTAACAATGCTTAATGATTCCAGTAAATAACATTTATTATAGCCTGATTTGGGAATACATCAAGTTGTTCCTGAATCTTCCGTTGTGGACGTGATGGTGATAATTGATTAGTGAACAGGTTTCAAATGAATTGCTTATGAGTAGATGACCAATAATTGCATAAACTGTGATTGATATGTTATTGCATAATAGATAGAAGCTTAAATAGAATTATTTTTATGAAAACTCATGGAATATTTCAGAGGCAGTAATGTCTTCAGTTTTCTTTAGTTCTAGTGAAAATTTTTGAGCATGTTTCACTTTGATCAAAGAAAATCTAAATCATAAATTTCCCAGGATTTCTTTTAGGAATGAATTTTTATTTTGTAAAAGAAGAAAAATAGCTTGTGTACACTCATTTTTAAAAGTTTCGCATGCAGAGAAAAATGTTAAATTTCAGACAGCAATTTGATTTGTAGAAACTGCAATTTACTTAAGTTGATGAAAGTATACAAAACTACAACGTTAAAGTCAATAATAGTTTCGTGTCGAGCGAGAAATAGATTTTCAAAATGTAAAAAAAAAAAAAAAAAAAAAAAAAAATATTGCATTGTACAGGATTATATGACTTGTATGTAAGTAAGGGTAAAAAGATCTTAGAACATTTTTACGATTTTTTGGGGCAAACGTGTTTTTATGGATTCTTGAAAACGAATGGTAGATTTTTTCAGTATTAGTATGATGTCTGATGCACTGGAGCAGCACAGTCAACTACAGATGTTACTTTCATCCTTTCATGCTTATGCAAAAATTCTAAAACTAGCCTAATATTCAATTGAAGAACTATGTCCAGTCTCTTAAATACTACGACTTTCTTGAAGTCATCTTTCTGTTGTTAAAAAAGAAGGATTGAAGAGTAACTACTATACATCTGACATTGATGGTTGCAGTGGGTTTCGTTTAGACAAAATCTGATACTATTTTGTACTGAAGACTACACTGAAATAGATTATACGATTAGATGTAATGAATCCATCCTTTTTTTTATTTAAATGAGAACAAACAAAAACATGTAGCCAATATATCAGTAAGAAAGTATTTGATCAAGAAAGATATATTCACTGACAAACTGAAATTTAACCTCAACATAATGACAAGCATGTATGTATAAGGAACACACAATTTGCTTCAGAACAGTTTTGAGCATCACGGATTTTATTTCAGAAGCGTCATGATTGACGCTGAAATTTCAATGGTATGTCGCATCTACTCAAGCATTTAGTGGTGGACATCTTCTACAGTAATATGTTATCAGAACGAAATCGTATGCCTTACTAAAATATTGTATTTTGCAATTGTTAATCCTGATGGCATTTTAATGGAGGTTAATAACACTAATATATATATATATGTATATATATATATATATATATATATATATTATATATTTATATATATATATATATATTATATATATATTTATATATCAACTATATATATATATATAGTTGTATAACAATATAATCACGTTGACGACTATCCAGAGATGGAAAGGATTGCGATTATAGCGTACGGAGATGTCTAAAATCTAGTGATATATTTGTAATTTTTAAGCTAGATTGAAACAAACGCACAAATGCACAAGAAGATGCTCATCAGTGCTTTCACCTATCAAATTATAAAAGAACAAGTAAAAATCATGTCTTTGAAACGTACAACATCAAAAATCGCTAGGATTCATATGCGAATTTTGAAATATATTGGCTTTTCAAATTATATCAAAGTTATACTTTTTTACAGACTGTCTGTAAAAGAGACTAATCACTCTCGAATAGAGGAAAACCAAATTTTTGGTAGACATGATTGTCTTAATATTGCACAATAACTGCTACAATAAATAATAATTACTGGACATAATCACTTTAACCCAAAATTTTTTGGCTTAAATAGAAGATATGATACTATCGCCTTGTAAATTGAGTTAAATCGGTATTTATTTATCAAATGTCTACATCTTTTTCCTTTTCATTTTTTTGCCAATATGAGAAAATATAGCACAAGCATTCTAAACAAGAAGTATTTAAGTCTTAGTTTTAATTACAAATTATGGCATTATTAATTTTTTATTAAATATTTTTTTAGAAATGAGGCCATACCTTTGGCGATTTCAGACTGACTTGAAGACCTATTGCTGGTCGCGTTTTCTTCGGTTGAAGAAGAATCCAGTAAAGGTTTCACACACCTCTCATAAAAGTCCTCATTGTGAGGTCCTTTGTAGGTGTGACAAGAATCGCACACCGTGTCTGTGGAGGCTGTGCACTTGTGTGCCACGTATAGTCCCGTGCCACATCGAGAGCATGGATAACAGGGCTTTATGGAAGAGAAGTGCCCCGAATAGTGATCAGACTCACAAGCGGCGCAGATTGTGTCATGGCGTAGACTGCAAGCTTGCTTCACGCCAAATCCCGGGGGGCATCTGTAGCAGTCGTCGAAATTCTGAGTTCGGCGATGATGGGCATGTCTTGCCATGACGAACTGGAAAAAAGGAAAAAAGTAATGTATGAATTACGTTTTACTTCAGCTATTTAATTTATCTGAAAACTCATACATCAGTAGTTTATTTTCATGTTTCTTATAGTTAATATAATTTGGCTTGTTTGTTGCTCAATGATCTTTTTTTGTATATGAGAATAAATATAACCATAACCGGGATCAAGTAGTTTCTGAACTTTGCAAACACCAATTCCAAGATGGAACAGTTGAAATAAAAATAAGTATAACTAAAATAGAAATAATTTGAATCGTATTTTGAATTAATTTAGAAATTCTTGTTTTAATTAATATGTGACTTTTATTTGGAGATTAAATACTAATTCTTTTCATTGCATGGATTTTTCGTAAGCGATCAAAATCCTTAAGTAAAGTGAATAATTACTAATTAGTTGGTTAATACATGCATGACTAACTGCAACATATTTTTTCTTTTTCAGTCTAAGTTTCTTTTTAATATAAAAATGATTAAAATGTTCATAGAGATAATATTGATGCCTTCAGAAAATAATAGCTTAAAATTGAAAAATCATATAATTCATTGAAGAATTTTAAAACGACGGTATAGAAAGTAATAAGACTAATATTAGCTAATAGTAATAAGACTAACAATTGTACCTTTCTTTGGGCAAAATAAATATGTATTGGAGGGGTTTGCCTTTAGCACAAGAGCTCCACCATGAAAAATGGCAATTAGCGACCCTTGTCAAATATCATAAGATTAATGGTGACAGTAATTAAATTTTACTTTGTTCAAAAATAAGCAAATTAACACATAATATTAAAGAAAATTCTATTTTAAATGGAAAACACTCAGCGAAATTGATAGGTGTTCCAATTACTTTGAATAACTCTCTAGCTTAGTGAATATATTAGTTAATAAACAATAAAAAGATAATTAAATATTAATGATACAAAAAGTTGTTTTAATTCATTTAACAGACATGTTTTACCTTATTAAAATAAAAAATAAACAATTTACATTTTAGCATGAAAATAATATAATATATTTATAATGTTTTAACTTATAACATGCATATTTTCCATGAAATTAGGATACAATGAATTATTAATTTTAAAAATGCAAAATTTAAGAAAGCAAGAATTATACATATGTAATTTTCAATTTCTCAAAGTTTATATATAGGTTTTTAAACAATTTTTTTCTGTCAAAACACTTGTGGAATTGAGAATAAATGTAATTTTCTTTATTACAAAACATGCTTTGATATATATTTTTAAACGAAAGTATCGAAGACATTTCCTTTGAAAAAATACAAATGTAAAATTAGGAAATAAATGTAATTAAGAACATTTTTAAAAAGCAAATTCTTATTAAAATTATTCTAATTATATATATATATATATATATATATATATATATATATAATAAGAATAATTATATATATATATATATATGAAAGGAAATAATTTTCGCGAATTAAAAAAAGTAATAGAAATGAATAATGTATAAAATTTCATTAAATGCAGTATAAATTATTAATTATTTCAACACATCTTTCCCTGAATTACTCAAATTACAGAAGTAATAATGTGTCAAGAGCCTTCAACTTGTTGCCATGGTAATAACAACAGATGTTATTCCTTCAAATTTCGCAGTTGAATAATATGGATTAGTGCTAAATGAAGTGAATAATCCTCATTGTTAGCTAGATAACTACCTACTTGAAGCAAATTGATAAAAAAAAAGGATTGTAAAACGAGAAAGAAAAAAAGACTAAGATAAAACCTAAAAAATGCGCAATGGACCATGAAAACGAGGGTCGGGCTCCATACAATGTTGTACCAAAAATGACATGTGGGTGAATAGGTTTTTCCGGCACTGGTTAAGCCACGCTCTACTGGGGCCGTTTCTCTGTGAAAAAAAGAAGCCTCAAAAGAAAGCGAAGAAAAGTGTAGTTTTGCTCTTTTTATTTTTTTTTAAAGGAACAGTAAATGATTCCACTAATATGGAGCAATTTTGTTATTTTGTGAAGTGACAGAGATACAGGAAATGAACACTTTTCATTTATATAAAAAATTTACTTTTAGAATAAGTTTCAAGGTAATAAACAAAACAATAAGTATATAATGTTTCCAAGCATTTTATATAACGCATAATACGATGCATATACTGCCTTATGTACTAAAATGGCGAAAATAAAGAGAAGAAAGAATCGTCTGCAACTCGTAATTTTTATTATCTCTATTTCTTCCTGTGCTATTGCAAAATTAGAATAAATAACTTTTTAATTAAAATACTTTTGATAGTTGAAATAATATTATTTTGGTTAATAAGAACTATGATAGCATTAAAATAGAGTTTGAACTAAAACAATTCAATGAAACATTTAAAAGAAAAACAAGTTTTTATTAATTACACGTGGCATCAGTAAATATGGAGTAAATAACAGCTTATAAAAATGTTCTTTTTCCGATTTTAGAATTTTTCGCATACAACAGAAAATGTCTTTTAAAGTTATGTATGTATATATACATATATGTGTGTGTGTGTGTGCGTTCATTTTATTTTTGTCTCCCTCTTTTTGACTTGAATCGTCAAATTTAGAGGAGGATTTAATCAAAACATTTTTATGGAATATTATCAATATAACTCTAGTATAAATAGTTACATCCATTTTTTTTGGTTAATAATTTTTTATAATTAATATAATTAATCTCCTTTCATTTATTTAATTATAATTTTATTAATTTTTTTATTTCATTTACTACTCCTAATCCTCGCTTGAATTTCAATTAGTTATTATATTGTTTTTTTTAAAAAAGTTCTTAAATAAAGGGAGAAATAAGATGCTTAATTGTATAATGTTATGAATGAATATCATATATGGAACACTGAAAATATAAACCAGGATTTTGAAAAATATTATTGTTAAAAATCAATTACTGAGCTTTTACGTAAGAAGAGAATCTATTTTTTCCCCCTCTGCGATGATTAATTTTGATGGCGAAAAAGTAAGATTATATAATGTAGTTCAGAAACTAGTAACTTTCACTCCCCACAATCTACGGCTACTTACAAATAATATGAGCATTCAATGCACGTTCTTTCTGGTTTTATTCTTAGAAAGCTTAATATGCTTAATAAGTCCAAGGTATGATGCATATGTGTAAAAAATTCATGGCAAATTGATTCATGCAAATTTTTATGCACTTTGAAAAAATAAGAATGCATGCACTGCAGCTTAATATAATTGGTTTCACTTCTTACAAATTATAATTAAATATAAATTGGTTTAGATATAAAGCTTCTTGTCTTAGTTTAATATGTTCTGGAAGTACTTTAACGAGGTGATTATTTGGTACAATTAGTCAGGCAATTTTTTAATTTTTGCAGTGTAAAATTGCATTTATTGCATACTTATCTTAGCTCTAGATAAGAACAACAGTTTTTAAAACTTTTGGCATAAAATTCTTGCTTTTAAAAAAGCTGCTAGAAATTTATGGAACTATATTCAATGAGACAATTTGGGGAATGAATAATGACTCAAATAAAGGAATTCCTGCATTACGATGGCAAGTGATGTTTGCATAGCCAGGCAGACATTGCAATTTAACAAAATAGGCTTCTTTCAGAACGGTATAAGATCAAAAGGGTTAATAAGGACCACCACCGATGTGTTCTAGAAAAATGTTAGAAAATGCGCAGGTCACAGTCCATAAAACGCATATTTATAAGCAGTAGTCAGTCACGCATTGAACTACTGTCGTCAGTCACCTACATTTGCATAGACTGTCGTGACGGGATGCCTTCAACATCGAAAAAGGAAAGACAGTGTCCATAGAGTTATTTTCTGTGCAATCTCAGAACAATTTCTTATAAATATGTCTCCAGGACTATCAAAGTACAGAATGCGTGCGTGATTTTTTTGTCAACGGGCCGTTAGTTTTTTACCGGATCAATATTTCCATAATCACGGACCAGCTACCACAATGTTTCACCAACAAGATTTTATAGGAACCTCATGACCATTATATTTCTTAAGAGAGTAAATAATTGGGCAATCGAAGGTCAGAGATTATCACGACACTAATATACACTTCAAGGTTAAATTTGAAAAAAAAATCTTTATATATAGAATGGAATGGAATCTTTTACATGCAAATGAAGAGTTACCAATGATTGGTCACAGTGCACGTTTTAATGATAGAGTTTGAATGAATCCAATAATTAGTAGCCCATACAATAAAGAGCTCAGCGTATATCTTCACAATTTTATATACTGTAGTTAAGATTATCTTTACATTATCTCAAATACAGTGAAAGACAACTGTATAACCAACACGCAAACACGCAAAAATTGTGTAACAATTGCTTTGCTGCCGCGAAAATTTTAAAACTTAAAAAAAAAATTGACGAGGATTTAAAAGATGAATAGAAATTCATTATTCATCAAATGGTGCCGTTATCATTCTGCATACAAGAAAGCAGTAAAAATAGCATTTTCTAAATGAACAAAGTAATTAGCAGCATATTTTTGAATCAAATTAATAAAATATTACTTAGTAAAACTCAAAATTTAGAAATTTTCTTCACGCTATATGATATTTTTTCAGTTGAATATGAAAAAAATTGAGGCGAAAAGACATTTCAATAAGAATTAATAATCTTACTCTATCACAAGCAACCTAGACATTTAATTCGGTCTCGGACGTATGGAGCATCTTAGAGTGAATATTGCAAGCAGGAAACACATTGCACGCGTAACTGCCATATTCAAGAAGCTGAGATATTGCATAACTTGTCACAGCCCATCATATAAAAAAGAAAAAAGAGAAGAGGCAGTCACTGTCCAACAAAGGATATCAAACTGTCCCCCGCTCCAATGGTTTCACTGGATTTGATTAAGTATGGGGCATGATTTTGATGCGAAAACTGCCAAATTTATACTTCCAGTCTAAAGTTCATCAACTGCTTCAGCTCACCTACCAAGCAAACATGTGTTTTTTATTACATGTTTCAAAATTAATCATTTAAAAAACTAGACATTGCTATTCTTGGTGTTTAAGATAAGAACGCAAATATTTTTCACACCTTTATTTCTGGAAAATTGTATTTTTTCTCAAAATTGGAAAAATAAGTAATATTTAAGTACATTTCCTATAAATAAAAAAAATAATTATTTTGATGAAGTTACATTAAATGTTTATTTAAAAATAGTATTCATAAAATTTTATTTAAACCATTGAATAAAAGAGTAAACATACACGCGCATTTAAGTAAAAGTAAAAATATTACCCCCTTCCCTATATATTTATATATTAGTTAAACAAACTAAAAAGAAAATTAATTTCAGCAAAATAAATGTGCATCTATTTTTATTTTCCTTCTATTTGCTAACGATTAATAAATATAATTGATATTTATAAAATGAGAAAATTATATCAGAGGGTTTTTTACTATCAGAATTTAATAAAAAAATATGAATTATTCATAGTGATATTTATTATTAAAATCAATAATCCGAATGAGCTAAGAAAGAAATATAATTTTAAGCAAAGAGACACATACATTAAAAGGAAATTAGCTTTCAAACTCAAATACAAGCAGAAAAATAGTGCACGATAACAAAGTTTATATTTCCTGCTGTCTTGCTGCAAATGATTTTGTTTAGATAAATTTTTAATAAAACTTGTTGACTTATATATATATATATATATATATTACTTAAAATAATCCATTAGTACTTTAAATCAGTTTATTTCTATTTTAAAGGGTTGTTTCTAGATATACAGTAAGAGACAGGACGAAAAAAAAAGTTTCTCAAAAGGTTTTATAAATCCTTAAATATAAAGTACTTGAAATATTCAGGAAGACCAAACTCTAGGCGTACTCATTAACCGAGAACTGACAATTCTTCAAAGCCTTCACCTGATTTACAGAATGCTTTTGTATTTTCCCTACCTTTCAAATAAAAAGGGAACAGTAAAAAGAAGATGGTGTAAGAGAAAGCTGTCGAATCGTAAAGCAGTCAAACAAGATGTATCAAACGAAACAGAAAGCGGCGCCTCATCATGTCCAAACCCTAAGGGCTTCCTATTAATATTGTAACAAGCTATGTACAGCCACTCCTTTGCTTTTTTTTTTATTGAAAACGCCTAATGAGTACTAAGTGCAGGGAAATTGTCACCATTCTTAAAGCGATGGGCAATATATGAGCTTTCATTTGCTAAATGGTATTGTTGACAAGATGCACATTACTCATGGCTATTTGGAATTGAATAACCAATTTATCGACTCTTGCTGTGTGGGCCATTTAGAAAAGTGGTGCATCCCGTTAGTGCCATTAAGAAATCGTAAACTACTAAGAACGCCCCTGGGAACATAATGATCATACGATAATGTACTAATTCTTTATCAGCTAATATTTTTAAAGATGGATTTGTAAAATGAAAAATGTAATAAAAAGAGCAATGATTTATGCCTAATGTGTATGTTGAAGGATGAAAATGAAATTGGTACTAAAACTATTAGATAATTATTTTGATGCTTTCGATTTCTTTTAAATATTTCTTATGATGAAGATTTAAAGTAATTTTTTCTGCTGATAAAATATAATGATTTTATAAGTTAAGTAAGGGCGAATTTTTTGCTATTTTATGCGAATTATAGAAGCACATTAAAAATGCAACCCAATATATATTTGGATATTTTGATATCTAAACAGTTGCGCGTCACTAGACTAAGTACTAAATTTTGGTAGGTGGTAAAAGTGAATAAAAAAGTTAGTAATAATCTATCTTGTATAAAAAATTATTCAAAGCCTTCAAGTTTGAAAATTGGTTTTAATTTAGTGGCATATATCACTGTGCATTCAGTTCTTATTATTTTATCTTGTGTACAGCAAATAGCGGAAAGTAACAAAGCATTAAAATTAGAAGCTTCGTCAAATAAATTCCATCAATTCAAAAATATGTTTATTATTGTAAATGGTTGGAAAGTCTTAGATTGAAATTTTATCTCACAAATTCCTAACCGTTAGGTAAATAATTATTCATGAAGAACACTGTTTTTATCTATTTTTAGGATTATATTCTTTGCATCAATTTCTCATGTTTATTAACCTAATTTTTTAAAAAAATTTTTAAATATGTATAAAAAATATCCATAATGATTTCTGAACGGTGAGAGTGCCATTACAGTCCATGTGATTACAATTTTTGTTGTTCAAGACAGAGTTCTAATATCATTTTGAAGTTATTTAAATTATTCAAGTCTGATATTCAATTCAATTTTTAATGAAAAGTTAAAACTATTTATATACTTACAATAAATTCCGCAAATATGTGGTCAAGAAAGTTTTAATATCACGTTCTAAGCGCGCCCATGATATTACTCATCCAAGTATTTTCTTTTTTTCTATTTCTCAAGTTTCTTTATGAGAAAGAAAACTACAAGAGTGACGTATCAGCGCCACCTAACATCGTGACGTTCGTACAATGTCAAATTGTTTGTTTTCCAATTAATTAATAGAGCATATTTGCTAAAAATATATAAATTAAAACTTCTTTTATTTTTATTTCTAAATGAGACTTAATTAAAATATTTCCTTTTTTATTGTATCAATATGGAATTTCCCAATGAAATAAAGATACGATAATATATAAAAGTAACGATAATATATAAAACATAAAATTATTTTTCTTCAAAATTACAAAATGCAACTACAAAAAATTAAAAAAATAGTATTTGAATGAAAAAGTAATATTTCCGGTATTTGAATTCAACTACTTTACTACTCTTACTAACTTGAATGTTTGTGATATATTTTTTGTGAATTATAAAACCATTATAATATTTTAAATCACATACATTTTCATCAACTTTAATTTTTTTTGCAACAAAATCTATGCACATACTGTTCAAAGAACATAACATTAAACTTTATAATGATTAAATTTGGAATGTTAAATAGTGTGAAAGTAGTCATTGATAATGATCAACTTAATCACTTCATAGTTACGTGTGATTTCAAATATAGAGTGAGACATCATAATGACGATTATTAATAAACTAGAATATCATAAATATAAGATACAATAATTTATTTCAAGAAAATATTATTGTTTATTTCCTTTTTCTGTACCGAAAATAACTAAAATGGAATAATAAATCTTCTTCTTCATAGAATGAAAGAAAGAAATAGTCGCACTAATGTATTTTTTTCCAGTCTTAAGCAATATCTGTTCTTTCTACATTCTGTTAGACAATTTAAAATTCAGAAATGCGTATGAAACCAGCGATTTACACATATTTCAAAACATAATCTGTGTTTCGATATACGGTTGCGAGCTAAAAAATAGTTTTATTTATTTACATTCGAAAACTTCCTTCGGCGCATCACTTTCAAAAACAAAGCTTGGAATTTTTCATCACTCGGCTGTCGAGAACAATGAAATGGCCGTTCTCTCACTTCCAGAACTCGTGCGTCTGTAGCCGTAAAATATGACGAGTAACGACGCATTAACCACGGTCTGCTCGCCTATCAAAAATCGCACTTTTCGATAGGAAGGATACAGAGTCATGGATAATAGAATGTGTCTGTAATATTTTTGCAAGGTGTCTCGCACACTTAAGCGCGTCGAATAGCACTCAAAATTTTATCTTTTTTTTTTTCTTTTTCCTTTTTTCTTCTTCCTCTATTCTCCTCTTGTCCCATAAACCATCTTCCACTCAGTTCTCCGCCGTCAAGTTGGGTAACTTTCTTAAGGGTACTGAGGAGACTTCGAAAGAATATCACTCGGTAGTTGTAACCGCCGAAGTGTGACATTTTATGGTAGTAGTGCTTCGAAGAAAACACCTGGTTGTTAAATTTGCTGGCAAAACATTATTTATCAATTTGAACTATTGTTTTTAGGGTGTCTATATCTAAGTTGAAAGAGATAAGACAAAAAAATTCAATTCCAAATTATAGTAATCATGTCAACTACACTCTGCGATCCATGAAATTACTGTTATAAAAAAACGTTCGTAATCTTTCAGTTTCTAGAATTTTTCCGAATTCAAGGAAAATACAGATTGCTTTCATTTATTAATATTCATTAAGAATGAAATAATCCTCATTATTTTGTATATAAATTTTATGGAAATATAAATCTTGATATCGTTCATCACTACTGAGAACTTAAAATCATAAATATACGTTTCAATCAGGAGAGAAAATGTGCGTACATCTTACATTTAACAAAAAAAAAAAAAAAAAAAAAAAAAAAAAAATATTAAAAAACACATTTAATAAAAATAAATTCCATTCCATTTCAAGTATTAATTTTATACAAAAAACAAAATATTAGATATTTCTTTTTGATGAATCTCATTTATTTTTAACTAATTTTTAATAAAATAAACAATTGAATTATAAAAAATTAAGCCATTTAAGAAAGTGATTCAGATGAATATTTAAGAATCAGTGTCTGAATATCCCTAATTGGTCTTATATTTTTAAGTTATAATGTTTCAAGAAAGTTTTAAATATTTAATTTTTGCTCATCAGAAAATCCCATCTGACATTCTTCAAATGTATCTTAATTTTATTTTTATAAAAGTTATTTTTCAATATTTTAAAATTTAGATATTTTATGACAATATTTTTTATTTCACAAATTTTTGAATTCCAGTATTACTTATGACATTATAAATCTAATTTTTAAGATAATCATTATTTCTGCAAACATTTCTTATTTTATTCAAATTTTAAATTTCTCTGAAAAGCTTTTAGGCGATATGTAAACAACAGTCAGAGCAAAAGAAGTTCAATTCTAGCTGTCAAAGTATTTTTTTTAATTTTTAGTTTCAATATTTTAGAATAAAGGAAATAGTTTCCAATGTAATCTCAAAAGCTCAGCCTTCTCATCTCTCAACTCCACTTTATTTACTTAAAGCTTAAGTTTGAAGCAACAGAGTCGATGATATGGCAACACCTGCCAAATCGAGTTAGCACTTCACAGGTCTATTTGACAGACGGTTTAATATTTATTGTTGTATCTGCGCGAGATTATATGAAACGGGTCAAGTCATAGTTGGATTTAAACTGTGAATCGAAGGGGAATCACATATTGGAAAAGCGATTTATCTCTTGTCACGTCAGGGCTCGCTCAAAGGTTGTTTGATAAATGGACGCTTATCTGTCGCAGCTGGTAGGTACTTTTTCATTCAGCAAAAACAGATTCTTTTCAACACCTGTAGTTATATATTAAATTTCAGGAAAAAAAGTATTTTTTAAATAAAATTATCATATATTAAATTGAATTGGAACTAAATTCGGTAGAATAAATTTCATACAATAAGTAAAAACAGTTTAGTTTATATTAAGAAAATGTTATTTAGAAAAATTTAAAGAAATGATAAAGCAAAGTAAATTAATTAAAATTTTAGTTTTATTTAATAGATGTTTATTATTGATAAATAGTCAAGTATATTAAGATAATGAATTTTACCCTGAATTTTGTCAGAAGTTTCGGAAAATTTTATTTTCCTAACTCTATAAATGAATGAATTAACAAATTAATTTTTCATAAGCGATATATGTATTAGACTAAATAATAGTGAATCAGATATAAAATCTTATCAAAACGATATTCAATCAATTAATACGGTAGAAAATTACATATGCTCCAAAATGATTTAGTTGTTAAAATTCTTAGCAAAATGATATTGTTAAATTAATGAAGACTGAAAATAGGATATCAAATGAATTAATTGATAAAATGAACAAAATGATGGTTAATGAAATGAACAAAATGAATCAATTGTTGAATATTAGCAGAGTTTTTTCTTAAACTATCGAAATTAAGTTAAATTACAGTTAAAGAACAACTTTCAACAGCTTAATTAAATATTTAATTTTTTAAAAATTAAGATTTAGTTTAAATTCACACAAGAAAAACAATTGAGAATGATATAAACTATAGGTGAGAAAATACAAAAATGTTTTGTGAATAAGGTCTAAAGAGTTAATAATAACTGGTCATAATATGCAAAAGTCAAACAAATTTTAAGCATAAGTGAAAGACAGAGATAAAAAGTGTTATATTGAAAGATTTATTTCTATAAGATTAAATAAAAAGTTTATATGATTATATATGTTCATTTTTAAAAGTTTGTACGATTATATATGTTCATTTTTAAAAGTTTGTACGATTATATATGTTCATTTTTAAAATAAAATTTTATACGATTATATAGACATTGAGCATTAATATATCTATTGTCTTTTCAGGATTTTTGACATTGGGAAATGGCTATCTTAGTAGTCAAAAACTGTTGTAAATCATTTGACTGATTGCCTTTGCCTTTCAGGAAGGCTTTCAATGGATAAACAGCATTCATGTGTAGCAAAAAAGAAACTAGGAAAACACTCGAGCACCCACCCAAAATAAAGTGTATGAAAATGTAGAAGCGAAACGTACATCGCCAATCTTTCAACATTAGATAGGATTGAAGCCAGGACCAGATTCTTAGAAGACGCAGCTATATACCTAGTATAAAATAAACTCAGTTTTAATTTTTTCAAAAAATTAAATTATAAATTAATTTTGCTTCAACTTGAATTCCTCATTGTAGAATTAAAAGTAATTAATATATCAATGCTAAAAAACCGCATTTATTTAAATGGTTGTTGTGATCATATATGAAATTAGTCTATGTTAAATCTATGTTAAAGTTTTTCATTAATCAGAGCCAGAAAAATATTACTTTGATAAATAAATCTAAAGATCATTATTTTATGGAGCAATAAACAAAGGAAACATAAAATTATTTGAAATAAAATGTAGTAAACAAATAAATGCCCATGGAATATTTAAGATATTCATTTTAGTTTATAAGTTTACATGGTCTTCTTATTAAACGTTATAAAAATAAATCAACACTAAAAATATATTTTCAAGCATATTGTGTAACGATTTTAATTTATAAAGGCAAAATGTTTTTTAAAAACATCAACAATTATCAACAAAAGAAATTATCAGCAAAAGAAAAACGAGAACAAAAAAAAAAAAGAGTGTGAATTTTTGGAGATGATAAATTAACTATAATGCTTAAAATGAATAAAACAATTTTTATAAATTGTTCAAATGTGTTTTTGATTCAAAAATATATTATATATTATTCTATGAAATAAAATTACACCTTAGAAAAAACTGGCATTTGCAGACCCTCCCCCCCCCCACAAAAAAAAATGCAATTGTTATTATGGAGGAAAGAGAAAGTGAGGAATTTTCGAGATAAGAACAGAACAGATGGTTATCTTTCTGTTCCTTACTCAGTGAGTTAACACCAAACCTCATTGGAAATAAAACTCACGCAATGGAACAGCTCTTAGGACACTGATACTCGAAAGCAACCCAAAACACTCCATCATCAAAACTAGAAGCGCTCAATCATCAAAAAGCCAATAAATTGCCACATCTGAAAACACAATCAGCAACCGCCTTTTTTCTTTTTTTTACAGTGGACGCGACTTGAATCTTCGATGACAACAAACATTTGTGCAAAGAAGAGGGTACATCTGGGGAGGAGGACTCTTCTACAGTTTTGAAGAACGAGTACCCCTCATGGTGATGTAACTGAAACTGCGTACTCGAAAGTTCAGTCGCTCCTTCCGAAAAGATAAAGAAGGAAAAAAAAAGTTCAATGAAATAAACGAAATATTGCTCATGAACACCAACGGGTGCGCTGCTGTCATCTCCCGCCTTGTTTCCCTTCATGCGCAATTTAACCCGGAATTCTACAGTCGAACTTTTCATTAAATGCCTGTCTGCCAGTCTCCCTACGTGGCATGGGTACCAAAGGGTTGAGAGAGAGCTCCGGAACCCCTTTCTTCCTCTTTGCATCTTCCCCCTCCTGATTCGGTCATACAATGGAATCGGTGGATGATGGCTTCGGTCATTGACAGCATCGATTTTGCGTTGGGGAATCGCGCAGGATGTGTTATCCCTTATCAGAGGAGGAATTAAGAAATCAATCGGTGAATTGCCGTGGGACCCAATTATGCAGATGCACCCGTGGTTTGAATGGGAAGCAGCTTTCTGTAAGTGGTTCACTTTTTTTTCTTCTCTTGCGCAATGCCTGATGAACCCTCTGGAATGCGACCACAAATGAAAATGTGTGTTTGGAGGTGGCTTACGTTACAAGTCGTCGTTTTTTTTTAGTGTAACATCAATGTAAACATGTAGTGTAAAACAGCATGAATGTAAGCTTGGATTCAACTATGAGGCTGGTTATATATTTTTAAAACGTAAAAAGGTAATGCAACGCAATGCAAATATAAATACTTGTTCACTTATAAGACATGACAGTTTTCTAACATAATACAACGCAAAAATAGAGTAGTATAACTAAATACACATTTGAGTTTATTTACAAAAAAAGCCGTAACTGTTTTACTGTAATACGATATAAACACATAGCGGGACACAAAGTAAATATAAATTTGGATTCGGTTACTTAACAGATCATTTTACATATATACATAACAATTCTAGTAACACATTGTAATGAAAATATGGGTTAATATATTACGTTGCCTAGTCACAATGTAAACAAAAATACAACTAAAAGATTAGCTAACATGTTCTGAAGTCTCTTACAACATGAAAGAAGTACAGATTTAGTTATAAGGCAGATACTATTTTTTTTAACATAATACAATATAAAAATAAATATTTATAATATAATATAGATATCATTTAAAAAGCAAGACAACTTTTCTAGTTTTACATAAATATTGCGAAGCAAAACAATATAAATATAAATATATTACAAGAAAAGATTAGCCTAACACAATGTATAAGCACATAAAGCAACATAGGCTTATTAATGACATAAGTTTATCATTTTAAATGTTAAAATATTTGCTAATTTATATTTAAAATATTATGATTTAGAAATTAAAATTAGATATTATGAAAATTATTCACGAGCAATTTAACTGGAAGATTTATGATTAAATTGTCACACAAATTATTGGGGTGAGCTGAGAAAAAAAATTAAGGTGTGAATCATTTAAAGCTGGTAGTTTCTATGGCTTCGCATTTTAATTTTTTTTCAGTTAATATTTCATAGCAGGGGTTTCTTTCATTTATTATTTTTATTATAAAATATTATAATACGGTTCAAGCGATAGAATAAGAGGTAATTTATATTAGCAAAGTAAAAGATGTTTTTATCATCTGTTAAAAATATTATGTGCAACTGGTGTAACCAACAAAAACTAAATATTCGAAAGAAAATTCCTCTTAAGAACAATAAAATCAGGCAGTTGTTAAATTTTTTCAGACTTTCGATACCATACTATTAAAATTTTATTTTTCCAAGCACACGGCATAATATTAATAAAACTATACATTCAACATAATTTATTAATTAAAAAAGAAATCCAATAAATTCTAAAAAATACCATTGCCAAAAAATTGATTCTAGATCAAGACGAATAGTCTGTAATTCGAAATTAAATTCAGAATTACATGAGCAAATGGAACAAGAAACAGAAAAAATCTATTTTTATTTATAAGTCCTGTCTAAGTTAAAACTGTATAAACTAAATAAAAAATAAAAAGAGTTTTACTTTTGAAATTAATAATCCCTCATAACCCCTATAATTGCACATATTATGGTATAAACTTAAATAAAACTGCTCATAATTTAAATTCAATATATTCATTATAATTATGCTTAAAAAATTAAAAATAACTTTTTTTTGAGTATTCATTTTCTTTAAGGAAATTTTTAAATTAAATAAGTTTAATATCTACTTCAGTGTAAATTATTTCTCAATAAAATAGAGAGAATATAAATTTCCTAATCAGTGACTTGAAAAAGAAAGTAAAATAAGAACTTATTGTCATGTAGCATTATATTCAAACAATTTTTTCCCCAATTCAAGGATGAAACTGGTTCTTTTGGAAATTTACTTTTGCCTTTAAAAAACAAATTCGCAAAGGTCATTTGGCTCAGGAGGACAAGCTGTGGAAGATTATATTCAGGTGAAAGTTCTTCGGTCAAAACCAACTGTTCAACCTCCCCCAACTAAAGAGAACGTCTGCCTGTTTTTTCCACCTCCACTTCCTCCGCTATTTTCAACCAGAAGAAAGTAAACAACGGTGCACAACAATTACTAAGGAGGGCAGAAGCGTATGGACAAATTTTCACCACCAGTTCAAATTCGGCAAAGGTTAACTAAGCGGAGAACCAAGTTGCGTCTCTTTTCACTTTCGCGGAAAAACAGCCATCCTTTTGTGCGCGCGGAGATTTCCACAGAGCAGAGTTAGATGAAAGGTAAGCACAAGGAGAAGGGGGGAAAGAAATAAAAGTCGAGCATACGCAGATAAAAAAAAAGAAAAAAAAAGAAGGGGAAATGTACCGGTCCACCCACCTGGCTATAAAAGAAACTAGACTTATTGTCCTCCTTCATACGGTACTTCAAGCGGGGGTACGATACATAAAGAGGGTATAACCTCGTGTTACAGTGCCATCACCTTTCCCTTTTCTTGTAAGGGCAGATGCTTCATCACCCTGCAGCACCCCCCCCCCAACTGCATCAAGAAGTAACTAACTGTAAACGGAAAAGACTGCCGTTACGTCTGGCACGCGCACGTTTTCAAAACATGCAGATTTTTGGTTAAAGAACGATTGTTATTCGTAGGGGTAGGCGGCTGGTAAAAAGATTTCGGGCAACCGGGTTTATAGGGGGGGGGGACTTCAGCTGGCATGCGAGTGTGTGGGGGATGATTTTTTTTAATATATTCTTTCTTAAAACTTTCTGTTTCCCCGATATGCGCTTTTTTTCTCTCCTTTCTTGTACTATTTCGTTCCAAAAAAGGAAACGGATGGTTTTATTTCATTAAAAATGAGGTTGGAGGGATTCTGGTAGGAAAAGAAAAGACGACGCAACGACATTTTAGACTTCTGCAGTCACTTCCTCACCAATTAGAATGGAACACGCGCCAGGAAGAATGTTGTCAGATGACAGGACGAAGGGATTTGGCAGAGCGATTCAATTACGATTCAATTGATTGATTTCGTTTGAGTGTGCAAGCGATTTCATTTCTTACTACCCTGTGCACTTCGCAACGTTAGTCTTCAAGTGAATGAATTACAAAAGTATCTTGAGCGAATTCCTCATTATGATATTCACACTTTTTTTTTAACAAAGAGTTTCACTAACACTGATCGCTTTTTTTTAGCATCAACAAACTGATTTAATTAAAATGATTGATTTAGTTTATGAGATTGATAATGTTGATGTTTTTCTTTCTGGACATTGATATGTTACAATCTCCAACTGAACGAATCACAAATAACACACACACAAAAAAAAATTCCTTATTGTATATTCATTAATTTCTTTTAAAATAACAATACAATAATAATTAATTTCTTTTGGCAGAATTAGCTAAATGATTCAAATATATTAATTAGAGTTTCGTTTGTGTACGGTCGATTTATATTTTTCAGCACAAATTTTTATATTTCAATTCGTACCTTCTCAGCTAAATATATTACTTCAATGCATTTAACTTTCATATCTAGGAAACTGAATATATAGCTGAAAATTACCGTAAAAAGTTCTTTCTTTTAATGTCATTGAAATTAACATGGTACTGTACAAGGAATTTCGGAACAGAATGATAATTTAAAATTTTTGTACAGTAAATTAATATTCGTTAATATTTTTATGCATGCAAAATTACTCAAAAAATGACTAAGATTTTTTTTTAACGATGTAATTAAAAAATCTCTATTTTAAAATTTTACTGTGGTACTAATTAGTAAACTTAGAGAACCTATTGGATAAGAAAACATTTTTTAATTTAGTACTTTTTGTTAATTTTCTCATAATGTTAATTTCTTAATAATTCTTTTGTAATGCATATTGTTTGAAGCATTTTAATCTAACAGACAATGAAAAACTATTAGCTAGATTGTCTCTTTTTAAAGTTCACGTGTATCAAAGTATTTGCGTTACACTAAACAAGTACTATATATATATATATATATATATATATATATATATATATATATATATATATATATATATATATATATATATATATGTATATACATACATATATATATATATATATATATATATACATATACATATATATATATACATACATACATATATATATATATATATATAACATATATATATATATATATATATACATATATATATATAACATATATATATATATATATATACATATATATACATATACATACATATATATATATACATATATATATATATATATATATATATATATATATATATATATATATATATATATATATGCCCATATAAATAAATTTCCAAAGTTCAATCATAAATTTTTCCCATCAGAATGTGTTGCAAGCAATTATTATTTTCCATCATTCATATGTTGTTAAAAATATGCCAAAAGTAGAAAATACTTTTCAAGAAAATTTTAAAATTTAATTTTCAAAGAAGAAAAAAACTTATTTTTTTGAAGTTTCAAAAACATGTGTGCAAAGCACATTAGGTATTTATTTAAGACTTAGTACTTAAATAACTTATAAAAATACTTAAATATTATTGAAATTCTTAGAATAGATTAAAAAAATTTCAAATATTACAAATTTTCTAAGCAATATTAGAAATGAGACACTATTTATAATTATTATAAAATTAAAGGCTTTTGAAAAATTAAATTAAAATTTGAAACCTTTTGTAATTAATGTTTCAATATGTGACTCATTAAAAATTCTATTTAATGATGATAATAAGAAAAATCGTAATAATATTTGCAGTTAAACATCCAAACATAAAGCTATAGAATACCGACAATGAAAGTCATTGTTTAAAAACAAAACATTAGCAAAATATTTTATTAAAATTTCTAGAATATGTCTTATAGTATCTATAAATATTGTCAGTGCACAATGTAGCCATTTTCCAAAAATAATCTGTTACTTGGAAGCTTGTGAATAGCTTACAATGTCTCAAAGTTCTCAGGTAAAATCAAATTACGAAAAAGGATCACATGCTGTTATCATTGTATGTCCTCTTAATCATTAACGATGTAGAAGAGAGAATCATGAAAACACTTAAACAGCATGCAATAATGACCTTACACAATTAATAACAAATCATTTACATGGAAATGTTGCATAAATGAGTTGATTGCGACAGAAAATACGTGCAGCCATTCTAGGAAGGTATTGAATAAGAAAAACCAAACCGTTCTAAATGAGGAAAAACGATTTTTTTCAATTGGAACATTTCGTTAAGTTTCCTGATTTGGAACTTTAGTAAACATATCAATCATGATCCATTCCTTGTTGTTTCGTTTTTATTTTGATTTAAATTTATTTTTAGAGAGAGATTCAATTATATTTTTTATCTCATTTATGCTTTTACAAAATATTTAAGCTTGTACTATTATTACACCATCAAAATAGTAAAAGTAACTAATTATTGTGAAAGTGATGTAAGCTAAAATGATTTTTTGTCTTACATTGATTACAATCGATTTAAAACAAAATAATTTTTTTATAGTTTCAACACTTTCATAGTAGTTATGTTTGCCAAAGATATTGATATCAACTTAATTTCAAAATAAAGATAAGAACAACATGAATATGTTTTAAAAGAGCCTGTTTTGAAATCTTTGCCGTTTCATATGTAAATGAAAGTGTATTAATTAAAATCTTGAAATTATCATGAAAACTATATCTTTGAAGTGAATTATTCATTAAGTCATTGTGTGTTTGTTACAATAGATTTAAATAAATGCAAGTGATGTAATTCAACAAATGAAAGTAACTTTTACATTCAGTATTTTATTTACTGTATAAAATATCCTTTTTAAAAAAACTAGAAACAGATCATATAATTATCACTTTACTAATTTTGAACAATTTTCTGGAACAGATATGTCGCCTTATGTCGTATAATTATCATTAATATATTCTTTGAATTTTAAATTTTAATTCAGTTTTTGAATTCCACTTGTACTGTACTGTTATTTCTATAATGATACTACTTTATGGTAAACAGTTTTTTCTGTTACTAGAATAGAAATACCACTCATGTATTTAACTGTCACTTCAGAAAATAACGATTTTAAATTAAAAATATTGGAATACATCTATATGCAGTTTATTCGTTTATTATACAAATTAATACTTAGTCCGAATTAAACGATTTTAAATAAAAATTAAACTTTTTTTTATAATTAGAATAATAGCTTAGTATAAATATATGCAGGCATTACTAAAAATATTATCTTTATATATACATATATATATATATATATATATATATATATATATATATATATATATATATATATATATATATATAAAGATAATATTATATATATATATATATATATACATATATACCTGATAATTTAAAATTTGTCAAAAAAATTATATTTGATATTCATTTACAGGTTACATATTAGGTTAGTTTACATATTTACATATCTAAGAGAAAGTTTATAATTAAATTTGTTAGAAATAAAATAATAATAATGTAATTATTGAATTTCAAATTTTTTTCAACTTATTGATATTCATTAATTAAAACTGTTTTACTTCAAACCAATGCGGTAATTTTTTGTATAAAACTTAATGACAATTTCCTTCATTAAATGTTATATAGCAATTAACAAGAACTAATATAATGTATAAAACATGAGCATTTATTTAAATAATATATTATATTCTTTTCCAGCATTTACTCTAAAATCATATTGTGAATTTTTTTTTTTTTTGTTTGGGAAAATTATTTTGCTTAGATCAACAATTTCAATTTTTAAATAAAAATTAAAATGAGTTTATTTTAAAAAACACTATCAACTGTTCAGAATTTTTTAAAGAAATGAACAAATATTTCGTTTAGCAATTACTTTTCTAAAACTTTAAGAGTTTCTATTTGATAATGCGATTAACTATCTCATAAAGTGTATCTAAGCATGTCTGTAAAATTTTAATGGCACCAACTCAGAGGTAACATAGGATTGATTTCACGAGTTCGAATTAGCCTGAGAACTTTTTGTTTCAGGCGAGCGATTTCTTTTCAAAATGGATTTTTTAGAGTGTTTCAAATTGCGGTTTGAGTGCAATTACCTTGAGTTTCATTGATCTGAATTTTGCAAAAACAGATACTAAGGTGCGGATTTAACACGAGCGATTTTTTGACTAAATACAACGCGCATGAAGAAAGAATTAAATCTTTCTAAACTAAGTGTAATTAAATGTTAAGTTAATTTTTATATTAAAAGCATTACAAAATATCAAGCATTATTTAACAAAGATTTATTCCCATATTATTCTCAAATTATCAAAATAAATTATTTAATGTCATGTAAATCACATGCTTCTCACAACGATTGCATTTTAGAGAAAACCTTTTTCCTCACAAAAAAGGTGATTTACTAATATGAGAAAAACGAGTACAGACATAATAATTTTAACTATATCAGAAAGCCATTTTTTTAAGGAAAACATAAATGTCAATGATTCACGAAGCCTTTTTCCTCATTACTTTTGAAGGTGAAAAGCTGAAGTTTCCTCAATTTAATTTTTAACATATTACTTTTTTTAAAAAAAATTGTACAGACTTTTAATTCAATTCCCATAAACAATCAGAAGAATCAATTTTCGAAATGTGAATAATATAACTTGACAATATTTATTATACATAACAACAATCAGAAAAATATTTTTATATAATTTAAGTTGAATAATTTATGCTTTAAAATTAATAGTTGTGCAATTTGATAACATTTTAATATTTTATTCAACTTTGTTTAAAAAATTTAAAAATAATAATTTTGACTTCACTAAATTTTACTTTGCTTAAAATTTTGCGTGCTTAATATATCATTAAATTTCTTTCTCTCTCAAATAACAAATTATAGATCAAGAGGTATTAGAAGAATTACTAAACACAAACTCAAAAAAATTGTGCTGAATTACAATAATATAAAATTTAAATGTACTAGAAAAATATAAAAAAATTGTCTTTGTGCTATTATTACAATATTTCTAAATTAAATTACATTTAGAAAATTGATATTTTTCAGCAGATGAATTAGATATTGATATTCAATACCAATTTGATTACATTTATAATCTCATTCATTTGAGTGAAAGTTGATATAAGTATAGATAGATAGATATATAACAATATTTATTTTTTAAATTAAGCAATAATTTTTCAGAGATAGTGAAAAATATTTCAAAGCTGGAAAATAGCAAATAACGTTTTGGAACATAATAACACTCAGTAAATGCTGATATGATGTCTATAAGTTTGATCATCATATCGTATTGCAATTTAGTATTCAATTTGAACATCAATTATTTTTCTACTTTTACGAACCATTTGAAGCCTTCATTGTAAAAATAAAACTGAATTTTCTAACCACTATTTTAGACAATATTATAAGAATCTATATTTGATTTTTATAGTCAATCACAAAATAAAGATTACTGTTATATTAATGTGCAAAACACAGTTTTTTTTTCAACAATGTTTAATGTCATGTTAAATTGATATGAATGAGAAAACTAATATAAATTATTTCGTTAACCGAATCAAAAATATAAATTAATTATTCAGTTCCAAAAAATGGAATTTTTACTACAAAATATTTCTTTTAAATTAGATGAAAGCGAATAATAAGAACCCTTATTTTTTTTTCTCCAGGAAATACGCAGAAATTTAATTATCTCCTGCTTTGCTGGTATTTATTTTGCTTATTTTATTTAATATGAATTGTAAAAAAGTGGCACATGGAAGCAAGCGATAATTTAATTGTCTAGATAAGGAGATAAAAACATCTCCCGATAAGCACTTGAATTGCAATTGGGTCAACCAAGCCATTGTCACCTACTTTTGCTAACATGAAACAGGCTGTAAAGTGAAATTTACTAAGCTTTTGATTCAACAGGGATAATAATTTAATTTTTGAATTATGGAATTCTGCAGGTATTGTCAGCTTAAATAATAAATTAATTACAAATTATGAAGAATTTTTTTTTAAATGTGATTGATAACTATAATGAATAATAATTGATATAGTAAAAAAAAAAGAAAACATAGGTCCAAATGATGAGCTAAATGAAACGATTTTAATTATAATTCACATATTAAAATTTATAATGAATTGTAAATTGATGAGATAAATATACACTTTTAAAACAAAAATAATTTATGAATCTGCATCCTTTTCTGATGATGTTGTTTGTCATTGAATACTATTATAAATAATTATTATTTATTGACAAAAACAAATAATCTCTTATTAAGGGTTTACATAATTAAGATATATTTAAAGGAAATATATCTAAAAGGCATACATCCAATAATAAAACAAACCATTCCACTATAGTGCATTCAACAAAGCCTTAATGATATTCTGCATAATTTCAATGGATTATTCAAAATGTATTTGATTGATTACAAGCAAGAATTGCATAATTAATATAGTAAGTTTAAAAATTAAAAATTTCTCTTGTGTCCAAATTTATTTTATAATAAAAACTATGAAATAATCACTTATCTCACATAAGGATATTTATAGAAAGGAGCAAAATGGAAGGAATTCTCACTTTTAATGTCTAGAACAAATATTTCAATGACATTCCAGCCGTAAAACTTTCTTGAAACTTTAATTAAATTTTTCAAATATCTATTTTTGAATTATTATTATTTTAGAATTGTTTGTACACAAACACACGAAAAGAGAATTATAAGAATGTTATTAATAAAGACATTGGCTTTTAATCATGTCACAAGAAATACGTTATATGTTTAACCTAAAAAATTCCAAAAATACTTCAAATATTTTTAATTTCTCATTTTTGCTACAATTTAATTTAACTAAAAAAATGTATTTACTTGATCTGTATTACAGAATATAATTAATATCAAAATAAAATGACATTATTAAAGTCAAATTTTATATTGATTGATTTTTGAATGATTATAATAGAATTCTAGAAATTAATAGACTTTAGAATATAAAACTTCTTGGTAATTTTATTTTTTCCAATTACTTTATGTTATGAAGTTTATATATATTTATTATTATTAAAATTTTAACTACAAATTAATTAATGGTCAAATTTGTAAATTGGATATTAATTTAGGAAACAATCAAAGGTCAACTTATAATGGCATTGTCGTTTTGTAAACATCCAATACGAACGTACCTGATACTTCCAGCCGACGCAAGCAAAAAGGAGTAAAATTCCGAATTGAAAATATTCCTTCTTCATACTCTTCCAGCAAAAGACCGCATCATTTGAATGTTACCACAGCAGGGCACGAACTAACGATACATGGAGCTGCAGAGTGGAAACTTTTTCCTCCTTATTATCCTTTTCTCGGAGGGGTTGTGCGAGAAGAGAGAGGGAGGCTTCTTCGCACAGCGTTCTGTACTCGATGGGGAGAAACTAACGTTTGAAGTGGAAGAGAAAGATCTGCGGAGTAGGTAAAAGTTTTTTCCTTCCATCCCTGAAAACGTCCCCGCGCCACCTGACGGATGATCCCGCAGTTAGGGTTTTTTTTTAACTTTGTGTTTTTATTACTGCGATTTTCCCTTTTGTTACCGCCTTCTGCTCGGAGCAGCCCCCGCCACAGCAGGCATGGGGAGGGGGGTCGAGAAGTCACGTGTCTCAGGAGGATGCGGGAGGAGGGATGCATTTGCCGGTAACGGGGAACACGCGGCGGATGCTTGCTTGGGGATTAATTTCGACATACTATATGTTTGCAGAGCCTCTTTCCTCCCCTCCTCTATTCTTCAGAAAAAGAAACTTTTTACAAATGGAAAAAAGACTTAGTGAAAAAAATTGAAGGAATTTTTTTCATATACTTATATATTCCTCGAAAAATTTGAAAATGGGAAAAGGCTGCCAACTGGATTTTTCTTCTTTTTTTTTAGAAGAGCGAATGCTGTTAGACAGAAAATTTGCTCTAACGGAATTTTCAGTTTTGCAATAATTTATTTAAAGAAGTTATATGTATCTAAAAACGGTTTCCCACACAAATTATATAATTCTCCAAATTGCAAAATAAAGAATACAAATCAAATTAATGAGTAATCAATTTACACAGTACTAATGTTTTTTTTTTTTTTATCATAAATGTGTTTATTCTTATTTGTACATTGTTTTAGTTAAAAAAAAAATAGACAAATGAAATTTGAAAGAAAAACATTACTAGGAAATGCCGTATTTATTTTCAAAAGCAAAGCTACTATACTTTAAAAAAATTCTATTTATACCTAGATTGTAAAAATTATGATTGTAAATAAATATGTTTCAATAAAATTGATGATACCTGAATTCCTTTACATGTGTAACAAACCTCATATTTTACTGATTCATTTTCAAAAGACATTTGCTTTAAATATGGGCTTTCAGAATGCTTAATTTTCTTAAGTTTCAATTTAAGCTGCTGTTTTTTACTATTTTATGGCATGAATATAGATCAGAAATTTCGAACTAAGTAACACGTCCTTAACGAGTAATGTAACTCATAAGTAATTTTCTCTATCTAGTATATATATATATATATATATATATATATATATATATATAGGTAGATAGATAGATATAGATATATATTTGGAGGTGTTGGGGGGGTGTAAGTAAATGTACAGTAAATGTAGGTTTAAAATCCTATGAAGGTTGAAAATCCTATATGTGTGCATTTCTATCACTGACAAATTCGAGCCGTTTCCACCATACATTGACAAATTTATATCAAGATGGAAGCAGTGTAACAAATTCATATGAAAACAAACGTATGAAAAAATTATTTCCTTTCTATAATTAATTTTCACTAGCAAGTTTATTTCATTATGAAAATGTATGGTAAAATCAAATGATTTCCATCATATTTACTTCTATAACAAATTAATCATGCATGAACAAAAAAAAAAATGCCGAGCTAAGAGCCAAAAAAAAAAAAAAAATGCTGAGGTAAGAGCTGAATGGTTAGCTCTGTAGCCTTTGGTTCAACAATTCAAGAATTCGATTTTTACATCAGATTTAAAACTTTGCATTTGTTCAGAATCCACTTTAAATTTAGGTTCCGGTCTAATTACCAACGAGTGCAAAAATAGACAGGTGAACAGAAAACAAAACTTAACCATGGAAAAATTCGTTGTTCTTACTTCTTTCGGCTAAATTTGTCTAACAGAAAAATTCCTTATTGTGATGGAAATAGTATAACAAATTCTTGTTCTTACGACCATATTCGTTTTGCTGACAAAATCATAATACTGAAGAAATGACAACTTTATTATATTATCTCTATGATTACCAGTTAATAACGATTTCACAGCTAATTTGGAAAGGTAATTATAGATTTGGAAAACAAGTAAAATATCTAGGCCATAATAGATATAATTCATTAAATGAGTTATGAGAACACGATTAAAATCATGAGTTTTAATGCACCACTTTAGTTAAATTCTAAATAAATGATATTCCATTTATAAAAGATGGAAAATTGTATAAAAAATGCAGAACAACTTCACATGGTAAATGATCAAAGCTCACGCAAAATGAGATTTTAGCATATCTAATTTATGAAGTAAGTATTATTGTATTTAATATATATCATTTTTATTTGTAACAACTTTTTTTTTGAATAAATAAAAGAACGACACAAAATAAATTTAAAAAAAGGTAAGTGAACTAATTCTAAAATTATAAAAAAAATATTTAAATTTTTGTGATCATATGTTAACGTTTATGTAAACAAACGTTAACATTTGATCATATGTAAACAAATGTTAACGTTTTTCATATTACTACTTTAATTACATTCATTTGCTTTGATTAGGAATACAAAAATTTCGGGATGATTTTGAGAAATATGAAACCAAAAGTTTGTGTAATATGGTGCTAAATTTACCTAAATGTAAATGGATTATTATCATATCCATCATGCAAATTAAATTTATACTTAATTGAAAAAGAAAGCAAAAGAGAAAAATATATCTATTTTGAAGTTTTCAAATTTGAGAGATTTTAAAAACTTTTTTATTTTAATCTAGATATCAATTAACATTTATAATTCTAATAAATGAAAGCGAAATCAATTTTATAGAGGATAAAAAACCCTATCAAAATAAGAAATATAAAGCTAGAGAAATGGAAATATTTTAATAAATTTTAATGAATTAAGAATAATGTGTGTATGTTTGTCTTATTTACACATTATTTTTTATTATTTTTATTTCTGAACAAAAAACAATTTAAAAAATATCTTAAGATCCCCATCAGCTTAATAAAAATTGGTTCATTTAATATGTTATAGAGGCCTGACTATCTTTTGATTGATCATATTTAAAAAAGTTTTATAGATATAATATTAAATAAATTTTTTTACAATAGCTTCTTTCATACGCTTATACATACCAGTTGTTTAGTAGATACGCGCACGTCTAATCATTTCATAAAATTACTCAAAAATGAAATTAATTGTATTCAGTTCATTTTTTTAAATTTATGCAAAATTACATATATATTATAAAAAATGAAATTTTAGAATAATTTGATTTAATTTCTACCCTTGGTAATTCATATTTTAGAATATTTTTAATTCTCAAGATATTTATTTGATTTTATGGAAAATTTATCTAATATTATCGTTATTACATTTATTTTATTAAATACATGTTGAATAATTTGTGCATTATTCTATAAATGTATTATTCAAAGAAACTAAAAAAATATAGATTTAAAGAATGCATTCAGATAATAAAACAATATTTAAAGTTTAATAAAATGTTCTTAGTTTAAAATGTAGCAGAAAACTAAAAGAAGAAAACGTTATATGCATTGCATTCATGAGGTCAAAAATTAGGTAAGGAATTTATAAAAAAAAGTTATACCACAAAAATTTCTTTTTCTTCTACCACCTATGTGAATCCAATTAAAAAACACTTTTTTTAGAAAAGTTTCTTAAAAAATTTTCTAATACATAGTTTACTGAAATCATGGCTTACTACATTAATAAAATGGAATGTATGTAAACTCGGAGAAGTCCGACAGTTCAAGGATTGTTATTTCAAGTCTATGGAATTGATTTCAAGGAACAAGGAAAGTTTGAAAAAGAAAGAACATGGACGAAAAATTGTCTACACTGTAAATAATGATTTTTTATTAAAAAAATTTTATGTTGGATTTATATTAAAAATATTCTATTTGCAGTTCATTTAAACAAAACAAGCAGCATTGATCACATAAAAGAATAGTTTCTTTTGACTGCAAGATAAAGTGCTTAAGTTTTAACTACACAAAATAAGCTTTACAAAATTTGCCGTCATGTGCCTAGGCATAAGGTATGCCTTTCGTTGTTTTAGACAAGGACAGAAGAATGTGGTTTGCTGATTATCGAGATTTTATGCGAAATAATTAAAATTTAATATATTGATGTGCTTTAATTCATTTTGAGTTATAACGCTTGATGCGTTTTAGTATAAAGGAGAAATTCTAAGAGAAAGGAACTCTACAGATAAGATTCCGACCTGTATAATTTACAAGAACAATTTAATGGACTAAAAGTATTTACTAAGGGATGTTTGGACATTTATTTAATTCTACAGGTGATGAAAAAGCTTTATTTAGAGGACTGACTGGACATGGCTGCTTATAGGACCATCTCTATGGAATTAGAATGGTGGATTCCCCAAACTGTGTTACTTTAATCAATAAATAATTTTTGAACATTTAAATTACTGTTGCATACGTTGTTAATATGATGACATTGTCAAGAAATATTGGAGAATTCATGTGAAATAATGGCTTAAACGCTTATGCTTAGCATTTGTCAAAAAAACAACTTTACGCTGCTGTTATTTGTGATTCCTTTTTTTTAATGCATGACAATTTTAGGTCATGTTCAGCTTGTTGCAAGCATACATGCTTGAAGACGTAATAATACAACATAAGGAGTGGTAAGAATGCTTCTCTGATTTAAATCCAGACAACCATGTTTCAGAGACATTCAAACAATATATTAGTTCTAAATCAAGAATTTTTTCTTTAATTGTCAGGGATGTAAAGATCGAATTTCTCCAAAACTAGAACTGTATTCTTCAAAACCATGTGGATAGTTTTATATCCTCGTAAAACAAATATGCAGAAATCTAGCTGTTCAAGAGATGTATACATTACAGTTAACATCTATTATCACTTTTAACTCATACCATTATATATTACATTCTCTTGTCATTAATCTGTAATTAAATGGCTTTCATTCTACACCGTTATATCATCTCAAATTATTAAATGATAAAAAGGTTATCCATCTTTTTTCTGTGTTTTTATACCCGTGTATTTTCTATATAATGTCCATGTGGTTGTGTTACGGTTTTCTTCACTTTTACTTACACTCCTAAATCTTTTGAAGAGTTTGTATGTCAATGCATACAGCTATAAAAAGATAATTGCATTCATGAAAGTGAATAGGTTTTATAATTATGGAAACAAATTTAAGAATGGAAACCTTAGAGTATTTAACGATTAAAATATATTATACTAGAGGTATTTTTTCAATTCTCCAAATGTATCCATCTATTCAATGCTGGAACTGGTTTAATACAATTAAAGGCTCATTTAAAGTTGAATAGATATTGTAATTCTAGAAACCAATGTAAGAATGAAAACATTAAAATGCTTTTTTATATAATTAATAGAAATAAGTAATTTAATTCTGTGGAAATATACTAAAATTCTTAAATATTTTTTTTTAATTTTCCAGAGTATCTAACTATTTTATAAAAATAATTTCTTATAATGGAATATTTAAAACGTTAACTGCATACATAGAGTTGAATGAATATCATAACTATGAAAACGGATCAAAAGTGGGATATTTGTAATATTCATTTCATAGAACCTATTAATTATTTGCAATTATCTATCTATTAGTTCTTCGAATGCATCTAATTGTAACGGATGTTGAATAATATTTGGAATGATTTGATAAAATTAATTATCAAATGTAAATCTATAAATCTATATGTTAAGTAAAAAAAATCATTTTGTAAGGACAAAAATTTCAGAATATTTATTAAATTAATATAAGCTACACTTTTTAAATTTTCTGGATATTGCTTAGCTTTTAAAATAATTTAATTAGATAATTATTCAACAATAAATTCTTAAAATGATTTCTAGGACAATTCCTTCTGTTTTATGAACATATTCAATGTATAGAACAATTTGATGAAATTATATATAAATATACAAACCTAAATTCATATCACATCTATAGAAATTGTGAAATTTGGAAACTGAAAAAGCATTTTTGACAGCCCCAATTATGTTTAAATAATATTATTGTAAATTATATAAAATGTATTATGTAATTGAGCCCTCTCTGTTAGTTTATTGTTCCATAATAAATTTATAAATACATGCAAAATAAGAACTCAATTTGCAATTTTATAGCATTCTAAACTTTTGATCATACATCAAATTACAATAATTTTGCTTTAGTTACATTTAAAATATTTCTAACATTATACAATTTTTTTCAAATATATATCGGATAATTCTTATCATTGATACAAATTTCCTTAAAGTTATGGTACAACATTTGGAACTTTTATTCATTTCTCAGATTTTCTGTATATGAAAAATAAATTTATGGTAATTTAGAGCCATATTTCAAGAACATCTAAAAAAATTCTTGTTCATAACGATAATAAAGTATCTTCTATAAAACAGTGCTTCTTATTTCACTCTCAATTCTTTTTCACGAGGTAATTAATGGAATATTGTTTTTAATTCAACTTCTGGTCTGGAATTTCAAAATAAACATTACAAATATAATGCTACTTTAATTCAATTATGTTCTTTCTATTGTCATGTCTCTAAATTGAATCGAAGAGATTAGAATACATTATAGTTCTTATTAATCAAATAGATATTCTAAACTACCTGTAGATGATATTGTTGAATGGGAGATTAAAAACGTTTGTGAATCTATAAATTGATCATTTAGATTTTTAATAACGAAAGAAAGCAGTAAAAGAGATTAAAATCAGTCGAATAGATTTATTGGCTGAAAATTGAAGTATTGTTTTAGAAAAATTGATTGAACCAAAACCCATTGATATTAATTCTATACACTGCTATGAAGATAATGGGTTTTGTATAAGATTAATATCTGTTACTCTGTCACAGAAAATTTCAAATTGGAATATAATTTTATTAAAGAATTTAAATACACTACTGGCCATTAAAATTGCTACACCAAGAAGGCGACATGATACAGACGTGAAATTTGAAGAAGAAGGTGCTGTGATATGCAAATGATTAGCTTTTCAGCACATTCAGACAAAGCAGCCGCCAGTAGCGACACCTACATTGTGTTTAAATGAGTAAATTGTTCTGCCGGTTCCTCATACACAAATTGAATTTGAACGTTGTTGCCTGGTGAAAAGTTGTTGTGATGCCTCGTGTAAGAAGGAGAAATGCGTACCAGCACCTTTCTGACTTTGATAAAGGTCGAATTGTAGCGTACCGGGATTGCGGTTTATCTTATCGCAGTATTGCTGCGCGCATCGGTCGAGATCCAATGACTGTTAGCAGAATATGGAATCGATGGGTTCAGGACGGTAATACGGAACGCCATGCGGAATCTCAACGGCCACCTATCACTAGCAGCCGAGAAGACAGGCATATTATCCGCATGGCCGTAATGGATCGTGCAACCACGTCACGAGCCGTGAGTCAAGAAACAGGGTCGTTTGGACGACAACAAGTGTCTGCACGAACAGTTTGACGACGTTTGCAGCAGCTTGGACTCTCAGCTCGGTAACCATGGCTGCGGCTTCCCTTGACGCTGCGTCATAGACAAGACCGCCTTCAATGGTGTGATCAACGACGAACCTGAGCGCACGAATGCCGAGACGTCATCTTTTCAGATGAATCCAGGTTCTGTGTAGAGCATCATGATGATCGCATCCGTGTTTGCCGGCATCGTGGTGAACGCACACTGGGAGCGTGCATTCGTCATCGTCATACTGGCCCATCACCTGGCGTGATGGTATGGGGTGCCATTGGATACACGTCTCGGTCACCTCTTGTTCGCATTGACGGTGCTTTGAACAGTGCACGTTACATTTCTGGTGTGTTACGACCCGTGGCTCTACTCTTTATTCGAGCCCTGCGAAACCCTACGTTTCAGCAGGATAATGCCCGACCGCATGTTGCCGGTATTGTACGGACCTTCCTTGATACGGAACATGCTCGACTGTTGCCCTGGCCAGCACGTTCTCTAGATCTTTCACCAATAGAAAACGTTTGGTTAATGGTTGCTGAGCGACTGGCTCGTCACCAAACGCCAGTCACTACGGTTGATGAACTGTGGCATCGTGTTGAAGCTGCATGGACATCTGTACCTGTACATGCAATCCAAACTTTGTTTGACTGAATGCCCAGGCATATAACTGCTGTTATTACTGTCAGAGGCGGTTGTTCTGGGTACTGATTTCTCAGGATCTATATCCAGCCAAAGTTTTTGAAAATTTAATCACTTGTTATTTCTAGTATAATATATTTGTCCAATAAATATCATTTTGTTATCTGCATTTCTTCCTGGTGTAGCAATTTTAATGGCCAGTAGTGTAAAAAAACAAAAACCCAAAGAAATGAGATAGCTTAAATACCAAGTTTGTTCTTTTTATTTCACTTGTTATCATGTAAAGAATATAGCAAATATATAGCAGGATTAGTTATAGGAATTTACAAAAGGGTTACAAAAGGCATATCATGTTTATTAAAATATCAAAATTTTGCAAATATTTTAAGGAAAATCACATTATAAAGCGCGTCTATTGTATTTTTATTAATTCATTAAACTTGAATATTCCACTGAATCTATTAAATAGTTTTATGACTTTGATTAACACTGAAACTAAATTACAGAAGGGGTTCTTAAATTATATATTATTGGATTAGAATTGCTGCATTGCTTATTTCAAATTATGATGAAATAACTGAAAATGAATTTGAATTGATGTTTTCTTCTCTCCTAAGCTACGCTACTTTTTGCATATGTTTTTGTGATTTGATTTAATATTTTCGAAATTTCGATGCAATACAAAATCTTTTATATTTTAATTGTAACAAATGAAAGTTTATATACTTTCATTTAATCAAAGTGTATATATATGAAATCAAACATATTCATGCATATATATTCGTTAAACATTATTTAATGCACAAACTGAATAACTGAATGCAAATATGACTTCATAATGCAGAACAAGTTTAGTTGCAATATTTATGATATTCAGTAAATGAAAAAAAATATCTGTCTTGAAACTGGGTTAAAATGATTTTGTCTTAATCTTAAAATGAATGAAAATATATATCGAAAACTATATCGAACTGTGATCTGATAGGAATTGATGCATTATGCCTTAAGCAGGACCTTGTGCAATTAAACTTCACACAATCAATCAGTAAATCTGATAAGATTAAGAATCAAAATTTACAAGGCATTAAATGTTTTCAAATTTTAATGTTATTCCTGAAGGGCATCTGCAGTTTAAAGTTTAAACAGTTTTCTAAATTAGTGAAATGAAATTAATATAACAAGCAAAAAAATTTTTTGAAATAATTTTACATGCCGTTAAAATGATAAATATACGTATTAAACACAAGACACATATAGTGTGTGTGTGTGTGTGTGTGTGTGTGTGTGTGTGTGTGTGTGTGTGTGTGTGTGTGACTGTGTGTGTGTGTGTGTGTGTGTGTGTGTGTGTGTGTGTGTGTGTATGAGATATATTCTCTCCTTATGAGATATCTTAAAATAATTTAGGCAATTTTTCTTGCTGTTCTCATGAAAATTGAATTTGAGTCGATTTTGGAATGCTATTTCTTAAGTTCATGTTGAATGCGATCTAATTTGAACATACTTTTTCTGTTGAATGACATATTTCAACATATGTAGAAAAATTCAGCTTAAATTTAGAAAAAACATTTGATATTTATTAATTAAAATCAAAGTGAATTTTATTAACTAATCCAAAAATGGCGAAAAAGAGGACCAAATATTAATTTAACATTGCTTACAGCATTTAATAGTTGTATTTTTCTAAGCATTTTTGAAATGTTAATCCTGGTATTCTTTTAAAATTAAAGTAATTAAAAGAAGAGTTAAATTATAGTTTTTCATATATGAACAGTCAGAGGATAATGAATTTCTTCTTTTACATTATTTTCAATATAAGGTATTATTTCCCTTATTTCAAAAATAATGTAAAAGCAGTAATGTAATGGACTGTTTTTAATGTAAAATAATGTAATGGACTGTTTTTAATAACAAAATAAAGTTGTGTTTTAATTGAAAATTTATGTAGCTTAGTAAGTTCCACATCATCAAAACTGCCAAGTTTAAACTAAATGCATAACTAACTTTCTGCAGGTTAAATCTGAAAATTAAACGTTGTAGAAATTTTATGATTCTGGGGAAAACTTAAAGAAAATAAAGATCCAGAATTTTAATAACTTGGTTTTTAACGTAATGAAAAACAGAGAATAAAAATAAATTACTAGGTATGAAAATATTAATTATAATTACGAAAGTATCCAGGATTATATATTTATTTAATTAAAAGGGGTAAATTTGCTGTATAATATACTTGCCATTTGATTCGTTTTCACGGCAGCACGTTTATCATTTTTCTAGGCTTATGGAAACTGTTTAAACACCAAATTCTGTATGAATAAGACAATATTTTCTATATTATTTTCAGCTTATATTGAATTTTTTTTTTTTTGAAACTCAAAGCAAACTTTAAAAAATCTTTTTAAAAATATTAAACTGATACAAAAGCGCGTGATATAAGTCCCTCTTGAGGGACAAAATGCCTGTAAGTGCTTGAGATTTAATTTTTGAAAACAATTATTTTACAATATTCCAAAATTTAAACTACACTTGTTATCTGTTGGAGAATTCTCGTGTGATTATTTTTTGAACAGCCAGGATATTAGCAATTCGATTTCTGATTAATGAATATCGATATCATGAAAGGTAAGAGTATATGCAGCGTTTCCGGAGTTCATAACACTACATTGACCTCGTTTAGAGGAGGATGCTCGAGTTTATCCACTCAAATCCCCATCGAAAGTCCTGTCACGGCGGATCCTCCTTATTCCCCATTCCGCGCGCTAACCCTTTGGGTACCAAATCAGATGAACAGCCCAACCCATTTTTCCAAAACAAGGGGAAATTCTTTTATGGACCATGGGAGATGTTTAAAAATCGAGCATGGCAATTAATAAACCCAGCGGACCGTGGTCTCATGAAGAGGAAGGGAAGAGGAGGACAGTGACAACACTGTTCAACCCTTCCCTGGGAACACTTCTGCTGACCTTCACCTTAAGCTAGTGAAATTTTATTCTTGTTTTATTGGACCCGTGATGAACCCCGGCTGTTGTTTCCTTCTGTTAAAACATTAAAGTGCCTTGTTTTATAGATTGCTTTTTATCCCTCATCTGTATCTTCGAAGGTGTCTTGAATTATCACGTGATTTCATTCGATGGTCCTCAGTCAACACTGAAACTTACAGCTAACCTTTCTAATAATATGCTTCAGGAAGTTATTTTAGCAGAATTAAAAAGATGTTCTATAAATTAGAAGCTCTCTCTCTCCTGAAATCTTCGGATAAATAGAAGTATTGTAGGTGAAATATGTAGAATTTTTTAAGATATTTAAAAAAAAAAAAGTATAATGTTAACTCGGGACAATGTTTATAAGTAGACTAACATAGGAATAAAGTATTAAATGTGGCAATGCAAAATGGTTGATTGGGTGCAGGATTGATATTGCTATTTATTTTCTAAAAGCCTTTCGAAATTCCTATTTGTTGACCAGGCTGCACAGTGTTTTACCAGTTACCACTACTATCCCAAATTTGTTTTCTAATCTGGACGAGTATTGAATGATAATAAAATTGTTCTGATCTTACCAAAAAATTGTTACCGATTGTTTTACTTGAATTTTGCTTCAAACACCTAAGCTTTAAAAGTTTTTAATAATGTAACCCTAATAAACGCGGACTAATATCACATGCTGATATTCTTGATCTGATAGAAGCGCAACTAGCTGTGACGTACTTTTGAACATCTGTGAATTACTAAGCAAAATGCATTAATGTTAAGCTTTCCACATGTTCCTAAATTTTAAAGAAACCAAACAAAGTACTAGTAATATATAGGAACATTTCTCCTTAAAAGGTACTTGTTATAAGCAATATTAACTGTCCAAAATGAAATAACATTAGAATAGTAGAACTTATGAATTTAACTATAGAACTATAGAACAAAAAACTGAAATTTAAAATTTAAATTAATCTGTCTGCAAAATGATACCCATCCTTTTATTTTCCATGAAATAAGAAATAAGGATAATCGTTAGGATATAAATGGGAAGTTTTTTGTCCTTGATTGTGGAATATAATTCCTTTAATTTTAATGCATTAACACTTTGACAAAAGTTCAAAATTGAGAATAAACTTTTTATAATTGAAATCGTCATTTTCTGAAAAGATTAATTTTTTTCATTTTTAAAATTTTGCTTACCTATTTTGGTTGAAGGCAAAAATTACCCATTTTGGTTGAAGGCAAAAATTAATGTGAAACGGCGTTCTCGATTATTTTACAAAGGCAATTTTGAGCTTTTTCGGATATCTCAGTGATCATGAATTTTTATAAAATTTTCGAAACGCATAATTTTCAAATCATCGGATTTTAGTTGAGTTTCCGTTTTTATTCCTAAATCATACTTTGTGAACAGATAATTACCTAATAACATAATAGTTTCATTGTCTATAGTTGGTGCGTTTTCAATAGGTTTTTTTTTTCAAATTTCATACTTATTGAAAAGAATTTATGGATTTATAGCAATATTTATGAATACTAATTGGTGCTGAGTAAATTGATTTCAAGCATTTTAATAATTTTCAATATAAAATTAGAATTTCATGAATTATATTTATTTCTAAACCGTCATAACGATAATTTGTGAAAGCCTCCGAGAAACATATAGACTTTCCAATGCAGCATAAAAGAGATTCGGTTAATGCAAACTTAGATATGATATTGAGTTTTCATATATAATGTGTGTGACGTAGCGTACTTTGTGATTGATCTTATCAATAATAGTAGGCATATTTGTGTTAGTAAGCATTTTAAGAGAATTTTTAATTATAAATAACTTTTTGCCAAATTTAAATACAATTTTTAAGAATTACATTATTTCATAAAAATGCTTCCATAAATTGAACATAATTGACATAAATTAAGTAGCATAGAAGCAAATATAAATAGTAGAATTCAGGAAAATATTTTTTTTACATACTTGATATATTATTATTATTATAGAATATTAGAATATATAACTTTGTAGAGTATATATATATAAACTTTCAATCTACTCGTTTTTGAATTTTACATTCAGAATTGTTAGCATAGTGGAGTAAAATAGGAATTGTATCTAAGATATTTTCTTATATATAAATACCTAATAATAATCACTAATAAGCATACTGAAAAATTTATTTGGATGCAGGAATAGTATTTTTTTCAGTATAAAATTAATTATTGTGTGTGTTTGAATAGAAAGTGCTTTTTATCAATAGAACTTATCCAAGCATTCCTTTATAATCATATAACACTTTTTCATTGTTGATGTGTTTGTTAAGATTTTTTCATGGTTAACATCATTGAAAATACCACATATCCTCAATGGAAATTTTAGGATTTTGAGTTCATTACAAAATATAATTTTATTTAATACATATTTTATATGATAAATTAATAAATGCTCTTTTTATTTTGCATAAAGTTGTTTGATATTAGATACTATTACATAAAAATTGAATCTATTTCATGAAAATACAAAATGTTATCAAAGAAAAATTTGTAAGTTTTGAACAATATTACCTGATTTGTCTAACATTGATGAAGTAATCATTTTTATTTCTTATGACATTAGGTCATTTTATAAAAAAAAAATTATTAACACAGTATTTCTTAAAACCTGTCTTAATTTGGCATTGCGGACTTCAATTTAACAGTTCAAGTATATGATTTTAACAAAAAGTAGGTATGATTGCTGTGGATTATAAGCCATTTTAAGCAATAAACCCAGATCAAAATGTACAAAAAAAATGGCTGAAAAATGATAGAGTAATCATCCATTCATAATTTTGAAGATAAAACATTAAAAATAAATGAATCTTGTTAATGTGAATACCTTAAATGTTATATACTAAGATTTGGTGTGAAATAAATTAAAAACACACTCTACACAATAATTTTCTTTAATTTCTTCGATGTTTATATGTAAAATGCAATATTATTTTAACAACAAATATATGAAATATAATAATTTAAGTATACATACACTTTAATTACACAATACATACACAATTTTTTTCAATCAATTAAAAGTTTTTATTAATCAGATTCGTACTTTTTTCAAGTAAATTAATATTTTCAAACCTTTACTTAGTAAGTGTAAGGAAGGCTTACTGAATGAAACTTTTTAGTTAAAAAAATAATAATAATTATTCAAGGTTTAAATATAAGTCAAATAAGAAATATGTGGGCAAAATATTTTTCAAAAATGAAATTATGTTAATGATTAAAATGAAACATTTCAGTAGATGAGAAACATTGCTCAATTTATTATTTTAATTTAAATATTTTTATTTATTATTATGAAAATGAAGCATTCGGTATAGCTCATGAGATGATTATGAAGATGTCTGTTAAAAGAAAATTTTACATAATTGATTATCAATCATTATCAAACTCATTTACCAAAATGTATTTCAATTTAGTGAATATTTTAAAACTTAATTTTTAATTAAATTAAAAATTTAATTCAACGTCTAGCTCAATAACTATCACTATAACAAAAAGCACACCAAATCACAAAGAATAGTTTTTTGAAACTTCAATAAAAGTATTCTTATTGAAATTTTAATTCAAAATAATCGTGAAGTTTTAAGCGATTTTCTTATTATTTTTGAATGAAATGAAATTTAAATTTTTTAACAATATTTTTTAGATATGAATGTTTAATTTTTAGTTTAAATTTTATTTTAAATTTAAAACAGATTCTTTGTTTAAGTGATTGTAATATTAGTTTTTAGTTGCTAATATCAAAGTTTGAAGTAACTAATGAAATTCGAAATATAATGAAGAGAATAATGATATCAGGTCTCAATAGCTACGAGAAATGTCTAAGTTTGAAAGCGCTAACAGTTATTATTGGTTTATAGGTATTTTACATAAAATTATATTTCACTATTGTTTCACACATCTCTCTTAGTTAAACTCTTATTAATTGTATTTAATAAGATTTTAACTCTTTGCTTGCAATGTGTGTGTTCAATTATTCTACATTTATTTTCCTATTGTTGCGCCGCAGTGGCCTAGATGGTTGGTCCTATATCATACGCAGCTGAATATCCATTGGGTTCTCTTGTAGAGGTTGAAAAGTGACAAATAAGTCATAGTCGCATTGTCCTCCAAGTTAAATAATACCTCTGAGGGTAGTCGGAGATCTACTACTTGGTCCCTGCTTCTAAATTATGGACCTCAATTCATTTTTAGGGTGACAATGGTGTATTATATTATCATCATCAAATACTTTCGTTTCTTTAAATTGTTTTGATTGTTTGAATTGTTTTACTTCTTTTTGTTAACTAAAAAATTTTATTAATTTAATTCAAAATTAAATTTAAATTAGTTCTTGAAAAGAGTAGTTTTCTCATTTTTCTCAGCAATATTTTAACCATAAAGAATTTGATAATCGTTTTTTACCAATTAAGTAATGAACTTTTCTTAGCAACTTCTAGTGGTAATTCTCATATTTATATTTGTATACATAAATGGAAAAATTAGAACTTTTTCAGGTTTTTTTCTTTTTTAAATGAAACCTAATTATTTTTTTTATTTTTTAAATAAGGAATGAGCAATACCATAAATGGAAACTTACAATGCTTTTGTATGAATTCTTATTCAGCTCCATTTTCCAAAAGAAGAAAATCTCATAACAGTACTTGCTTATTTGTTTGCTTCAAAGCATACTTTCCTTTCTTCTAACTTCTATAAACAAAAGCTGATGTGCACACCTGGGTCTACGGCATAATAAAGAAATTAAGATAACATGTCAGTTTCATTTAAAAGATTAAAATTCACTGTCAATTCTAAATTTTCACATCACATCAACGGGTAGGTAATAGAATCTACAGAAGCTTTTGATGCATTGATTTTTGAAACATAAAAATCCGCAATGAAATCTTGTATGGAAAGCATTGCTTTTTAGTGCATATAAATAATACAGAAATTCAATTGTAATAACACTGTTAAAATAGTACAATAATACCTTTCCCGATCCAGTTACCATGACCCTTTCTACCATAGCAGTGCTGTTCAGAATCATTGAGCCTGCTCATTGTAGAAAATGATTTTAATGATTAAATGAGTGAAATTAGTGTAATTAGCAGCAAAGTCCCATTCAGTATTATGTATACACATTTTTTGGGAAAAAAAGCTTATATTAAAATTATAACTTGGTTCAAAAATCAACGTTCATCATTTTTTATGAAAACTGATTAAATCGGCTCCTACATGATAGCGAAAGTTATAGAAATATGCAAAAGTTAAAACTTTTCTTAATAGTAAACTGGGCATTTGTATATATTAATAGCTGTGGTACCCGTCTTCGCTCAGGGAGTTGATATGAGATTGTTTGGTAACTGGAATAAAAGGATAAACTTTAAAATATAAGAGGAAAAAACTTTTTATTGAAAATATATTCTAATTACAATACTTCTGTATTTACAATATTTGTTCATAAACAACATTTTTCATTTTGTTAACCGGCATTTATGTGCAAATTTTTCGAATTTCCAACTCCAGAGTACTACGTTTAAGTTGACCGTAAGAAAGGCAGGAATTTTAGAGGTTGATGCCAAAATATTTAAAGTTTGTCATTGCGCTTTGTTAATTATAAAACTATAAGCAAATTTGATTGGAAATTACAGTCTTTTAAATTGGAATAGTAGTTTAGAGATCAGTGGTTTTCTAGGGATAAATATATACTGTATCTTTTGTTCTTGCCAATCATTAGGTCGGCATCGATGATGTTATTTGACTGCTGTTTGACGATCATCCTTGTTCCATTACATAGTTCTGCTGTGTTGAGATTTCAGAATAGTATGATCTAAGACCCAATTTTCAGTCGAAGGCAGTGTAATGGCATGCCTAGTACTTGCTAAGAATTTAAAAATTTTTCTGGGAAGTGGACACTTCCTTCAACGTTTACCATCATATCTAAATATTTCTATATTCTCTCTTCACTGGGAATTTACTTTTGAATATTAAAGTTGATATCCTTACAATATTATTTTTAATTGTTAAGATTGTCACTCTGAATTGTGGTATAGTTCTGAAAATTTTTAGATAAATTTGGCCGAGGAATTCGTTTTCAGTTGTGGCTATATTGCAGAAATCACAGTTGAGTTTAATACAGCTGCTTGTTTGGTTGGTAAGATATGTGCCTTTGCCTATTTGTAAAAGATATTAAGCAAAATGTACTGTTGTTTCGTCTTTCTATAGCTTAACTATTATATTTTTTTTATTTCTCGTAGTATTTCTATGATTAATTAGGGATATGATTTTCTTAAGAATGCATCGATTTCTCCTGCTGGTACTGAATTCGGGATAATTGGAAACATTTATTGTAAATTTCCTATGACGGTATAAGTAGAACTCTTCCCATCACTTCAGAGTTTCCTCACAAATCTTGATTATATTTTGTTCGTGATTTCGAGTTAATTTGTTTTATGTGCTATTGTGCATTCAGCCTAGAAGATAACTTTAGCTTGTTTTAGAGATTCACCTAGTCTAGGTGCTCTTGATATTTTACATACCGGGAATTGTTCTTCAGTTGTATTCAACAGTGGTTGTAGAGGGAAATGGGCAATTTGTTCTCCTTACATAAGCGTGGTGGCAACACCAGATGATGTCAGTGCAAGTGCAATGTGTTGTTTAGCATGTATTTCTACCATTAATACACTACTGGCCATTAAAATTGCTACACCAGGAAGAAATGCAGATAACAAAATGATATTTATTGGACAAATATATTATACTAGAAATAACAAGTGATTAAATTTTCAAAAAATTTGGCTGGATATATATATATATATATATATATATATATATATATATATATATATAGATCCTGAGAAATCAGGACCCAGAACAACCACCTCTAGCAGTAATAACAGCAGTTATACGCCTCGGCATTGAGTCAAACAGAGATTGGATTGCATGTACAGGTACAGATGCATATGAAGCTTCAACACGATGCCACAGTTCATCAACCGTAGTGACTGGCGTTAGGTGACGAGCCAGTCGCTCGGCAACCATTGACCAGACGTTTTCTATTGGTGAAAGATCTGGAGAACGTGTTGGACAGGGCAACAGCCGAACATGTTCCGTATCATGGAAGGTCCGTACAATACCGGCACCATGCGGTCGGGCATAATCCTGCTGAAACGTAGGGTTTCGCAGGACTCGAATAAAGAGTAGAGCCACGGGTCGTAACACACCAGAAATGTAACGTGCACTGTTCAAAGCACCATCAATGCGAACAAGAGGTGACCGAGACGTGTATCCAATGGCACCCCATACCATCACGTCAGGTGAGGGGCCAGTATGACGATGACGAATGCACGCTCCCAGTGTGCGTTCACCACGATGCCGTCAAACACGGATGCGACCATCATGATGCTGTACACAGAACCTGGATTCATCTGAAGAGATGACGTCTCGCCATTCGTGCACCCAGGTTCATCGTTGATCACACCATTGAAGGTGCTCTTGTCCAGTACACAGCGTCAAGGGAAGCCGCAGCCATGGTCTCCGAGCTGAGAGCCAATGCTGCTGCAAACGTCGTCGAACTGTTCATGCAGACACTTGTCTTCCAAACGACCCCGTTTCTTGACTCACGGCTCGTGACGTGGTTGCACGATCCATTACGGCCATGCGGATAATATGCTTGTCTTCTTGGCTGCTAGTGATAGGTGGCCGTTGAGATCCTACATGGCGTTCCGTATTACCGTCCTGAATCCATCGATTCCATATTCTGCTAACAGTCATTGGATCTCGACCGACACGAGCAGCAATACTGCGATAAGATAAACCGTAATCCCGGCACGCTACAATTCGACCTTCAAGTCAGAAACGTGCTGGTACGCATTTCTCCTTCTTACACGAGGCATGACAACAACTTTTCACCAGGCAACAACGTTCAAATGCAATTTGTGTATGAGGAACAGGCTGAACAATTTCCTCATTTAAACACAATGTAGGTGTCGCTACTGGCGCCTGCTTTGTCTGAATGCGCTAAAAAGCTAATCATTTGCATATCACAGCACCTTCTTTTTTCCGTAAAAATTTCACGTCTGTAGCATGTCACCTTCTTGGTGTAGCAATTTTAATGGCCAGTAGTGTAGATTCATTAGAAACGTTCTCCCGGTGTCACCTGGTACTTCCAGGTAAACAATTACGCCAATATTCTTGTTGATCCGATTCATGATAACGTTGTAAATCCTTTTTTGAATGCCATTGAGATGTTGTTTATCATGAACAATGTATTAAAGTAGTTCATTGAAGTTGTAACTTTTTCCTTTGTGATTTCGAAGTTTAGCACACTGAAAGCATTTTTTCTTGGCGCTGTATCCCAAGTTGCAATAAGGTCTGGTTTTTTATCATTAAACATTGATTTTATTGACAAATAAGTGTTTGATTGAAGATGTCATCGTTGAATTCAATGACCAGATCCGGATAAGCATATCGGATTTGGTACCGTTTGACATTACTCATATTTTCTATGAAGGAGTCCCATAGCTGTTTTGAATTCGATGGGATACATTTTGCTAGAATTATGGCGAATAAGTTTCTGATTTGGTTAAATATTTTTATTAAGAAATAGACTAAGTACACCTTAAGCACTTTTCACTCTTTTCGATTTACATTTAATTCCTGTGTATCACTTTAATTACTCATACTTTAGTGTTTGTTTTATTCATTCACTGCACTTCACTAGTAAGGAATTGATTTTCAAACCCATGATCAATCCTGATTTATATACCCTTCCCTATCAACAGGTAGTCTTACCCACACAAAAAAATTTTGAACAGTACACAATGTTCTAGAGCATTCCACAATATTTGATTGCGTTCTGGAACATTACGCAAGGATCTGGGATATTCTAGATTATTCCAGAACATTCCAGAATGCTCTGAAATACTGTGGAATGCTCTTGAATTCTCTCAAATGTTCTGAATTGTTCTATAAATTTTTAGGAGATAAATCTTTTAAACCTTATGTCTTCAAAAGCATACCCTTCATGTAAAAATAAGAATCTTCTCCATGAACTGGAGATAGAAGATTACCATACTATATAACACTCTGGTTCGTATTGGGACTCATTTCTACGTTTTAGCGGAACGCATATTGTACACTTGCTTTATATATATATATATATATATATATATATATATATATATATATATATATATATATATATATATATATATATATATATATATATATATATATATATATATATATATATTGATTAGATTGTGAACCAAACTCAAGCTTTGAATAAAAAACGACCATCAGAATTCTAATCAATTAAAATAATTTTAGAAAGAAAAATGGTAGAAACGTAACTGCTAAATAAAAATCATGAGTGTTGATTTCAGTTATCAACTCATCGTGGGCTTATAAGTGGAGGGAAACACACATTTTTTTATATTAAAGCTCAATGGAACAATTTTTCAGTTTCTTCTTGGGATGCTGCCTAGTTATATTCTTACATAACTATGTGAATATGAAGAAAATAGTGATCGCTTATGTACCTGGTCTTGTTACTAAGCTATCAGCTTCTCAAGGAGGTTCTTATGATGTATTTCTCATCATTATTTATCATCATTTCTCATCAATATTACGCCAATTTATCGTAATATTAAAATGGAAGATACAGATGGTCTGGACCAAACATCCTATTAAGCAAAATTGAATTTCGGAAACAGGACTTAACACATAATTTTATGAAATGAGTTTCCTGGTTTCTGAAGTAACGAATTTACATGTATCTAAAAATTAAAAAATTTTACATATTTATATAAGTATTAAAAATTTACTCATTCATAACTTAATATATATTTACATAATATATAAAATTCATTCATAAATATGACAAACAGTAAGGTTGATTTGATTTGTTTACCGCTTTGCGGTCACTTTACTTTCTATATATATATATAAGGTTACTTTATCTTGAATCTTCAATTTAAAGTTTCAAATTTCTACCAAAACTACACCAGCCATAAAAACGAGTCCAGGAAATTTTGAGTTGAAATGACATAGAGTGTATCATTCATCTGTAAAAGAAATCCAATGCTTATAATAGGGGAGTCAATTCATCAATATCAAAATAAACTTCCCAAATGGAGCTGAAATTTATTAAAATTTAGAGTTTCATCAGCAATAGAAATATTTCTGAAAATGCAACACACACCAGAACAAAGAAACTCTCGAATGAACAGAAGATTTCCTGCAAACAGATCGACCTACAGAATGTTTTTGCTTCCTTCATCTTGAAAATGGTTGCGCAACCAGAGAAAGAGTAATCTTCTTAGTAGCCTCTTTCTCTTGCCAGATAAGGGAAGGACGTTGAGCCGAATACCAATGGAGAACTGTCGATATATTTGTATTCTGCTCACTTTCTTCTCAGGAGTATGGGTTGATGGCAATTATCCATTCCGTCCTTCCAGAGGCCTCCCTAATGTGACACGATGACGCCACCTATGAACCGGAAGCCACACGAGGAACACCCCCTGGGCTAGGGCTACAGCGTGAGATTTTTCATTTCTTTTTACCCATATTTCAAAATAGGCCTTTTGTTTTTATAAACAAGGAAAATAGGATGAAAGAAAGCACTGCTATTTAAAGCAGAAGAATTGTTTTTCTTCTAAATATTCCAGATGGTTGTAAAATATTTCTGTTTCGGGAAATGCGATTGGAAAAAAAAATATTGATCTGTCTCAAATAAAATTGCTTAATATCACAAGCAAGATTTCCATAGTTTAATTTTTTATCAATAAAAATGTGTAACATTTCCTAAAAAATATTTTAACACCATGTTGCATTTACGGCCCACATTTCAAACTATTGATGAAGATTACATCATTATAATATTTTATTAATAGTTTATTTATATCTCTCTCAAGCGTCATTGCCTTTCTAAATTGCTAAATTTAACCCTAGAATTTTTTTTTGCCATTCTATATTTAAAAAAATGCTTAAAATTCTTTTAAATTGACTTGATGCCGAATAGTGAATCACTTAAAAATTGAAAGCTATTGTAAGCTTACCATTTGCTATGTATTGCTTTCCGAAATGTACTTTAATAGACAATTAGCAGTGTTAAAGCGTAACAAGGAATAAAATAAGAAAATTTTCGAAGCAACAAACTCAAGAGATTTACATTCAGAAAGTAAAAATACATTATCTATTTTTCTTCGTTTCATTTCAGCTAGATTTGTGCTTTGTATCCTAACCTTCAAGATGGCTTTCCAACTAATCCACTGTGAGCCATTGTGAGCAACAATCCATAAAAAATCAAAATGATATGGAAACAAAATCGCAATATAAATATCTGGCTATATAAAATGATTATCTACAATTACTAGGAAGTCAACCTTATGGTATCTTCTTATATTTTGATCTACATTCATGCCTTTTCATCGATAAACAAGTTGATTCAAAATAAGTATCATTGATGAAATTATATCAACATTTGTAAGTTTTTTTGAAATTTCTTTAAACAAATTTATTTTCTAAAAAAAGTCGAAAATAAGTTTAGTTATTTTTACATAACACATCATCAAATACTCTTTTTAAAAAACAAAGCCATTAATTCATTTTAAATATAACGGCATCCTATGGCAGTTACACATTTATACAAATGTCAAGTAAAGGACTCAAACTGAAGAAGCATTTTTAAAGAATACACTCATTACTGAAACTCTGTACTGAGTCGTGAAAGCTGTATAAATGAATTCTGTAACCGAATAAATCTAAAATTTATTAATTAAAATAAAGTTATATTTTTTAAAATTCAAGCTCTTGAGTTGTAAAAAACGACTTGAGTTTACATTTCAGAAGCCAGTATCTTTAAATAAAAGGAAAACATGTATCTCTACAGAGAAAAATCATAGCTTTAAAAGATTCATTATCAGGTTCCGGATGAGTGAAATTCGGATAACAGAGGCATTATCTCGCATGAAATTATGATGCCCTTAAAGTTGACATTGTATGAAGAAGTAATTTACATATCTTTTTTTCATAATAATCGAAATCTTATCGCACTGTACCTGATGCAAGACATTAATTATTTACTTGAAATGTAAACTTCTTTTTCACTTTGGATATTTAGATAACACTTAGAAAATCCATTTCACATTTCATTTAAACAATAGATAATAAAATTTAAAAGGGAAAAGAACTTCGATCATACCACAGGAAATAGATAAGGAACTAATTAGATAAGAAATTTTGAGCATTCATATTCAAATTGTTGAAAATTAATTTTCTGAATTATTACTTTTTTATCCCAAGTTAAAGATATTTCACCTTAAAAAATCGATAAGAAGATAGATTATCAATATTTACATATAAAATTTTATAAATATATTGTATAATGAGTAGTAAAAATAATCGGATTCAGTAGTCATTTCAAAATTTACAAATCTTATCACTTCTACTTAACAATATCAATCCTAATTAATAGTATATATAACTGTACCCATTTTTTTTACTGTCGAAAAAATGATAGTTTAATTAATTTTCTTTAAGGAGTAAGGAAAATAATACATCATTTAAGTTATTTTTTAAATTAATTGTAAATGCTCAAAGATTTTAATTGCATTCATGAACATTAACTAAATATTAATTACATTAACACTTTACTTTTAATATTTATATCAATTACATTAACTTTTAATCATTAAACATTCAATAATTTTCACCTGAATCCCTTTTCACTTTTGATGTGAAATGATTTTATTTTATTTATTTGGTTATTTATATAATGAATTTCTTAAATTAATTCGTTATTTTATATTACTTCTATTAATTTTTTCACTTTTGCAACATATACGAGGGTCAATCTGAAATTTTTGAGACACAACTAGGTTTTTAAAGTTATATTTACAAAATTTTAGGTGTGTTCAAAGTAGTCTCCTCCAGCATCAATGCAATTTTGTAGATGAATTTTCCATAGATTAAATGCCTCAAGCCATTCATTTCTTGGAATAGATGAAAAAAATGCATTTATAGCCACATCAATCTCTTCTTCTGAATGAAAACGGCATCCACGTAAGTTCTTTTCTAGATTAAAGAATAGCCAAAAGTCGCACATAGCTACATCTGGTAAATACGGTGGATGATCAATCATTTAAATTTGATTTTGTTTAAGAAACTCAACTATTAATCCGGCTTTATGTGAAGATGCATTGTCATTGTGAAGCATTAGTTCCTAACAATCAAGTGTTGTATAATTTCTGGAAGACATTTAGCGGTATACCAGTTTGCTCTCACTGTCTTCTGTCCTTTCAACTTGATGGCTTTGACCAATATCGTACTTCTGAAGAAAATGGCATAAATCGCTTTTTTCAGTGCTCGTTTTTTTACCATTATCGGCGTGGGATCATCTTCAAAGACCCATACTTTGCTTTCTTGACGTGTTGGAACGTCAAAAAAACGGTATGTACGTTTCATCACCTGTTACAATTTTAGAAATGATGCGGTGGCCACCATCATTTAGCAATTTAAGAGTTTCTTTACTGATTGTGACACGCTCCTCTTTTTGGTGCTCAGTTAGATTATGGGGAACCCAACGGCAAACTACTTTTTTCATATCTAATTCTTCTTGAATGATTTTGTGTGTGGCTGCGGACCCAATGTTACATTCCTTCTGTATCACTTTATTGGTTTAGCGATTATCATTCATTAACATTTTTCGTGTGGCAGACACATTATCCACGACTACTGCCGACGTTGGCCTTCCTGTGTGTTCTTCATCCTGAAGAAAATTGCGACCACTTCTAAATTCTCTAAACCATCTGAATACAGTAGCGGGAGCTGGAGATTCATCACTAAATACTAATTGCCACCGTTGAACGTATTCTTCTTGATTTAATCCTGCTTTAAAATCGTAAAAAATCATAGCGCGAAAATGTTCTTGCGTCAACTCCTTTTTCACTTCTGTTCAAAATTTCTTCTACGCTAAACAAGTTGAAGTAAGTCAGTAAAAAATCGTCTTCTGTGTTAAAATACTTTGTGTTTTAAAATTAAACCGTTATTTTTATTTTGTAAATTCTCGTCTTCGTGTATCTCAAAAATTTCAGAGTAACCCTAGTATTTAGATTGGTTTGTTTGTTCTTTCATACTTACTTTTTGCACATAAAGGCCAATTCAACCGAGCCTTCTTAAAATGGATTCCCTATAACTGTAAGTATCCATATCCGATGTGAAAATCAAAACTGTTATCCATAGAACTGGAGACCTGAAAGAATGAATGCAATTATTGATTGTCTTTGCAAATAATGAACTAACATACGACGATATAACCCTTTTCAAAATGAGTTTGCATTAGCAGGCTTGACTCATTTTTTACACATCACGTTTTTTATACATTTTTCTGAATTTATGAAAAATTTAAAAGAATTATTATTTGATAAAAATTCAATAATTTACATCTTTTCTTTAAAATATCAAATATTTTCAACCTATAAAATAATTTGTTTCAATTTATATTATCTTAGCTAAATTTTTTTGATGATTATACTCATTAGCATATATTTATTCGAATATATTATTTAGATGTTTGCTTATATTTATTTATTATATTAATTCATGGTGTTCATATATTTATATTTGAGTACAAAAGTGATGTTTCAGTCTGTCCTGAGTAAGACCTCTGAAACTTAAAGTATTTTCTTATAAATAAGTGTATATGCAGGGGCTTGAATATGAATGCAATCGTTAAAACTAAAACAACTCCTCACTTTGAAAATTTATTATATATCTCTTAGAAATATTTTGAGGATTTCTCTAAAGAAGAGGAAAGGAAAGTTTATGAAAAAGGATAAACTGAAACTTTCTTCTAACAATAATGAGTAGTCGTAATATCGCAATAAATGAAGAAAAAAATCAAAAATTGTAATAAAAAAGTTTTCGACACTGAAGGAGCTATGGTAAAAAAAAAATGGTGAATGAAAAGTTTGCAAACTTGTATCTTAGAAACTCCTCAGCTCAAAGACCTATTTAGACTACAGTTTTAATGCTTTTTTAAAAACAATAAATGACATTGTTAGAAGGTTAGAAGCTGCATTTATACTACAAATTTGTTTAAGTGTCAGTGCCTACAAAGGAACATGATAGAGGATTTAAATTTTAGTCAGGGTAAGCCAGAGAAATATTTTTCCTGGCAGAAAATTGAATTTGGATACACAAGACGAGTGAAAATATTATTTGTGTTACTTAAGAAAATATAATAAAAGTTTTTTCCATGTACTTATATGAAGTGGAGGTTCTCTGATGATCTCGGTTTACTTTACTTACAACTCGATCATGTCAATTTCAGGTAAAATATGTTCGCAAGCTTATTAAAGTGTATAAACAATTTTTCGCACTATTACTCGAATGGATAGTGTATTGCATTGCATATTTCAAATTTCCTCCTGAAAATAATCTTGTGCCAAATGCTGAATTTCTTGCTGTAAGAAATTGGAAATATTGGTAGCACATCTATTCATTCAAGTTACAGTAAAAAAAATGTTGACTTTGAAATGGTCAGAGCTATTTCCAGACCTCAACTCAAGAGAAAATTTATGATTTACTTTACTAATAACCATTAATGCAAATTGAAGACATTTTTCATCATCAATAAAACAAATTTCAATCATCAAAAACTAATTTCACCCATGAAAACAAGAATATTTGTAACTTTCAGAAAAAAGGTTTCCTATACAAGCTTCTAAAAGTCTCTTTATTTTTCTTTCATGCTATTTTCTATGTTGGACTTTTACGTAAATATGAAGCTTTATGTGGATTTTATAATGCTTTCTCTAATTATAAAGTATATACAGATAAAGTTTTTTACATTTCTTTTACTTGTGTTAAGGGTTGGTAGCTCTGACTCGAATAATATTTAAATCCCCAATTTAAGATTTTTATTGAAATTTAAGTATATATATATATGCACATACAATGAGTTAAAAAATATATTTAAACTAGCAGTATTTCAAAAGGTATAAAAGCATTTCTAACATTACACATGTCAAAAATTTTTAACTTTAGAATGGATTTCTATTTAAGACACTTGGTCCATCAGCCAAAGTTTAGCGAACATGGTTGGTTGGCAAGATAATTGCACTAAAAAGCTTTCGATAAGATTTGGGTGATAAATTTCTACGCTATCATTGAAATGACATGGTTCTGCTGCAGTAAACTGTTATTAAAAAACCAGAAATTGGAGCAATTAACTGAATAGGTCTGTAGAAAAGTGGCCGGAGTCGAACTTTTCCACAGAAGATTTACGCTCTGTCGCCTCATAATCGCCGTTTGGTTTCGAAGTAGATGGTTTCTCAACCTTTCCTACCAACTATTGCCCTCTTGACTGTCAGAAGTAAATATTGACCTGTTAAATGCTGTCCATTTAAGATTTATTAAAATTTAGAGAATAGATTTGTATTACGAGATTGAATTCTAGAAATTTAAGAAAAATTCAAAATCATTGAAAATCATATATATATATATATATACATTGTTAATACTTTACTTAACGAAGATTCACGTTGAAGAAGATTTTAAGAAATCATTTTTGGTTGAATTAAGATGGTTTTCTGTAAATTTAACTAATCAAATGCTGTTGTCGAATGAAATATGAAAAAGACAAGATTAGTATTTAAATTAGTATCGTATTTTTTTGGACTTTCACTTACCAAGAAACATTATTAGATGCTCTGAAATTCTTTCTTGGTAAGAAAAAATTGAAAAATAAAGTACCACTTGTATGTCAATTTCGTTATTTGATAAAGATGTCATATTGCTTCTTTCTCGCTCTCGTGGGCTTTATTTATTTATTTGAAAACCACTGAATTGCAAATTTATAACACGAATAAAAATATTCTGGGTATGAAAGCTAAAATATTATAATCTAGATATAAATTTTAATTTTTCTTACCAGGAAAGCAAATTTAGTTTAGATTGTTAATTTCATAGTTCCCTTTATTCACTTTTGAGAAAGTTTTCCAAATATATAAATAAATAAAAATCAAAATCGTAACTACACAAAATTTCTGATATTTATTTTAAATTATGCATAGAAGAGGTCTCCAGAAAAGTATTTTTGGTGAGAATAAAAAAGTATTTAAACTGATAAATGGGTTTACTAAATTTATGTAACAATGCAATGTTTTGAGGCCAAATTTCCTGAAGTAAAAAAGCAAGATAAAGAAGGAATTAGAAATGCTTCAAAAAAATTCAAAAAGTTTAGTGGTTTATTTTCTTATGTAGTATTTCTGAACTCACAACCCATTTTAGTCATTTTGAATCAATTAATAATTTAAAAAAATTATCAAGTTTTCTATGCTTTTAGTTCAAGTATTATTTTTATCCGGCTTTCCTAGTATTTTTTTTTTGTCCCAATCAATTATGAGAGAAAAAGAAAAAAAAAACTAAAAACATCAAAGTTGAAAGGATAATAATAAATATATACAAAAGTTTATAAAATGTCTGTATAAATAAAGATTTTGCTATATGTTTCACTATCACTATTTAAATAATTTTATTATGAATTACTTCAGATTTGTGTTAATTATACGGTTGTAAATTAGGTATGATTGGATGAGACACGAATTAATTCATTAGTGTTTATTTTCAATAGAGTATTAAATACTGATTAGTTTTCAAACATTTAAAAAAATATTGTTAGAGGACTGCAATTTCATCAAATAAATGAGTTTAAAAAAAACTGCCTAAATAATTTGCAAGCTTTAAATTTATAACTAAACACGACATTTATTCTGTATTTACCATACTAAAATCTTATTATTTTTTCCTTAATATTTATCAAGATTTTTAATTATATTATTTTATAATTATTTGTTAAAATACATTCATAATATATAAATATTTTAATTTATTACTTAATATACTTGAATGTTATTTTCCTTCTTACACAGAGAATTATGAGAAAAACCAGAATTTAACAATCAATGTTTTTATAAAGCTATAAAGTGGTTAGAAAAATTTAAATATATATTGGAAAGTTGGAATTTTTTTTCTCTAAAGAATTCAACAGTTTAAAAAAAAATTAGCGAACGTGAACATCCAGACCAAAGGATTATTTGGCAACTCCTACAACGATAAACAACATTTTTTGCGTCCCACCCCCTTCAAAAATGCTTCTATTTTTCACTCGCAGATTATATTCATGTTCAGATATATCCGCCATCTGTCACTCTGGGAACCGCAGGACATCACGAGAAGTCCACTTTCTCAGCTAGCCCCTATCGGGCGAGGCGCAGCTTATTTTTCTCGAAAGCCGCCCGCAGGCGCTTATCTGGAGAGCCTGTTCGTGACAGGTGGTCAGGCAAGGGAAGACACCGATCACCTGCGAATTTTACTTCGCCAAGTAGAAAATAAGGCAGTCTTTTGTTTAGTTTTTATTCGTCGTCCTCTTCCCTCATTGTTTATGAATTCAGACTGGTGAGAAAATATACCAATCGAATTTGGCGAGCTTTCATTCAAATGGAATTATCTTTCTTGGAGAAACGACAACCCGATGAGGAATGTTTTTCAAAGTAAAACAGTGAGCATGATATATATTGAGTAAAATAAATATTATTCTAGGACATGAAACATTTCAATCATTTGATGCAATAAGGAATTAAATTATTAAAAATTTAAATTGTAAAATAAAAAGCATGATTAACGGAGGAGTTTTTTCTAAAAGCCAAAAAAATGAGGATTAGTTATTTCAAAATAATTTGTAACATCGAAAACACTACAAATATTATAGTAAATATTTGAATCTTATATGTATATATATACACATACACACACACATTTTTACTCTTCATTATAGCTTATAAGCCAATAATATATTGAAACTTAAATTAAAAATAATATTTATATTTTTCATAAAAAAGCAATAAATAAACAAAACATGAAAAAATCTGAGACTAATTTGAGAGTAATAAATTGAAATAAAAGAAAAATATACTTTCATATGAGGAAAAATCAATATCATCTTTCTTTTAAAACATGAAAATTGAAAGAAATGAAAAACTGCAGAACTTTGAAAATTTAGACGGACATTTTAATTTCTAGAATAAACAATTATTAAATGAAATCTCTTTCTGCCAAGCTGGCAGCCAACGGTTCAACAGTTCGCAGGCTCTAATCCAATCTTGGATATGGATATTTGTAATGGTTCAGAATCTAGTTTAAACTATAGGTCCCGCTTAAATATCGCTCTTATACAAAAAATAACCGATGAATAACAAAAAAAAACTCTCACTCTGTTTATTTATGTATACATATCATACTTATACTTAACTATGGATTTGTTTCCGAAATATAAAATAGAGAGCTTATTATATATAAAAGTTCTTTAAGACTGCGTGTATCGGAATTTCACAAAGTACATATGAATGAAGTAGAATATTTTTCTTGGCGATATTTCATGGTGTTAACTTCATCATTATGTAGGAAGTTTCCGGTTTGTGATTTCCGGATTATTACTGTTGTTTCAGCTTACTCATTTCATTTCTACTGTACAATAATATAATAGAAAACACATAAAATGAATTTTAAGATTTTTAAACTTACATAACATTTTATGAAGAATTTATTGTGGACAGTTATAAATTTCTTAAAATGATATGTTAGTGTCTAAGATGAAATTGCTTAACTTTGTTTATTTTTTAATATCCACCAATATAATAGTTTTCATTAGAATATATACCTTACGAAGAGATGAGTACGATAGTATAGATTAGATTTCACCTTTTTTAAAAAAATTTTCTTATTTTTTTCAGTGATATCAAACATTTTTTAAAATAACTTTCTTATTTTTTTCAAATAAATTTCAATAAACTTTTATGGTTTCTGTTTACTGACAGAATTTTTGTTTAATATTATTTTGATAAATTATTTTATTTTAATGAACATTTTATTTAATAAAAACCTCTTCGAAATAATAAATGAACGTATTTAGTTAGTGATTAAATATTGACTGTGCAAATCACATCTTAGTAAAATAATTATTTAAAAATAAAAACAATATAGAAAATGCTTAGATATTTCCAATAATCAAAAGTATAGAGATTGTAGATAAGAATGTGGGAAAGAGAAAATATATAAATTATTTAGAAATAAAAATCAATTACATTGGTACAAGAAGTCAAAGTGTTATCTAGAAATTAAACGAATGATTTTAGAAACAATGTTATAAAAGCAATCACGGGATATTAACTTTTAATACCAATCTGACAAATTGATTGGAAACCCTAATAACGCGTGTCGGTGAAATGTCTATAGCTTATTTCCGGCATTCACATTTACAGCTGCAAAAATTAACAAAAGTAAATTGTTATGACGACTTTGTAAGATAAATCGAATAGTTTTTACTTTCTGAAATTTGAATAAGTTGAAACTTTGTAGCCTTTTCTGACGGATATTTCATGGCAGCTGTTGACTTTGACTGTCGTGAGGGGGGAAGGGAGAAATGTCTCAAACGATGAAGTCTAGCTGAAGAGCATCACCTGTTACGGAGCGCACCCAAGAAGCACTCCAGCCTGCCTGAGTTAATAAAATCGTCATGTCTTTCAGGGATCAGATGCTCTAAACATGCCTCCTCAGCACCTGCCCGTATCTTTTCCTATCAGCTTCCTTTTGTTATACAACTACTTTATGCAAAAGAAAACTGTAGAAAAAAAATTATCACTCCAAATAATTCTTGGAAGATCAAAACATTCAATAAATTCCAAGCTAGAAACGTTTTTCAATTCACCGACAACAATAATGCATCCATAACTAGATTTTTCAATTCCCGTTCATTCATATAACGTCCGTTGATCTATAAAAGTGTAAGTAAACACTAGTGTAAGACTGATGGTTAAATTTATTAGAAAGTATATAAATTTAATTTAAAAACTATATTTCGTACCTTTTATACGATACAAAATAATAATTAAAAATTGTAATTGCTACATTATAAATATTTAAACTGGTTGTAACTAACAAAAAAATTAGGTTTCAATTTTTCTTTTTATCGACATAAATTTTTTACTTGGAGGATATAAAAACATACTTAATAATGAATTCATTTTTGATAACAATAGTATTGCAGCTACGTCTGTTATCATTTCCTGTCACTTAAATACTGATCATTATTTAGGACAGAAAAAAGAATATTTAATTCATAAAATGTATCTTAATCATTATATATTAAGGTATATTTTATAAATTAAATATTCTTTTTTTCATTTAAATAATGTATTTTCTATTTATTTAAATATTATTTAATATTAAAATTAAATAATATTTATTGTTAATTTTTAGTACATTTTAATAATATTTAATATTAAAATGTATTAAAAATTAAATTTCATTTAAAAAAGCTTTATTTTATATTCTTCATCAAATAATTCTGCTAAAATTCTTTTAAAATATTAAAACATTATAATAAATTAACGTTTAGATGGAAAAGTAAAATGAATAAATTACATTTTTTATATCTTCCAAAAGATAAATAAAGGATTAATCCTATGTTTTTTTATGTTCAATTTATTTCCAAAAATCAAAGATTTCATTTAGCTATTTTAATAATCACAAGTTTAAACTAATAATTACATATTATTCGAAGTTTTCACCATACAACAAAGGAATCAAATATAATTTTTTAAATATTTTACGATATAGTTAAAATAATATGACATTTTCGACATTTTCATGATGAAAAGAATCTTCAGATTTGCAGAAAAACTAGTATATTTAAAGGATAAAAAATTAAATGCCTTAAACTATTATCTATATATATTAATGACTGATGACTGACTAGCTTTAGAAATAAGTCACGAAGAGCTCTTAACAATTAATTCATAATATATATTAATATTTTAATCCCTCTCATGGGATAAATTATTTAAACAAAAAAAATCTGGGTTTTACAATGTTAAGATAATCGAGTACTATTTGAATTAATTTTCTAAAAAATTTATCACATAAGGTAATTATAAACTAAAAATTATTAAGTATCTTTGCAAAACATGACAGAATCAGAATACAAGAAAATGTTATAATCATTTTAACTAATAATTACTTTTCTCAGAAGGACGAATATTTGGTATTTATTTCGTTTGATTATTTCGCTAAATTTTTATTTTTGGAAATTTCTATAAAGTTATTCAGATTTGAGATTTGCTTACTTATTTCCTGCACATGAACGGAACATTCTGTTGATAAAAAATCTGAGGTCTTAACTAAAAATGGAATTTAGAGATAATATTTAAGCCGTATTATGAATGCATAATGTGTCACGAAAAGTGAGAGTTGCTCTATTTAGCATCTTCATATCAAAAATGGTTAACATTTAATTGATTAATCTAATAATATTAGGCTTAAATTAAATCTTTAGTAACTATAGCAATATTTTTTAATTATTTAACAAGATATTTAAAAATTGCTAGTGGAAATTGTTATTTATAATAAAATGTTTTTTATAAGTGTAATGTAGTCGCGTTAAATAAATTTCATGACTTTCATGATTAATTTGTTGTTCTTATAAGAATAAGCTGAATTCAAAATTAATGATGATGGTACAAATAATATTTATGTAATATATTCGAAAGTTGGAGATATTTGGATTAAAATTCAAATTATTAGTTTTGTTGCTCCAGGTATCGGTGAATTTTAGGAATTAACGATTATTATTTTTTTAAGTAATCAAGGAATTGTTCTAATTATTTCAGCAAGTCATGCTTTATTCTAAAATGATCAAACGCCAGCACAAATTTCAAAAATAAAATAAATGACGTATCTATAATAATTTTTTCAGTAATAACTTCAGTAAGTGGATCAAGATCCACTGATCTCTGGTGTTGCAATCCTTCAAGAATCACAAAGGAATTTGAGAAGAATCATTCCATGACTTCAATTCGCTTTTCTCATTCACCACTCTTATTTTCAATTTTATCCGACATTTTTATAGTAAATATTAAGTAAGTTTAAAAATGAAAAAGGAATTAGAGTACATTTAAAATTATTACAATCAAGAAGCAAATTTTCAAAATTTTAAAATACAATAATTTAAATATTTTAAATCCTTTTAAAATATATTTTCAACTTCCAGAATACATTCTAAACTTTGTGATTAAAAATAATAACAATTTATAATTTACTTCTAATTTATTTGTCATTATGTTATACAGTTCAAAAACAGGAAAATAAATTACCGAAGATATTGTGTATGGGAACTAATCAGGAGGAAATATAAACATGTCTGTTTGGAAAAGTTTTTGCAACTTAAAGAATCATCAAGGGAAAAAGGTTGATATTTTTAAAACTACCTTTCCGCTTTAGGAGTTAATTTATGGATCTGAATTTGCAATTAAATAACAAACAAGAAAAAATATTATGCAAATATCTAACAATATATCAAACAAATTATAGCGATTAAATGAATGGTGATTTAAGCATTAAGCAAATTTTTTGCCGCAAAATTAATTAGGTTTTCTTTTAGAAATCAAATTATTATATAATTGAGTAAATTGAAATAAAAAAAGGTAGAGTTATGAATATTTTCCATTTATTTTTTTATTTCTCACCTCATTTTATAGTTTTGCCATAATGGGAAATTAACTTTAACTTATAGTTTATATATTATCAACATTGATATAAAATATCTATTAAGATCTCTTACCTTAATATTAGCTTTCATTTTTTAAAATTTTTTGTTGCTGTGTGATGACAGCGAATGCCAATGATCTAACAAAAAGTAAATTAGTGTTGATGTTTGAAGCTTAAAGTCAAATTTCAGCGAATATAATCACAAACATTTGGCTGAAACTTTATTCGGATGTTAAACGGTCACAAAGAATAAGGTTAACGAGTTAATTAGCATAACAATTGGTATAATGTACAACAAAACCCTTCATAACATTTAAAACTGCGTTAAAACGTTATGCATTCACTTAGGTAGTTGTTAAAAGAAAATAAAAAAATAAAATAAAAAAAAATACCAGAAAAGATTTGTAGCGCTCACATTGCTTCAAATAATTCAAATTTTGTATACAAAGACAATATTGAAACAAAAAAGTTCGAGAAATTAAGTAGAATAAAACTCTGGGAAAAAACAAAAAATAAAACCACACCGGCAATAATACGAAAGCAGAATCTTGCAACGTTTAATTAAAAAAATGTAGCCATACACACACACACACACAACCTAGAGTATGTATATTCATCAAGTCCTATTAATCTATTAAATATAATATTTGAAGTCACAGTTTAACTCATTCATAATAGGTTAATAGGTTAGTAAAAAGTATTTGAAAGTGTAAGTTATTGTGCTTACCATACAATCAACAATACATGACTAATTATGTGACAAGTCTGTTAATAAGAATAATGACTTATACTAAAGATAAGAATTTATCATTTATACTATGAATAATACGATTATTATCGCTTTAAAATATTTAAATTTGACTCACGTTATTGAGAGAGAGAGAAAGGGAGTATATTTTAATCGAATTCCTCTAATCTTCATATTTGGTCAATTTAGAGCAAGAATATAAATTCAATAATTTAAAATATATATATATATATATATATATATATATATATATATATATATATATATATATATATATATATATATATATATATATATATATATATATATATATAAAATAAAAACAATATACAATAAGCAATATCTTATGCTACTTCTTTAGCTCTAAATCTTTTCACTCACGTGATCTCACTTTCAAATCGACCTTGTAGAGTTGATTAAATCAATTTAAGTACTTCAGGTTAGTTTAATTTTTACCACATTCATTTAGAGAAAATTTTATATTAACTTAAATTAAACTCATATATATACTATACTCAGAACTATATAGATCATATATATATACTATATCATTAACTATACCTTGAATAATACAAAAATTTGTTATAATTTTATTGTTATTTCTTTCTGGTTGCTTTTTTTCTGGCGGATTAAGTCAATAAATACACTGAACCAGTGTCAAATATTGCGATCGATATTTGAACTGACACCGTTTTTGCTCACTACGTCATAATAAGGACATTTATTCTAAAGTATGTTTAACAATTATTGAGATCATCTATAAATGGCTATTTCTGATTGAATCAAGGAAGATAAAAAAAAATCCAGTTCATTTTTAAATTCAAAATAGCTTAGTATTAGTATCGAGCTTTTAAAATTATAAGATTCTAGATTCGATTCCATTTGTTGCTGAACAACAAATTCACATTTTTCTTCGTTTATGTTTATCATTCTGATTGATTGGAAGTTTTTCAGATTTTTTTCCTTTCAACAAGTAAAGTTTCCAAAAATGAAAAAAAAAAAAATTTAAAAACTCACAGAAAAAAAGTATGCACGATGTATTTTAAACATCTGGCGTATAATAAATATCAATTGTAAAACTCTTAGCAATAATGTGTAAAATTTCAGTTTATTTGTCACTTGCTTCTGAAGTTTCGAAACTAAAAGTAACATAGTGAAATAATAAGTAACTGATGAACCTCCCCCATATCATCACAGATAAATGATGTTTGATTTTGGTGTTCTGATCAAAACAGATTGAACCCTTCTATAATCCCCATTTATGAAATCATTGGTATAAAAGGGAAAATTGGCGAAAAGTAAGAACGAACACACACACACACTATTGAAATTTTTATGTTTTTGAACTTTGTATGCTTGTAGAAAGTGTTACGTTTCTGAATTCAATAATTCAATACAAAATACAAAATTTAATTATTTGCAATGCAAAAAAGTTAAACGATAATAGTTATCGACATACATTATGTAGTGATGATTGCAGTGAGTTATCAGTACTTAGAAGAGAACCCTTTATTTTTGATTACAGCTTCACATCGATGTTTCATAGAGCTGACAAGAGTTTTCTCTTCTTTCGAGACAAGAGTTCTTCTTTCATTATTACATGATGCCACGAAACAATTATAGCCTCAATTAGTTCCCTTTTATTTGATGGGCGCCTCATTCGGACAACAGTTTCCAAACCTGTTTCTTATACACTGCAATTACAAGTAGGAATTTTTGTAAAAATTTTTAATATTTAGTCAAGAAGCAATGACATCAAATAAAAGAGTAGATTGGACACCTAGAAAGAGATGTAATATTATTGTGTTACAAGAAAGTGGTCTTTCCTATGCTGAAATTGCAACACAAGTGGGTGGGTGGTTCAGGTACTACATATGGAGTCCGAAAGTTTTGTTTACGATATCAGGAGACAAATTCAATTAAAAACAAAAAAAAGAAAAGGTCGAAAAAAGTGCACCACATCTATTGATGACAGAAGAATAAAAAGACTATGTCTACAAGATAGAAAAATGTTATCAGCGGCTATCAGAAGTGATCTGAATGATGCTGATGTTTTTGTCAATTCAAGAACAATCAGGAGAAGATTAACTGATGTTGGACTGAGAGGTAGAATTCCACGAAAAAAGTGTAATTTAATTTTCATAAAAAAATGACTACAGTGGGCAAAGTAACACATTAATTGGATAGATGATCAGCGGTCACAAGTTATATGAAATGATGAAACTAACCTATCTTTATTCGGTAGTGATGGGCGAAAATATGTAAGACATAGAATTGGAGAAGAGCTACATCCTGACTGCATTCAAACAACTGTGAAGAACCCAGGTAGTGTTATGATTTCCTCCTGTAAATCGGCAGATGGTATTGGTCGCCTTCATGTCATCGATGGGACACTGAATGCCAGAAAATACATTGACTCTATTCTAGAACCAAAACTTCTACCTTCCATCAGAGATCTCTTTCCCAACAATGCTTCGTTTATTTTTCAGCAGGATTCTGCTCCTTGCCACGCGGCTAAAATATCGAAAGAGTGGTTTCGTACAACGAGTATTAAATTGTTATCATGGCCAGGAAACAGTCCTGACCACAATCCTATCAAAAATTTGTGGCACCGTTTGAAAATTTTTGTCCGAATAAGGCGCTTATCAAATAAAAGGGAACTAATTGAGACTACAATTGTTTCCTAGCATCATGTAATAACGAAAGAAGAGCTTAAAACTCTTGTCAGCTCAATGAAACGTCGATGTGAAGCTGTAATCAAAAATAAAGGGTACTCTACTAAGTACTGATAACTCACTGCAGTCATCGCTATCTAATGTATGTCGATAACTATTATCGTTAAACTTTTTTTGTATTGCAAGTAATTGAATTTTGTGTTTTGTATTGTGTGTGTGTGAATATATATATATATATATATATATATATATATATATATATATATATATACATACTAGTATAACTCCCAGTTTATAAGAATCAAAATAATATCTTTTTGTTAAATTAATAGCTTTTATATATTGAATAAGATCAGGATTATTTAGTAGTAAGAAAATTTCAGTATTTTAACTTCCTGATATATTATTCCAAAAATATTTAATTTCAGTTTAATTCTGAAATAGCAGACTTATCTTTTAAATTTTGTTTGTTAAAATTGTATTGACTTTTTAAAAATATTTTGGAAAGTAATTTAGTTGGGTTATGTAACTTATAAAGATAAAAATGTTGAATAATTTAATAATTTAACTCAAACTCTTTATGATTAATACAAAAAATTTATTTTAAAAAATGAATTTTAATTTTGCAAAAAAATTTTTAACCAATATATATATATATATATACATATATATATATAACTTATGTACATTTTAATATGTTAAAAACTTTATTGGCTTTAAAAAACTCATAAGCGCTTTGGAATTTAAATTAAGATAAATTATATATATCTGATCTATCACTAAATCCTAAATATTAAGAGAATTTTCAGTTTATATATGGGAGTTTTACCATTATTAAATTTTACCATTAAATATAGTGCTAATCATTCGAGAGACTCAAATGCTTCCTTGAGCAAATTCCAATGACATATACTATAAATAAATAACTAATGTAAATCTCGAAAGCTAAAAGCCAGGGCTTTTAGTGATATACGGGTTATTTAGAAGCCAGTGCAATCAAATCCAAAGAAAAAATTGAGAACATTGATGATTTTCCAATCAGTTTTTGAAAATTTGTGATTAAAAAGTACTAAAATGTATTTTGTCTAAAAAGATAGACTCTGGTACAAAAAAAAGATAAGTTCTAGTTATATAAACAAAAATGTTGAGCATTTATACTGGTACACAATGATAAAATTTTAAAAACTCTAATATTTATATCGTCTGGCAGCTGAAACGTAAGCAATTTATGTAATACAATCATGAAACTTGTTTTAATTTTCCATTGTTTTTACCAATGAAGCAAGTTAATTTGCTGTTATAAGCCAATAAGAAATTACAAAGTTTAATATTAAATTTTCCTTCAACTGCTCTTTCAGATTTTTATTTTAACGCATTTAACCTTCAATCTTTTATATTTTTCAGTATCGTAAAACCATTTGTAAAGATTCCTACTTGAGTGTCTCAGTAACTTTTTGACTATTTGAACTTGTTTTACGCATTTTTGTTATTTGATGATTTGTTAATATCAATTGGATTAATTTTGTTTCATAGGCATATTTCATTAGAATATAGGACTTACATTTAACTTTCACTACGTAATATTTTCTTAGAGATTTTCCTTTTTTATACTCTGAGGCTTTATATCTATAATTATTATTTTAAATAATCAAATTTTTTTACAATTACAATGCAACAATTTTTTTTTATTTGATAACACATTAGCTTTTGCAATCACTTCAGTGCAATCTTTTAACAAAAGTTTAAAATGTTTTAAGTTGAAAGTTGTTGTAAACATGAGCCTAAGACACTCTTAAACTAACAGTATTTTTTGCAAGCTTTAACGTGCGCGAATCTAAATATCACAAGTAAAAATTTGAGATTTGTTTCTTTTTAATATTTCTAACAAGTACCGAATGAAAGAAAATTAAATTTTTATTTTTACAAATTTATGTCAGAAAATATTTATGGTAAAAAGTATAGATTTACTTACATTAGTTTTAGAAATTACAAAACAATATATTAAAAAAACTATAAAAAAAGAAATGTCTGACTTAGAGAAAGTGCGATGTTAGCGAATCTTTTGAAAGCTAACAAAAATAAATGTTTATTCCATTAAAATTTTTATAAAAACCAGGAAATATTTTTTACGTTGATATATTTCAGCAATTTATAATACCTAAGCACTGAATTTTCCCCCTCTATCACCGATTTTCATAAAATGCCATGAAAAAGCATGAAATTTGAGTAATTTTAACCCGTATAGATTGTATATATTTCTGTTAATTTTTTATTTCATCTATCCATTTCGATAACAACACAACAATTATTCCTTCACAACAATTATATAAATTCAGAATAACTCCTGGAGTATCGAATTAAAAACTGTTTTGATTTATTTAATTAATTAAAATTTACATTTAAATACATTTATTTAACAATTTTTTAGTACGAAAAAAATTAAATGGGACATAGCAGTTTCTTTGAAAGAGGTGTCAGCATTGTCGACAGATGACTGACGGCTAAAAATAATGCTAAAAAAGCTTTGTTATCACCATGGCGATTAGACCCTATGGAAAATAGAATATGGTCCTTTCACAGAGTTAAAAAGCTCGGAAAAATAGTTACAATGGCACAATGGAAAGTTCCACAAGCATTAACCTTGAAATAAAATTGACGTTTCTTCAAAAGAAATTGTTCAACCAACCATTTGTTCGTCGCGTGACTGCCTTTTTGCGTTTAAGCTCGCCAAGATTACCTCATTTGGCAATTTATCGTTAATGCATTTTAATGAAATATTTTTTGCACGTCATCATACGAATTTTAAACTAATTATGCTAACTCATTTTATCATCTATGACGCTATGAAGATACATATATGTATGTTATATAAATACATACATATACTGCAAAGACCGTATTTTGTAAATAATAACTACAATTGGAAACAGTAATTTTAAATTCATATAAAATGAATGTGATGCAATAGCTTTTTTTTAAACTATTTTTATTCCCAATAGGAATTTTACTAGCATGCCAATATGACTATTTCCAACATAAAGATATTAGTTTCACAAATAACATTTTTCCGTTTTTCTTATATTATTTTTAATATTAGAAGCATGAAATTTGTCTTTCTTATTGTTTTCATAATTAAAATTATCGAACCAAATGATTAAGATAATATTTATCCAAAATTAAAATATAGTTTGAATCAAAAGTTTTTGAATAATACCATGGTATAAAAATTTTACAGACAAATTGTCTAAACGATAAACTTCCTATGAAAATGATATATATATATATCAAATAGATTTCTTACATAATAAGAATTTAAATCATATATAATTAATATAAATATAACTCTAATTAAAAAATAATATATACTATTTATCAACAATTTTCTTAATTTTTTGTTTTATGGAGTTAATCGTTTCAGTAAATGAAACATTCATATATTATAATGAAAATAATTAACCATTACTTTTCAAAGAAAAATTCTTGGGATAGGGAATGATTTTTCCCTTCAAATTTCTCGCCAAATCACCGTGAGAAAGGGGGAAATAATCCACTTTGATTTGGCGACATTTTCGTGTTTCACTTAATAGCTAGGAATGATATGGGAATTTTTCCAGCATTGCTGGATCTATTTACCATATGGGCCACTCAGAGCAGATAACAATGAACATACGACTGAGCAGAAGGCAACCACTTTTAGCAGCAATTAGAAGAGAGTTTTAGGAACGCTCAGTGGCGCACGTCATGGGAATTAACACGTAGGAATCCTCTGATTGTGTGTGGTTATTTGCGACAATGCTCTTTGGACCACGGCAAGCTATAACGGTCTTACCATCTGTTGCCTGAAATTTTCAGTTGTCCTCTTACCACTGGGAAATAAAATTCCATAAATATATTAGAGAAAATAACCTTAAATTTCGTTTAAGCCCATTCCCGTATATTGTTGAAATTTTAAAAATCATGTTTTATAAATGCTTCATAGATTAGCTTCACGTTTCCGAATGGCTGTTTCTGCTGATTTAAAAACAAAATTAAATTAAAGTTTTGTGATGCGTCTCATTATATATACATACATCCATACATATATATATATATATATATATATATATATATATATATACATACATATATACATATATATATATATATATATATATATATATATATATATATATATATATATATATCTGCGGAAATAAATCGCCAAAGATAGACACATCGACATTTGAATTTTAAGTTAATGTGAAATAACGAAGTCAATATCTGAACTGTTATTCTCTATCATAATTATACCACTATAGTAGTGAAAGAATGTTGGAGACGTGCATAGGCCACACTAACTTCGCCTTTGTCAGGTTTGCAGCTCATAACTTTTAGCATTCAGCAGGACAATTATTTTCACCAAACTATTTACTGCTGCCGAAAATTCAACAAACATGTTAGACTTGAGTGCCTGCAGTCTTATTTGAACTCATTTGTATAAATGGCAGAAATTTTAATAGGGAATTTCCAAAATATTTCACAGTATTATTATTTTTTTACTACATTAAGTTTCCCGTAACCAATTTGCCTAAAGTTTTTATGACAGAAAATTCTACTCTCGAATGAGCTCATCCCACAACAATAAGCAGGAATTCCAACTTACAGAATTTGTAACATGAATAGTTTAGATATATATGGTGATCTTTGATTAATTTAAGAAATTTGAATTCACAAAACGCTGCCAACATCTAGTGATTTTTTTTTTATCACGGTTGAAAAATAAGGTTAATGGTCTATCTTTCCAAATGTTTATTCTTCACTAATAGTGAGACATTACAGTGAAGTAATACTCATATTTATAGATTCTATCCATACAGTTTGTTTAAATTATGTTACAATCATTAATGGAAAAATTAACACTTTTTGAATATCGTTCTTGTGATGCTTCCCGGAAAGGTATTTTATAGGTAGTGGGGTTCATCAATTGAAAGGATGATATCCCGTAAAACTTCCTAGACACACATTGATAAATGTGCATTCAAAAAACAGAAATTTAATCACGATTGTATGTTATTTAACAATGATTGGGAACAAATCTGTGAGATTCCGTTTTGAAGAGATTTAACAACTAGGTCACAATATTCCTTGGTTAAGAAAGCTAAAAAGGAAATCCCTTCATTTGAACTTTTATTTCCTTTACTTTTGCTTGGCTGCTTATTTCTACTAACTGAATCATTTATTCACAGATAATTTCGTCATAATTTTTAGCCATAGTAAAAAAAAAAAAAAAAAAAAAAAAAAAAAATACAGTCTTCTAAATGTTACTTTTTTGTTCAAATTCTAGCACTGATTTAGTGCTAACGGAATATCCTTGATTTAAGGACACACGTTAACACATCATTTGTTCATAAATATTATATTTTATCAATCATTCTCAAAATTCTCAACCTTAAATGAAACTTAATATTGACGAAAAATTGAAAATAAGTTAGCAGAAATTATAAATTAATTGAAATTAAAGTTAAAGTAAAAGGAGGTTTAATGATTTAAAATCATAAAAATGTACTCAGCATTTATTTTTAATAAAATAAAATGTATATATTTCATAAAACATTCACCATATTTTTAAGAAATTTACTTAAATAGATTACACGATTCCGTTTTAATAAAAAATTAAGAAAAAATAAACAAATAAAACGATCGTGAAAAATGATTTGGTAAAATATTTTCCGTAGAGTCCATTTCCGGGCTCTTGACCGCAAATTAATAAATTTCAATTAAGTTTTAAATCACATTTTTAAGAAGAATTTTATCCGAAAACGAATATTCGTCGTACAATTTACCTTTCTTTGCGTGAGTTTTAGCTGCACTGTTTCATGAAGCTTCGAATTGTGAAACACCTGAATGGTGTGGAGTGGATTAAACGCGTAAAAGTCTTTTGATTGGAACATACAGGAAATGAATTACCTCGTACAAATTTAATCAAACTATGAATACATATAATTTATGCTATGATTGTGGTTGCTATATTAAAGAAAATACCTTTTAAGTATTCCACTATATTTCAATCTTACTTTAAGAAAATAATAAGATATCAAATATCTATATATTTTGCTGATTTCTATATTTAACGAATCTCTATTTGAGATTTGCTGTATGTAATTGAAAATGCGATATCATGAAAGTATCCAAATTTTAAACTAGATGTAGGGCACTGAGTATGCAAATGATACAATATAGCGTGAATTTCAATACGGATGGAGAAAGATGTGAGGGAAGGAGTTTGCGGAATCATCAATAGATTTGTTGTTTTATCGTCCAGAATAATCGTCTCGAAAATTGTATTCTACCTCAGAATAAGTGTTGACAGGGCAACGAAAATTAAGATGCTTTCACCAGACAGACGAATACACCAGGGTTACATACATACAGCAATGAAAGTGAACTTCGAACTGTAACGGAACTTCAAATTGACGGATTTGGAATACTCTCCCATCACCAAGCCTTTCATAATTTTGAATCACAAGGTCACACCTGAGCAGCCAATCTCCTCTCTACATCCACACGAAGCCTTTGTAAGAATTTAGATGCCACAGATTAATGTGAACATGTTACAATCCACTGTTCATCAGAGTTATGGTAATCAGATTGAGAGGAATAGATTGAAAAATACGTGAAACAGTCAAATACTCTTCAAGATCTCTGAATATTTTCCTGCTCACCTATCTCTTTTAATAATAGAAAATATAAGGGAATTGTTAGGGCATCTTTTTTATGAGTTACCACCGTCAAAAGTTGTAGTGTGACAAGTAGTCGTGACAGAATGAACAGATACCCTTCCGAGATAATCCATATATTTTAAATCTATCTAGAATGAATTTCCAACAAAGGAGGTTCAACTAAACATTCAGCTAATTATATATGCACTGTAATTATAATGCCATGATAAATATCATTTATTACTTGCTATCCTATCTATCGTTTACACAGTTTTCCTTGCATATGTTCTATCATGCATTTTCACTTTAATGTAGTGCATTATCGAAATATTTTATAGTTTAAAATGAAATAGTTTATTCTTCCTACAATTATCTTCTTCATCGTGCTTAAAGACTAATAAAAGGAAGATGTTAGTTTTTAATTGCCTAATTATCTCCTCTAATTGCAAAACAAAAGCAATATTTTACGAAATCATGTAAATTCTTAAAGTGATTTTGCACAGTTATACAAAAAATGCTTACCAACCCAAAGTTTGAATCTAAAACTCCGGTATTGGCAGAGTACAAAATGAGATAATCCAAAACTAATGTTTTGATAAATTAAAAAATATTTTTATATGAATTGCTGCATCTATTATAATTCTAATTATCTTCCTTAATTACGTTTGTGGTGCAACTGTATATAATTGAAAATCTTTATAAGAAGGTGAATACTATGTATGATTTTGATGGATCATAAAATTTTTTCAAAATCAAAATTGATACGAAGTTGATATGATAAAGAAAAATTTATAATATGTAATTTTTTTAAGATTATATATTAAATTATTTGTAACATTAATAATTTTTCTTTTATATTGAAAATGTGTACTTCTGCATAGAACCGACAAAAATTTTTACATTTTTATTACCTTATCTCCATAATGCCTAATATTACTTCCTGAGTTCTCAATTTATTTATATACTTTTCTGCATCTTTAAACAAAAAACGTGTCAGAAAAATTGGAAAAAAAAGTTTTTTGAATATATTGTTCTTAATCTCCGACCAGACGGGTTATCTTCCTGAAGTAGTGTTGAAGGACGTGAAGAAGTGAGACACGTGGTTAGACGAAAAACCACAATGAAATGGAAACTCATTATCAGATAAAGAGAAACAGACTCCTCAATTCTCACGCTCTGAAAACTGGAATCTGAAGAAGATTCAAATCCTTTAACACAAAGGAAGCGAAGATTGCTCTCAAGGGAAGCAACTGTCGCTCTTTTTGCTTCTTTTGTCATTACAAGATATCAGGTGCTTAAATTTTTTCTTTTCTTTCTATTTTTTAGAATTTTTTTTCTAAGCTGAGAATAATATGAATACCATAGTTGCATTTTCTAGTTAAATTTTACACAGAATATTAAAGAAAATTATGTTTGAATAAGTGATAAATAGTTGGGAAATTGAAAGAAAGGATTTATTAAATATCATTTGTTGGACAATCTGAGTTTAATAACAAAAACAAATTTCATTTCCAAATATAGATCGAATATACACACAAAATTTGTAGTTTCAATTTACTTAATAAACCAATCAAGGAAAGTTTAACCCAATTATAAAATAATGAGTTATGTATGGTTAATTGTTTTTTAAGAAGTTTATATATAAATTTAGTATTTTATATCACATTTTTTGCACGTTTCTTACTTTATATTATTAGGACTATAGCACATTAATTTTGATAGCAAAATGTAAGAATATTCTAATTTTAATTAGAAACTATTAATTGTAATTGATAGTTTCTAATTAAATTTTAGCTGTCTGATGTTTTATAAAGAATATATATAAGGCAAGTGCATTATTTATACAAGACAATTATTTTAACCCGCGGTAGAAAATGGTCTAGAAGCCGATGCCCGTTGTAAAACAGTTGAAAATTGTGGCATATGCCACGGTCCTGGTTCCAATGTCTCCCAAGCAAAATAATACCCCAGGTGTGTCAGGTCAAGTATTGAGGAGTATTCTGCTGGGTCCCTCTTTCTAAATTACAAAAACTCCCACCCGACTGTTTCCTCCTAAATGGTAGAGACCAACTCTGGGCTTAGTACAGGGAAGTATGCTGGTACAACAATAACATTAGTGCATATTGTCTTTCTGAAGAATTTTTTTCATAGATAGTATTTATGTCTCGCAAAGGAGAAATCCTGGTAAACTTTCAATCACCTACCCTGATAGATGTTCATGCAGCAAGTAGAAAAGGAATTTATAAATATTTTCACTTCTACTCTTTAGATTTGTCAGGCCTCATAATAATACTGAGCTGTTCCGTTTGGAAGGTTAATTAATTTTGAAATCAATCATTGATAATTAAATAGAAATGGTTGCTTGATAATACCACGGAATGCGCTACCTACGATGAAAACTGTTACAAAAAGCATCTGAATATAAACTGCATTTTAAATGAACAGAACGTTTCATGGATAATGGAACATACTTACATGACACAGTTTAAAAACCAAATTTTCCTTATGATGTTTAGCCATTTATTAAATACATGATATAGTGATTAGCTATATAGCTTTCCGATTTTTCAAATATATTTGAGTTTCTTTTTAAGAAAAGACACTTGTTAATTGGTAATGCAATCTCTTACATATCAAATCAAAAGTCATTTTTGATTTTTTTACTTTTTATTCAATTTTAAGACATCACCAATACAGCAGTGTGCAGTTTATTTGAATTTCTTTTGAAATATGAAAAGAAAGACATCACATTAAATTATTATTAATGGTTCTTAATTTACGCATAAATTTAAAAATCTACAAGTAAAGATCATGTAAAAAAATTTAAAAAATATTAAATTAATAATTTCAAACGGTAAAATTTCTTAAAATTTATTTTAAAACTATAATTTAGTGTTAATTATTCACTGTATAGTGATTTTAGTTTTAGTTAAAATTGTTTCTGAAAGTAATAAAACCTAAAAATGAATTCAAATTTCAAAATTACAAATTTTTTTCAAAACTTTAACTGTTTTAAAAGTTATAAAATTCGAATCAAACTTACTTATTATAAACATATAAACTAGCCTAATATCTTCGATCAAAGTTCGAAAAATATAAATTAAAAAAAAACAAAAGCTGCGATTTGAATGTATAATCATATTTTATAATTTATTATTACTAATGCTAAAAACCTGCGATGGAAGTTTAAGATATTTTTGATATGAGTAATGTTAAATAATTTCGAATAATATCATTTTAAAAAATTGAATAAGATTTTGTTTTTATTAAAAAAAATATATTGTTTGAAGATTAGCAAGAGTACTTTATATCTGATACAATTTGAAATAATTCAGAGAAATAAAAACATTTTGCTTTCATTTTTTGTAAAACATTTTGCTTTCATTTTTTGTCACTGTACTGTACTTGGTTTTGGATTTTACAAAAACTTACAGTAAACTTACTTTAAAATACCTTTTGAACGACGTAAACAAATACACTCAAGGTAAGATTTAAACTCACTAAACACAATTAATGCTTTAACTATGCATAAAATATGGTTTTTTTTAGACGAATTACAGAAACTCAATTTGAAGGAAGATCTCTTAAAATAATATAGAAGATATATTATTTTATGAGAAAAAATATTTCAATATTTTTTGAGTAGGCAACTTAAATGTACCATACCAAAATAAGTATTAAGTATTGGAAGAAAAGACTGCCACTTAAATCCACTCTTAAATTTATATTTAATTAATATTTCCCAAAGAAAATAACAGGATTTATCCTTGGAAACTATTTTATTGAAAATGAAATTATTTGGATATGTAATGAGAAAAGTCAGTTTAAAGATATTTATAAGACTGCGAATTCTAAAACTTTTCAAGCATTGCTTTTCGATGAATGACTTCAAGAAATCGAACTGAATATATCTAGAAAAATTATCATTTACATAAAAATACTAGCTTTGAGATATGAGAACAAATATGTTTATTCCAGGAAGACCCCGAGCATTTTTCTTCATCAGTCTCCACCATCATAAAAAACAAACAGCTGTGGATGACACATAAATAATGCAGGACACACATGATTGTTTCCTACAGCATTTTAGAGAGCAGCTGACGAGAAAAGTGGTCAATATCTATCCAGTCTGTGCATTTTTTTTTATCTTCAAGCTTTTACTTATTTTTAACATCTCATCCACATTACGTGATCTCGTTCTATTTCCTGTTTTGTTTCTGTAATAGATATGGCAACACATTTAATGTTTTCTTTATTCAGAATGGTACACGCTGCTTTTGTAAGGCACATTGTGTGGAGTTGCATTCACAAAGATATAATTTATTCTTTTCATGATGGTAGTTGTTTGCTGTTGAACAACTGAAGATATTTAATTTTAGATTTTTGCTTCATTATTTCTGTATAGTAGATTACATTGGATTATAATCTTAATTCGTAATATTTGATACTTTTCTAACAGTTTGCTATTAAAGACGAATTTCTGAGAAAAATTATAGTCATTCTGTTAGTTTCGAAATTAAAGGCTATTAGTAAATAAAAGATAATCCTTTCTCAAAATTAATTTCAGTGATCGAATATTTTTATTAAAAATTAATATTTATAGTATGTTGAACATTATATATTATAGTACGTTGAAGTTTTATTAAAATGAATTAGTTTTACACTTTTAATTCATTATTCTCTTGTAAGTTAAACTACATTCGGTTTAGATACTTTAATTGCAATGTTTGTCAGTTTTCTAGTAAAACGAAAGCTAGTTTCTTGGCGAGAAATTTATAATTAATTAGTTTATTACAATTTTAAGATCCTTCAATTTTTAGAATAAAATGGGCTATCTGAAAATATAAAAAAAAGTTTTGGATGCATGAATAGCACGAATATTTGAGACTCTTTGTGTGTTGTTAATCAAAGCCCAGATATAACAGTTTCGAGATCAAAGAACAAGAGAATAGCATTTCTTAGTCTGCTTTTATGATTATCTTCACAATTTAAAGTATGTAGGTACTTAAAAAAAAGTGATTTTTCGAAAATAAATTTTGATATCTGTTTTTTGTATATCAATTGATATAAGGAAACCAATTTTTTTTTATTTAAGATTTTGATAATTTAAGCTCTAAAAATATTTTATATGATGCTATGAAATATATATATAATTAAATACGGATCACTAGTTCATTATTTAATGATATCAAATGTTTTTAGCATTACATAGAATAATTTTAGAAGCTAAATAGCATTTCGTTTTTAATGAACTCCTTTTAAATAAATTCTAACAAAACTTTATAATGCTGAGGATGAATTCTGAGTGATGCCACTAGCTTTCAAGGTAGTATCCTACTAAGCTTTGAGACAAAAATCAACTACCGATTAATAGCTCCACAAAAGTAACATGAATAATATTGTTTTTAATTATAGTTCCTTTCTAAATATATTTAAATAAAGGTATTTACTGCTCGAAGGAAATTTCAATCGATATCACTAGCTTTAACAGGGATATCCAATCGTAGTGCTTGTGAACAAGGGTCACAATTACTAGTTTATCACTATTCAATTTCTACTTATTCACTTTCCAAATAATAATTTATCATTAGACAATTACTATTACATGATGACATTTTAAATAATTGCTTATTATTTTAAAAATAGGATAGTAATGTATAAAATATGTTTTCTTAATTAAATTACGTATATGAACAAAAAACTGCATACAGTAATTTCAGTTTCTTTGTGTTTGGTAAAATACTGTTTTTGACAATTAAGTTTAATTTGAAACGTTGTTTTACACATACATAAACAATATTTCTTTTCAAGCTTCAGAGTTTCATTAAAAATATAAAATACATCTGAAATGATGTGATGTAAAGTAAGTTACGTAATCAACCACAACTTCCGATTGCTTACCGTAACAGTGAAGATTATGAAGTTTATCGCTCTTGGCATTGGGGTGGAGTCGCGTAGAATTCAATACCGTAATTATGTAATCAATTCAAGAAAAACACATTTTTAGCAAAAGAAAACTCTTAACATCTATTTATTCCCATGCATTACCTTAAGCACATTCAGTATATTCAGGTGTGATCTTTTCTAATATCAAATGAGAAATGTTATATTGTAGGAAAGATATACTGAAAAATACTATTTGTTGAGAAAAGAAAATCTGACAATTGTTAAAATATAATTGGGGATCACCAATATTTCTTCTGGGAAGAAAGGCAATAGCAAAGATTTATTGGTTCTATTATCACCCTTTATTTATCACACTAGAGTGACATTTTGTCCAGAGTCAATTGCAATTTATCTCTCATTATATTGCAAGATTTAATGCAATACATGAAAACAATAATGAAAAATAAAAGTATCATTTCCATAAATTAAACTAAATCTCACCTGGAATAAAATTTCGAAAATGTCAGTAAAAAATTCCTTATAAAAAGGGTATCAGCTTGCTTTGAAGAACGTGCTTCAGTATCTTCTAGTAGTCAGCCTTACAGCTGAAGGCCGTTGCAAGGCCTTTAAAATATCTGAATTTGTATTAAATATCCCGGAAAACTGTTATTCATAAATACAGGACCACATTCATGTGCTGCCAGAAAGAAAATCATGATAACTCCCAAACACTCCCAATTTGACAAAAATTACAAGAAGATGCTGATAGATGGCCTTATTTCTAGTGTAAATTAATATTAACTACAAAGCAGAAAAAAAATATTCATTTCCATGAATAAATTTGATACTTGTGGCTGAGCTCTGAGACTTTAAGGAAAAAGAAGAGCATTAAATTCGAGTCTGATAAAATTTAGATTTAATCAGTATTAGTACAAGAGAGATCTCTTCATGAATAGCGATAAATGATGATGATTGCTGCAATTTGTAGAGTTATTTCAAAATGTATGTTTAAGATAAACATCGATAGTAATCATTAAGGTGGTTTCATTATTTGAAGAACAGAACGGATTCATTCTATGGAAAATTTATCTAAAGTTGGATTAATGATTATGAAATCAATCATATCACACTAAAAGTCTTTAAGGCAACGTGTTTTCTTTAATCTTAAGGTAATTCCAGTCCCAAGGTTTATCGAGTATAGAATATATTTTATTGTTAGCATTAAGCAATTCATTTCTTCTTTCATCAGATTTATTGGACTGAAATAAAGATTTTGTGCAAAATTTGCTTAAGGAAAGATTTCCAATATGTAACTGCATTATATTTGGAAGAAAATATCTTTTAAAAGTAATGGTTCCTTAGAATAGTGTGAGCATCCCATGATATAAAAGAAAACATTTAAATTAATAAAATTATGCATTCAAAAATTTAAATTTTCCTTTTTTTTCTATTCTGAATTATAGTTTTTTTTATCTAAAAAGTATTATTATTAAGTTATTAGTTATAGTTTTCTAAAAAAAAGTATGTTTTTCTGGGTATTTTATTAAAATTATAAAGAGAGAATAAAAAAATTCCGACTTTAAAATCTCACTAAAATTTTTATAATAAATTTGTCTATGTATTTAAAACTCAGAATTCTGTAAATCTTGAACTCTCTCTTTTTCCAAAACAATTCGACGTTTCTATTGACGGAATTGAATTCATGTTAGCAAATAACATGACATAAGGTTGAATCAGAAATAAGATAAAATAATAATGATATTTATATTCAAAACCATACGAAGGAAGCTTTCTTGTCATTACGTGCTGACAATTATCTAAACTGAAACAGAGAAAAAAATTAAAGCAAAGAAAAATTAAAAAAACTTTTGAATTGAATTTTGTTGTAAATCAGTCAAAAATGGTATTAAACCTACAACGAGAGAGATTTTTTCCTTCTTCTCTAACAAGACAAGAAAAAAAGATTTTTCTTGTCTTGTAAGAAAAATGTTTTTTTCTTGATTTTTTCTTGATTTTTTTGATCATTTTCAGATAATTTATTTTCACGTTACTATTTCTTTATTTTTAAAATTTGAATAACGCTTAATATTAGTTAAATTAATGATTAATAATGCATACGGTTTTCTCTTCAAATCATAACTTCCTATTTAAAAGAAATAATAGCCTTTATATGATTTTGGAATCAATTTCAATGATAAATCACACTGTTTGCAATCGATTTCCAGTTCTCTATTTCTATGGACTTGTAAAAAGATGGACACAGCCAATCGCTTCATGGATGTGACCCTCAGTCATGCTGACAAAGTTGTAACCAGGACCGGCATTCTTCTCTCTGCCCCAAGTCATAGCAGTCGAGAAACATTACGACCACGATTTCTTTTACGTGCCTCAAAAGATCTTAGTGAACATGACGGATCATTGACTGGATCAGGAATAGGACTCATTTCTTCTGGGTTATGTGAAGATGGCTCTCTTAATCAAGAAACCACGCCCTTTCTAGTATCCATAATAATATAAGTAATATATCTGTTAGACAGTTATGATATGTACGTTTTTGCTTGCTGATTTCCGCCATTTGAACCAATTAAACTCAATTAACCACCTCAAAAGCTTGAATCACAGTAAAATGACGAGGCTGATATCCGAGCTAGCACGCTCTTCAAAGTAAAACCCGCGATAGCTGAATAAAATTTTACAGAGATAGAAATTTAAATAGGTCTTTAATGCACAATGTTCTTTAGAGCTTCAAACCTTTACCCAGAACAGTGAATAGTGATTTTTTTCTTCAAGCTATTAAAGTTCAAAATGAGTTATTGTAATATAAAGAAATGATCCATTTAAATGGGAAAAACTAAAAAAAATAGTTCTCTAAATGGTAAAATTTGACATTAGTTAAGGAATATGTATAAATTTATATTCAGCATGCAAGAATACAAAGATAATGTTTATGAATTAAAGAAATTCACATAAAATTGATGAAAGAATTGGTTTTTCAAGCCACTTATTGTCGATGAAATAAGAAATCCTAAAAATCAAAACCACACTCCTAGCAACAAATGTTAATAAGTATACCGTGTGAAGTTAAAAATTGTTCACTTAGGAAATGCAAATAAATTTGAGACAGTAGCCTTCTCTAATTTTGTCACAATGAATACAATGTTATTGGTAGCCTTTCATTAGCTGCTACTATCAGAGATTAAAGTGACCCAGTACCAGAATAATCATTAAAGTAACCACTTATAAATTGACTTATTTCCAAGACAAGTCCAAACAAAAGAGTTCACTTCATATTAGCATGTGCGACGCTTATTCAAATGCTAATAATTTTTGAAATAAAGGTTAAGCTTTAACCCCTAGTTCTATGATGTTCTTACCATTTACGATGGTTATCATATTAGAAGAATGTAACCTTTATCGGTTGTTCTACATTTAGCTCAGAGGCAGTCGTCTAAAAAATAAATGCTTAAAAAGAATTAGTTGCTCTACGATCTGGATATTCAAGTAGACAGATTTCACGCCCGTTGTTCTTTGTTTCTTCCGCCTTCTTGGTAATGTGAATGACTCCATTTAGCAATTTTAGATGGCCAAAAAAGATTCAAGATCTAAATGATAGCTTAAAACTCTTTGGTTTTATTGCTTCTTGACTGGATTTAAATGCTTACTGTAATGGGGAAAAATGTGAGATTACAAAGTAATAAAAAGATGTCAAGTTCCAAATAAATGCTTGTATTCGTGACAAAAATACTCATAAAAATCTATTGTAAATTTATAAAGAAGAATACCTTTAATATGCAGTAGCTGTTTCTAGAATTCTATTGACTCTTTGTATTCGAGTGAAGATGTTTCTATTTTATAACTTGTTATCTAAACTTATAAGAGCTATAGAATTTTGCAGATCTAGATTTCTATAGTTTATATATATATATATAATATTTAAGGATATAACTTATAATACATAGTATTCTTTCATCTTCAAAATTTTATTGTGTAGCAAAGTAGCAAGCATTTCAGGAGTACAAAAAATATATAAGTTATGTTTTTGAATTCTCTGCTAATTTATGAGTATAAATTTCCATTTTAATGAAGCATTTTCTTTAAAAACTGTTTTACAATTGAAAATATTCTTATTCTTTTTTAAATGAAAACTTCATTAATAAAAATAATAAACACTGCATTCTTCTATTCTGTGATAGTTCTAATAAATTAAAATTAGAGATTGTACTGGCCTATAATTCAAAGCCTTGTCTCATGTGTCCGATAGACAGTGGGTTCTATTCCTTATCTAAAAGATGATTGCCTTGCTGGGACAGTATATATATGTTAATAATTCTTTTGCTCTAATTTATCTCCTTCAACATAATGTGAAAGTTTGAGCGAGACGGTGGTAAATAAGATGTTGACATCGTCATTTGAATGTGTTTCAAAACTGTGATATATTTGGCAGTGTTTAAGGGCTTCGAATGACAGAAATGAATTGCTGGAATCATAACATACTAATGGGGTACAGCACAATCATAAACTATTTTGAACATTTGTGTAGTGGACAGTCTAACAGTCGAATTCAGTTTTAAGGCATTTTAATATCCACTGAATAAGATCCCTTCCAAAAAGGCCTTAATAGATAATTGCCCGTATTCACAAGTTCCAAGGAAGGAAACCCGGAAAAATGTCAAACACCCACTCGTATAGACAAGCATGTAGAAGGCAGAAACGCAACATCCGATTCTCATTGTTCAATAGTGACTTTGATCAAGACCAGGATTTTCACTTCGAAAGGTGGTATTCTGCTGCTAGACCACGGTGAGTCCTAATTATATATGTGTGTGTGTGTAATTAAAAGTAATTAATCCTGAATCATAGTTTTTTATCCTGAATAAAATAGCATCTTGAATCTCACTCCTTCACTGATATTTTTATCCATGATTATCGTCTCGAATCCCGAAGAAAACAAAACATCCATTGTTATTTATCAAAATATTTTATTGTTGTGTCAGTGTAAATATGCTTTTCAAAACTACTTCAATTTATAAATGAATCACATGATCATTTATATAGTGTATGCGCTTATAATAATTCTGAATCACCTAAGACGTTCATTCATTGTTAAAAAATATACTATAATCAAATGAAAGCGGGAAATTATCGCAATTTTTGTTGTGATTCATAATTCAATAGCTGTATTTTAAACTAAATAAATATTACACCCATGAGCACTAGTGCCTTCATTTTATCAAAGATTAATATTTAGTATGTAATTTCCCTTTATTTCCCACTTTTTCCTCACACAAAGGGATGATTTCATTAGGTTTTTGGAATAAGTATATAAAAATGAAATTAATAAATGATATAAGAATCAATTAGGTCTTAAAATAAGAAAGCACGTATTTAATTCTTGCCTCTTTCCCATATGAGAGTTTGAATAGAGATAAAAGCTATCAAATGAATGATGAAAAAAATACATGTAACTTTTTTAAAATCAAATTGAATACTCAAGAGGTATATTTAGTTATAAAACAGTTTTAATATTTGTCTTCATACCATTTTCTCAAAGTAAAAAATTTATATGTGATCGGTATATATGCATTGATACTGTGAACATGAATACCATTTTAAAAGCTAGTAAAAACTCATTTAGAATTTAGTTAAAAATTTATTTTTAATAATTATTTATCATTATACTCCTGAATCTTTAATTCTCATTATGTTCCTGTTATTTTTTTACTTTGCTATATAACATATGCACCTTGATGTAGCTTTTTCACTGATCATGTATCTTTACAAAATTAAGATATTATTTATGATGTATACTTTTTTTCCTTCAGCAATATATTTTAATTTTTTTAATGATATGGTTTTTTAATATTAACTGTAATGTAAATAAATTACTATGACACTTACTTAAGTGAAAAATTTTTTGTCAACTTTAGTATTCTGTAACTGAATTTCATCTTTATGATTAATTTCTATAAAAGTATATATACATTGAAAATGGATAATGCAATTGTTTATTTAAAAAACAATAATTACCATTTATTCAAATTCAATGAAAGTAATATGTAATTAAGTATTTCTTTAAATAAGTATAAAATATAACGTATATTATTTTATCCTCATTAAATACTTTTGTTTATTGATGGCATTTTTAAATTTTTTTAATCTTCGTTAATTAAAAACAATTAAGATCAAAATTGAATAAATCTTTTGTTCAAGGGATAGAGTTATTTTGACGTATTATTTCAGGAATTTAAAATTATGTAAATTCTCTGTTTTGAAATAGATTAACATTAATATTAACGATTATGATTCCATATGAAATGATTTATAATTCTATAAGTTTCTAACAGAAAATGTTAAATTAATTGATACACATTTATAACTTTTATATTTGCCCAGCATTTTTTTAATTTCTTAAAAAATTGCTTATTTTTATTCCAATTTAAAAACTTTTATCTTCATTTTTGTTGTGTACCATTCAGCAATTGCTGAAACTTTTTTTAATCTATAAAGGGAAACCGTGCATTTAAAATAAATCAAGATATAAGAATGCATAAAAATAAATTAATTCGGAAGATAATTTCTTTGGTACATGCCAATAGTAACTTGATATAGTATCTAATTGTTTACGTAAGCATCAATGTGAACTACTAATTTAAAAGGATGTGTTGTGGCTTATCCTCTTTAAAAATCTGACATTTATCAAATCTACTATAATGAATTGTTGACCGTAAAAAAGTCGATGACTAGCCGGGGATCTGAGGATAAATCCTCCCGGGAAAGTTCGACGCAATCCAGAATATGTTTTGGTGAGGCTGGATGGTCACAGCATTTTTTACAAGAGCGATAATTTTTTGTACCAAGTTCAAACAATAATTTTAGATGTCCACTTTGAGAATCTGGTCAAGGCAGTTTGAGATTTTCGGTCACATTTTATTTCTAGGAGAGGCTCTAGAGTATCATAGGAGAGTGGGTGGAATTTACCAGATTGAATTCAGGCTAGAATTTTCATTAGAGTAAAGTTCCTGGTATGTAAGAGATGAACCAGTGGGCATATGTTCCTCACTGTCCTCTTTGGCCAGTTTATCTGCGACAACAATATTATACAGTTTTTGAATCTTCTAAATTTTTTTATCAAGCTAAAATTTTTGTTTTGTTAAAAAATTACATTTGACATTACATTTTACATACATTTTTCATTTGACACACCTGCTGAAAGTTAAAAACTGTAAAAATAGCATTTTTTTTCAGTTAAGTCTAGAAAAATACATTCAAGACGAATGTAATATTTAAACATAAAATTATTTGTATAACATAAAAATTTATAATTTAAGAATGACTTTTATTAAAAGAAACATCATATTTCTCAATAAAAATTAATTCTAACTAAATACTAAATAGGATTTTCTTCACATTTCAGTGGATTCCGAGGGACGTTACTTAATTTATTGAGTTTATTCATATGTTAAAATTTTGTTTTATTTCAAGGGCTTATTTTTAAAATAGATTGGATTTTAAGTCATTAATACAAATTATATAAAAAACGAAAACACAATCACTCTTTTGATAAGACTTTTTGTTTATAGGTGTTCATTGGTTCTTAGAAACATGTGTTACTTCCGTTGAATTGCTTAGTTTAAAATAATAAATAATATTAAGCATTTTATTTCACTCAAATAATCAGTGTCTTAGAATTAGCAAAAATTTTAAATATTGCTTACATCAAAAGTATAGAGTATATATCATTTGATGTATCCTTTTTGTTTCAAATGTATTAAAAATTGTCCTATTATTACACCATTTAATGTGTGTGTGTGTGCATGCTGAGAATTATCCATAAAATCTTCTCAAAGATTGTAACGAGCTAGACATAAAAATTAATTTATTGCACTCTAAAAGTATTTACAGGATTTTTGCTATAAACCAAAGAAACTATGATACAGTTATAAATTATGACTTACACTTTCTCTAATTTAAAAAATAGAGAGTTAACTGTTGTCATTCAGTAACAAGATTATCACTATTGATTTTTATGTTTTTCATCTCAAAAATTAGGCTGCCAAAATTATATTGGAGTTCAAACGACTTATGTGCTCTTCGAGTTATACAAAGAAAACTTCAATAAATAATACTGTTTATATTTGTAAGCGAGGTTTCTTAAACTAATAATAATTTATTAAATTTCGTGGATTGGTGTCTGAATTAAAAAAGTTTCATTTTTTGTAATATTTTTTATAGTATTATTGAATTCCGCAGTCGCAAACAGTGCCAATCCGATTTTTTAACCATAAAGTGATTGTTTCTTTCGTTCTAGGTCAAATCATGATTACGCCACTTTATTACAATTCTCATTGTTTAAAAATAGCCATGGTGTCAGATAACGTTTCATTTACGTCACACATAATTAATTACGGCATCGTATTGAGACGGGGTCGTAAATCCGATTTGTTGGTGAATTTCCTGCCTACCTTCAAACTGCATTCTTAGAGCGGGAGAAAACAAGGCGAAGTTCTCCACTGAATGCCTAAGAATATTGCCAAAGTTTATTTTGTTAATAAAACGGTTTCTCATTTAAAGACCAACGCATCGGTTTGATAAACTGTTTTCCGTTGTTTCAAGCCATTAACGTGTTGAAAATGAAACAGAAGAAAAAGCAAAATAGAAAAAAACAAGACAAAACATTTACTTTATAGATAGTTTAAATCGGCAAAGACGATTAATTTTTAAAAACTTCATTCATGAAATTTAAAATTAATTTCTTTGCTTCATGGAATAAAGATAAAAAATTCGAATTTTATTTTAAAAATATTTTGCAATATATTTTATACCTATGCACAATTTTTGACACCTTGACATAGTTTTAAAATCATCATGAAAAGATTGCAGTTGGTAATAAATTGTTTTACATTGGCAGCAAAATTTTCGCATTTGATCGCCTACTGCGGCAAAATGGAAAAATAATGTTTTTAACAGAACCACAATTTTAAATAACGGGGCTCAAAAAACAGAAATATTATTTATATCTTTAAGACATTTTGTATCTATATCATGTTTATTAAAATCATACACTGCCTGACATTGAAAATGCATCACCAAGGAGTTGCCAGAAAATGAAGAAACTTGGCAGACAGAGAGACATAGCCACGAACAATAAGTGATCTGATTTCGAAATGATATGCATAATGCAGATCGAGAACAGGGTCGGGACAGTAGGTTGTAGGACCACCATGGACGGCGATACACAAAGCAACACTTCTAGGAACAGAATCAATGAGAATACTGGATGGCGTCCTCAGGAATGGCTCTCCATCATGTCAACCATTTGTCAAAGTGCTTCTTCTGAAGGAGACAGGGTTTGGAAATTGCGTTTAATCATATTCTAAGCATTTTCGATTGGAGAGAGATCAGGCGAGCATGGTACCCAGGGAAGCGTCTGTACACCTGACAAGGCTTGTTGGCTGATGCGAGCAATGTGAAGCCGGGCGTTATCCTGCTGATAAAGGTCATTGGGCATCCCTTGAAAGTAGAGGAGTGATACCAACCGAAGTGCATCATTCACATATCGTTGGGTTGTCATAGTACCGTGAATACTAACTAGAGATGGATTGGAAAAATACAAAATAGCACTCCAACCGTTATCGCCTTGTGGAGCTTTCTACAATTGTTGTAGAATTGGACCTTGGGATATGGCTTCCCATCGGCTACATACTTGCATGTGGTGACTATCAATGAAGAAACAGAAGTGTGATCATTTGAGAAGACGATAGTGTGCCACTGTGTCGTCGACATTGCTTTAATTCTCCCCCATTCCGTACATTGTCATCTATGCTGTGCCGTCAATAGTAATCTTCTTAATGAACACAACCATGGGGCACTAGCAATCGATGGCAAATGGTTTTGCTCGATATGAGGGCATCCAGAGTGTCTTGCACATGCTGCAGAATTTCGGTAGACGTGCTTTGCTGGGCCGTCAACCCCGCCTTCTGTCGGACACGTCGATCCACGTGTACTGACGTCACTCTGGCTGCAACGGCATCTCGCAAATATTCCACAGTTCCTTATTCCAACCATATTTGCCACAGCCAGTTGACTGTAGACGCGTACAGGTGTCTATCAACTGCAGTTTTGAGTAAGGATCAACTTGCCCTTATAAGTCCAATCACCATGCTCCTCGTAAACTCATCTGTCTGCTGAGAGTGACTCGGCCGAAGATGGCTTGGCATTTTCTATAATTACATTCGTCCTTTGCGACAGGAATAAGCTTTTAATTATTATTTTCCAATCAGCAATAACGGCGCGAATATTGCCCACTCTGTCGTTTCCTCATCTTATATTCGTGAGCTGGAGAGCTGCGTATTTCTCATCATTTCCATAACTAGATCAGATGCGTTTGCCGCAACATTTGCATAATTTTCTTGTCACTCTTTCTTAATGTTGCATTTTCAATGTCGGGCAGGTTATTAATTATTACTCTGCAAAATACCAGTCTTCCTTTTTAATGCAATGTGCTTCATACAATAATTCATTGCTTTTTCACGAGACCCACATAAATTTAATTTAAGTGTCTTGAAATAGGGTAAAGCTGACATGTTACAGGAAGTTGTAGAGATAGATAAAAAATATTGAACTTGGCATAAGCATGTCTTCATAGTCGGAATATCATAGACTATCATCAAAGAAGTAAACTAACCGAAAAGAAATTCATGCCAGTAACTATTGTATTAAAATGTATGCATTTAAAAATTGAGATGTTGGTATATAACGAGCTTAATTGTGTTGTGGGTAAGATTCAAAAATATTTCTTAAAAAATTACTTAAAATATAATGTAAAAATTAGTAAATTGTTGAAAACACAGGAAAGGACAATAAGTGAAACACTTTGCTTTACACATAATTTTTATATGTATTTGTATATTATTATATATCTTTATAATGTATTTGTGTCTGTTAATAATACATAATTAGCATTAAATTAGGTTTTCAATTATGGTTATATTCAATGAATTATTTAGATTAAATTTTCATAATTTTTCAGTATCCTCGCTTGTTTTTTGGCAGCTACGATGCAAATAAACTTCTCTCCACTTTAAAGTGCCTTCGGAATTTCGTTCTTTCTTTGTCATACGATACAAATCAACTATATTTTATCGTATTGTATATAACCGATTTGTATCGTATGATATTAACACAACATAGTGTTTATATTCTGCATTTTATAGTATTTTTTAATATTCATACCTTATACCTTTTGATGTATTTTCTTTACTTTAATGAATCTAGAGCCAACAAAAAATGGTCAAAACTTTAATTTTACCATGACAATGTTCCTTTTACACAATAAATATCCCCAAGAGCAATGTTAAGGTGGGATAAACAGCACGATCTATTTATATCAAAACATATAGTAAAATATACAAAATGAAAAAATTAAAGAGGGAACCGAAATTTGTTAGTATCGCCAATGGTATCCATTTGTTTCTGACAGGAATTTTCCTATAAAATTTATCCAAAAATATTCTTATGCGAAAATTTATATGAAATTCTTGTTAATATTAAAAATGATAAACAGATATTTATTTTCTTAAACTATTGATATATTCAATTGCTATTACATGATTGTACCCCTTAAACATCTTTTATATTTTTGCTTTTTTGTTTCGTGAATTTTACATTGGCTAACTTTTTTGGCATCAATTACTGTGTGATTATTTCTTTTAATATATATTTTTTTCAGCTTCTAAAAATATTGTTTCATTTTATTGTTTTTATGAGTTAAAAGTCTTTATATATTAAATTAAATAGCTTTATTTAAAAGGCAATTTTCAAACATGTACATATACAATTTTTTATACCAGTAACAACCATTTAAATTTTAATATTTCCTTTAGAAAATAAGACAAATAAATAAACTGAAACATAAGTCATTTTTAAATCCACAAATCCTTCAAAATATTTTAATCTTTGCATGAAAAATTTTCAATATGTATAAAAATATTGTATTTTTTGAAATTGTGCAATATCGAACAGTATCTTTCCACATATGTTTCTAAATTATTTTCTGCGCCGTGCACTTATATAATAGATTTTTATAAAACTAAATGCCCGTTTTAATTTATAATCTTGACACATAATTTAATGGAAATAACATTTCAAAATAAATTAAATACCTTACTGTTTATTTGGTGGTAATATTGCTTCAACAGACCTGCATAATACACTACTGGCCATTAAAATTGCTACACCAGGAAGAAATGAAGATAAAAAATAATATTTATTGGACAAATATATTATACTAGAAATAACAAGTGATTAAATTTTCAAAAAATTTGGCTGGATAGATCCTGAGAAATTAGTACCCAGAACAACCACCTCTGGCAGTAATAACAGCAGTTATACACCTGGGCATTGAGTCAAACAGAGATTGGATTGCATGTACAGGTACAGATGCCCATGCAGCTCCAACACGATGCCACAGTTCATCAACCGTAGTGACTGGCGTTTGGTGACGAGCCAGTCGCTCGGCAACCATTGACCGGACGTTTTCTATTGGTGAAAGATCTGGAGAACCTGCTGGCCAGGGCAACAGCCGAACATGTTCCGTATCAAGGAAGGTCCGTACAATACCGGCACCATGCGGTCGGGCATTATCCTGCTGAAACGTAGGGTTTCGCAGGGCTCGAATAAAGGGTAGAGCTACGGGTCGTAACACACCAGAAATGTAACGTGCACTGTTCAAAGTACCGTCAATGCGAACAAGAGGTGACCGAGACGTGTATCCAATGGCACCCCATACCATCAAGCCAGGTGAGGGGCCAGTATGACGATGACGAATGCACGCTCCCAGTGTGCGTTCACCACGATGCCGCGAAACACGGATGTGACCATCATGATGCTGTACACAGAACCTGGATTCATCTGAAAAGATGACGTCTCGTCATTCGTGCGCCCAGGTTCGTCGTTGATCACACCATTGAAGGCACTCTTGTCTATGACGCAGCATCAAAGGAAGCCGCAGCCATGGTCTCCGAGCTGACAGTCCATGCTGCTGCAAACGTTGTCGAACTGTTTGTGCAGACACTTGTTGTCTTCCAAATGACCCCGTTTCTTGACTCACGGCTCGTGACGTGGTTGCACGATCCATTACGGCCATGCGGATAATTTGCCTGTCTTCTCGGCTGCTAGTGATAGGTGGCCGTTAAAATTCCGCATGGCGTTCTGTATTACCGTCCTGAACCCATCGATTCCATATTCTGCTAACAGTCATTGGATCTCGACCGACGAGAGCAGCAATACTGCGATAAGATAAACCGCAATCCCGCTACAATTAGACCTTTATAAAAGTCAGAAATGTGCTAGTTCGCATTTCTCCTTCTTACACGAGTCATCACAACAACTTTTCACCAGGCAACAATGTTCAATTTCAATTTTTGTATGAGGAACCGGCTGAACAATTTCCTCATTTAAACACAATGTAGGTGTCGCTACTGGCGCCTGCTTTGTCTGAATGCGCTGAAAAGCTAATCATTTGCATATCATAGCACCTTCTTCCTTTCGTATAAATTTCACGTCTGTAGCATGTCGCCTTCTTGATGTAGCAGTTTTAATGGCCAGTAGTGTATTTACGTGCATAATATTCTGAAGCAGGTAATAGATTTCATTTTAAATTAATATTACGTTTACAACAAATTTAATTCCATGAAAATTTTTTCGCCAAATTTTGGATCTCAGAAGGGTTTATTTTCCATAAAATGTCAATAAGATATCAAAAATAAGTTGTCAATTTTTTTACTTGTGTGTACTACTTTCCAAAGATAATATAAGTAAGCTCTTTTGAGCTGTCTTTACTATTTCTAACATGAAATAAAATAATATGAATAAACAATTAAAATCAAATGTGGCAGATTTAGTAATATTTCTGTCTAAGATGAGTCCATCAATTTTGTATAAAATGTAAAATTGTTCATATCTCATTTATATAAATATAATTTTAAATTTAATTTGTATTTTAAAATACACATTTATTTCTGTTATGGTTATTAACAATATTGATTTAATAAAATATTAGTATTTTGTTCACATATTTAATATCAAATTTATCATTTCTAATGTTGATTCTTAATTGTTTTTATTCTCCTTAAGAAAAAAAAAGAAGAAGAGAAATATCAGTGCTAAATGAATTTTATGTGAATTCTAAAAAATTTAATCTTTTTATTTAAAATATTAAAACATAACTAAGGGATTTTATACTTTTTATTTTAGGATTCAAAATTATTTAGTCTACAATTCCTCGTTGATATATATTGATTTCAAAACATCTTTAAGGCTTTCCATGTTGCTTATAATTATCAAAAAGTTCTTGTTGCTATTAATAACCTTTTTCCATTTGCTTGCAAAATCGTATTAATGATATAATTAACGCAAGTGTTTGCTTTTTATTCATATATTAGTAAAAATTCATATGGCTTCCTTGATTGAAAAGCTTTAAAACAATTAAGACCGGTAATAAAAAATTTTCTCGATAAATATATAAAAAGGAAAAATTTTTACCAATATTTGGAAATATTAAAAAAAAAAAAAAACTTTTTAATTAAAACAAAAAACTTAAGTACTTAAAAAACGCTTTCCAAATATTCATGTCTGAGCAACGGGCATGAATAATGTATTTGATTTTAATTCATTAAAATGTTAGTAATCAATTCTAAGAGAAATATAGTTTGGTTTTTATAGCAATTATCAGGGTCGAGGAAATTATTCAATTTAGTTCGAAATATTGAGAAAAATAAAAGTTATTTTGTCTTGTAGTGAATATTTAACGTTCCAAAGTACCTGATCATTAGTTTGCGGACCAAGGGTGGAAGCATTTTCGAAATTGTTAAGTTTGTGAAGTGTTCGCGTGCTGCCGTGTACCATGCCGTGCAAAGCCAAGTATATCGTGCATGGTAAATAGGGGCTGTCCAAAACCAGTGATGTGACTAATGTGTTGCACCAGAAACCATAGATTATAAAGATGAATGAAAGGTGCAATGATGTTTTCGGGCGAGTAAACGTGCTATCGTTGAAACCAAATGAACCAAGAGCTTACTGACAGTGTATCCCCAACTACTGTTCATCGAATGTTTATGCTTCTGGGCCTTTACAGCAGACGCTGGTTCCTGCACCTATGCTGACTGCTTTTCATCGCCGAAGAAGGCTGAAATTTTCACTCGATTACCACAACTGGAGGTCCACTAAGTGGTGACAGATAAAGTTTTCGATTAATCACGTTTTATGTTCCATCGGACAGATGAACGTTGGCGTATACAAACAACCTGCAACTATTACCGGAACAGTCTAGGCTGGAGGTAGGAGAATTATGGTTTGGAGCATGTATTGTTGGCATTCTCTGGGTTCACTCGTCATTGTGGAAAAAATTATGTAACAATACAATTGTTACATCTTTCTTCTGTATCTGTCCTTGCGGACCATGTCCATTTCTATTGCACTGTTTTTATTCAAGTTAATGGCATCTACTAGTAGAAAATGTGAGCTGTCTTACAGTTGACAGTGTAGATGCGTGGCTCGAATAACATCAGAATGAGTTTACTATTCGCCCCTGGTCAGCAAATTCACTTGACATAAACCAATCTGTTGGACTATCTGGATGGGTTTTTTCGTGGCATAGATTTTCACCCACGAATTCTAGTGCAGTTGACCTTGACACTGGTGACGGCGTGACTCAACATCCGAGTGAATAACGTTCAGAAACCTAATTGACTCTCTTTCTGTACGTCTCGCAGAAGTCCCGTCTACGAAAGTTAGTTATTCTGGCTTTTTACAGTTGGTCACATTAACGTGACTGAATTGTATATATCAAGGAATTGTTTTCTTAAGTTTTAACACATTCAATCAGTTTTAGTGACAAGAATATACCGATGATAACTCTTTCCCAACAAATATTACCCTTGGTAGAAATGAAAAAGCAAACAATTTAAAGTTTTCCTATATTTAATAGAGAAATAATTTTTTGATAATCCTAGTATTCATACATGAAAGTTAAAATAAAATTATATAGATAACAGAGAATGTTTGCCATCTTACAATTTTTTATAGAAATGCTATTTTATTGAAGATATTCTTTTTGTGTTGTAAAAAGGAAGTCTTCAGTAAGTTGTTTGTGCGTCAGATATAACAAAATGTGCTAGACATCATCTTACTTCTTGTGTCTGCGGAAATATGTTTGATCATTTTTGCAGCAACCAAATCCAAGAAAATAAGAAATAAATTATTCCAGCTATTTTTGGAAAATTATCAAAAGTTTAAAATGGATTGATTGTAAAAAGAAGTGATAAATTATTTAAGTGGAAAGAAGGTCGTTACATTATTTTTTTTATTTTATCTAAGTATGAAAATTAATTTCAAGAAGTATCTAAAAGTGGCACTTAAATATTTGAAAAAGATAATTTCATCATTATTAATGATCTGAAATATATCATATTTACAGTTTATGTTGGAATCTTAAAATTAAAACGCTTATTTTTCTTGCGAAGTATATTTTATTTCTACTTCTCTTACCACATGATACACAATTTTGTCTGACAAAGGGAGATTGCTTTTACTCAAGATCAAGCTGCTACCTAAGTAAATTAGATTCGAATCTGAAATCGCAACTCTCCGTAGGACCTGAACACAAAGATGTTGAGTAGGTAAGATATTTATTGAGAAACAAACTATAAAGCTTGTTTTTTGGTAAATTATCTTAGTTCATATTATAAATTGTAGAAAATTACTACTTATATGTTGTTGTTTTTTTCAATTTTGGTATGCTGCTAACCTGATTTCAATTATGACTATGTGAATTACTAAAAAGCCTACTTTCAGCCATCTTAACTCTTCATGAGTTTCAAATTTCAGGCTGTATGGATAAAAACAAAGCTAATAATCATAATGGACATCTTCATTTTTATAGATAAATCTTATTTTAGCTATTAGACATTTATCAGTAATAGTTTGTCATTTCTTTTCGAATTCTACAATGATTTTATTGATATCAATGATTAAGTTTGATCCATTATATTTTCTAACTTTATGAATCATTATTTAGTCATTATTTTTTTTATGCAGCTGAATGATATGAAAATTTCAACCTCAATAGCTAATTTATTTTTTAAAAGAATGTTATGTAAGAGGAGAGACAAGTAAATTAATAGAGTTTTCAAACATGAATACCAAAAAGCATTTTTCTAAAAATTAATATAACTTTGAATTTTTGCTAGTTTTTATCTTGATAAACAATTGTTTCTTCTTATTATTAAATATTTACATGAAGATATAACTGATATTAAAGACAAAGTCGTAATGATGCATATTATTTATTTTCTTACACAATTTCAGCCCCAGAGAAGCGTGCAATAATTTAAGACGATTCAGGCCGTAAAATATGAGTGACATTTTATCAGGTTCGATGCAATTTTTCAGCCCTGTCATCATAACGGTGTCTGTCTTAATCTTGGTGGGGTGTGTCGTCTGGTGTTTTTATCCCACAATAAGAGCTCACTGCGATGCCGAAGCAGATAATGCTCTGACTTATTCAAATACCTGACAAATTCGAAACTTGAGTCCATAAAAGTAAGCACATTTATGATAATTCACAATATTTCGTTATTATAACTTTTTTATCGTTAAAAATTGCCAAATCAAAATGATATTTCCACTTAATCATTACGTTTGATAGAAAGTAACAGAATTTATGGTTGACTAACAGCGCTGTGTTTTATTGTAACGTATGATTCCATTAGAAAATAAAGAGGTGCACAATTTTTCATATTTTGTGCATAAATTTAAAGTATCGAAAAAACTGTGGTTTATGTGTGTGCAGTTGTAATTTTTTTATATAAAATCAATATATTCTTTCAAATTATTTTATTCAGCTATGAGAGTTATATTATAATTACAATACATTGTTTTTGTGAATTTCTTTGATAAATTCGCTAGGTTATAAAAGTTCATAAATATTACATTTAGACATAAAAATATTGAAAGTTAAATTAATGAAGGAAATGACGTCACTAGAATATATGAGCAGTCTCATTTGTCTCAACAACTAAAAGCTTTTCATCATGCAATTTATGAGGGGACTTCCATTAAGGGAAAGATTCGCGATTTTTCCTTTGGAGCTGGTGTCAAATCTTCTTAGAGTAATTAAGGGTAGAAAATGCTTTCAAACAAAGCGACCAAAAGATTCCGAACCTGTTCTACTGTTCGAACAATTAAAAAATTTAAATGCAAATATATTTGCTTAGTCCCTTTCTCATTAGCCGAAAATAGGTAATCGGAGACAGAATAGCACAGTGAGGAGAGATACATTTTTGTTCACATATAAATTACGGTATCCATTTTTACGCAGAGAAAGTAAAAAATTTACATAAAATTTAGAAAATAAGCGTAGAATCTCAACCATTGCAGTAACATATAGCCACCACATTTGTAGATTCAGGGTATCCCATTTGTAGATTTGCAGGGCGGATTTTATTCAAACAAAACCCATACCTAATTATCATGCCTAATCAATCCTAATATGGCTTCTTTTCGAAATAGAGAATTTTGTGATTTTTTTTATGCTACATTTTTAACACTCAGACATGCTTATCATAGGATTCCTGGGAAATTTCGATTTTTCTATGAATTTAACAATATCCCAGTCGCAGGCTGTGTGATTGAGCTGTCAATGACATTATTTTGAATTGATCATTGTATTGGATAAATAAATCATCACAATGTCGAGTTACCTGAATGAACACAGTGAGTTGCTTTATATTCTACAAAGTACAGCTATAGAAAGTAAAGTAATACAAGTGCCAGATGAACCGTAGATGTAACATCCCTGAAAAAGTCCCTTTTCAATTTAATTTGGCTGCAAGAACAACATATTGATATTCCGTGCTTGGACAAAAGGATAGCTATTTGGCTGATTTCGAATTATTTTCATGATTATATGTCATAGTTTTCAACAATCAAATATTTATCATTGATTTTTCTGCTTCAATACATCCGCTAGCGGGACAAAACTTAGAAATATCCATTTTTCTTGTGAAATCCATAAAAACACATTTAACACAAAAAAAAAAAAAAAAAAAAAATCATGCAAAATTCTAAACCATTTTTTTAATCTTACACATCAATTCCGTAGCCATGTGCAATGCTGGCAGTATATGTATATATATATACATTTATATGTAGGTATATAATATATAACCATTTATTTATTCTTTTAAAAAAAGTCAATAATAAAAATGGGTTTTAACAGTAAGCTATTGATGTAATTTTTTTATGTTTTAAAAAATTAAAAAGATATTTTATCAAGATGAATTAATATTTCCAACTATTCTTAAATTACTAAACAGAATTAATTTAGAACAATATGAAAGTGTGTATTCTTTGACTTCCTTCGTTTTTCATGAGAGTCCATTTTATGCTTAAACTTCCAATATCATTTAATGGTGTTTCAGAAATTTCTTATTTTAAACATTTATCGTAAGTAACTTAAGACATTTATATCGAATCTACTCATCCATGTTATTATTACTTTGCTAACCAGGTGGCTAAAATGATGTGTATTAATATATGTGTAGGAATATTGATTAATATATACTAGTTCCTGTGTTTCCATCCCATATATTATTTCACGAAGAAAAATATGCCCAAAGAACTTGATTCTATTAATTTTTTAAGGAGATAATTAGAACTGTTAAAGAAATGCTTTTCTACATTTAATTCAAAACACATAATTTTATTACCACACTATACCAGAAAAACTGTCATGAAATATCCTATTATGCTAGTCTATAAAAAAAAAACTAAATACAAAGAATTAAATTCTGTCAATATATGTTTGAATTTCAATCCTCTCTGGCCGGTAGTTATTATCATCCTTGACAAATAATTATCATATCTTACAAATCTTTTTTAATATGTTAAATTTTTCAATTAAAATTAAATGTGCCATTAAACTTAACCTCGAAAAAATTTGAAATATTTATAAAATCTTTTTTAAATTTTACTTGAATTTTCTTTTCTTGAAATAAAGTCAAATTCTGAAGCAACTTGTATAACAAATATTTCAACATGTAAAAATATGAAGCTGTCAGATAATGAAATCATAAAATGACCCATAAAAAGTATTAAAGATGACAACACTTTTCTTCTAGGGTTGACGAATCTCATTGTGTTTGGTGAATATTGAAGTTACGTTACTTTGTTTCTTAAGACTTCAGAATAACGATGAAGCTTATGGTGATCCTTTGGTCAGCAGTTGGTATTTTGTGTTTTTTCGCAGTGATTTTGGCCTGTTTTTATTGGTTGAAAAACATTAAATTCTTTGCAAGGGATGTTGATGATCCTAGAAGATTACGTCGTCATAATCAAGATTCCTGGATTGAAAGATTCCGTAAAAAAGAGAAACAAGAGCGAATAATAAGACACCCACCGACATTATTGTTGGAGAGAACTTGATCTGAACTAAATTTTGTTTTAATAATTGATCTGTATTTTGTTTACTAGGATTAATGTATATAAACTAATTAAAGAATTTAAAGATATAAGAGAATTCATATGCTGTTACACATTTCATAAGATTTCTCATTCATTTGCTAAAGTTTGATTCTGGATTTCCATATAAAAAAAACTAATTTTTCATACACTATGTTAAAAATGAAAAAATTTTTTTTTACACTTTTGGGATAATTTTCCTCCAGAAGCGAAAAGTATTTACAAATTATGTGAATACATGTTTCTCTTTGAAAAATCCTGTGAATACATGTTTATCCTGTGAATACATGTGAATACATGTCCTGTGAATACATGTGAATACATGTTTCTCTTTGAAAAATCCTGTGAATACATGTTTATCCTGTGAATACATGTGAATACATGTCCTGTGAATACATGTGAATACATGTTTCTCTTTGAAAAATCCTGTGAATACATGTTTATCCTGTGAATACATGTGAATACATGTCCTGTGAATACATGTGAATACATGTTTCTCTTTGAAAAATAAATGACTTCATTTTTTTATTGTGATACATATTAAAATATTTTATTATCAAATATTTCATGATTAAGAATCTATATATATGGTCCTAAAATATTGAAAAAATTAAGTTAATTGAAGTTGTGTAGTTATTTTGAAGTTATTAATCAGAAAATTTAATTATATATAAATTTATAATTGGCATAATAGAAATATTTTTTAAAAATATATTAATCAATTATTAATCTTCATTTCTTCAATAGCAATTGTTGTAAACATTTATTGTTTTTATTTAGCATGTTTATTATCAATAGAAAATGTGTGTTTGTGCTTGTATTGTACTTTATCATATTATAGTAATTAAAATTTTACTTAATATTTGGAATAATTTTTTTTTCTCTTTGAGTTCACCTGTAGGACATGATTTTTTCCTATAAATAATTTCAAACTTTTATTGTTCATTTCTTCTCTCTCTAAAAATTCTGCTTTCTGTTGTATAATTTACTTGAAACGTAATATTTAAAGTATCATTTTCAAATTGATGTATAGTTCTTATTTTACTTATAAATTAAGTATTTAAATTAGTAAATTCAGCTATGAATAGATGATTTACATAATAATGATTTGAAAGTTACAAATTACCCTGTGAAATTTTTTACTATAAATTAATTATTCAATGAAAAATTTAAGAGAAGTTTAATAAATTAATTTCATGTAAATATTTAAACTTGAAAATAGTTATAGTTTATTTTTTGTATATTTTTGTTTCATATATTTTTATGCACAAATGAAATTTTGATATCACAACTGCCAGCTGAAGATCTGATCGTCGGTTAAAAGGTTCGTAAATTCAATTTCAAACTTAAGAGTAAATGTTTGCAATGGATTAGCATATTCTTTAAACTGTAGATTCCAATTGAATTTTTCATGCGTAACAATTACAGTTGTGGAGCAATTAAACCAAATCTATTTAAAGCAATTCACTTTTGAACTAAATCCAGTTATGTGAAAAAATAAATAAAGACCTTTTCATGACTTAAACTTCTAGAACATTTTTTAATTTCTTTACTAATTACTGTGATTAATTTGAATAGCTTATTTCTAATAACTACTTCTTAAATCTAAAGAGTCAAAAGATGATCTATATCTAAGCTGATCCAACTCTTCGAAAAAACTTTCATATTACACGTATGAAGAAAATTACATCGTATAGAACATTTAAAATGCGTGTGCGCGTGTGTGTGTATAAACTTTCTCAACACGACAGCCTTTCCTTAAAATGGACATACCTTAATAACTTACCACCTATTGTGAGGGAAACCATTCTCCATCAGGTTTCGACATTTACTTTTTTTATAAATTTTTGAATTTAAATTGCAGTTATTCGCACATTATGTGAACATATCTTACAATTTAAAATTTCACTTTTAAAGATACTCTAGATAGAACTATATATTTTATATTATGAAATACAATCATTATAATCAAATATAATAATAACAATTTTACATAATTACTTTTGCAATATGATTATATAGCTTGCTTATAATATTTAAAAATATTTATGAGTTCTTTTAAATTATTAAAATTTGTACGAATATGAACAAAGATTTTAATACTTAACAAATGAATATATTATTGAAATGATAAAATTTATTATAACGCATACATAATTACAAAACGCTCTTAGCATTATTTGTTTTTCAGTGCTTGTATTAGATATTAGTTTAAATGTGTTGAAGAGAACTCTCCTTCTGAATGCATTAGAAACATCCGGTTATTATTCCTGATGTACATAAAAACAGGTATACAGCTAAAAGACATCCGCAATGTTAACTAAAACAAGCGTTTTGATTATCAATTTCTTCACGTTTCGGATCAACCTTTCATCTAACGACCCCACCTGCATGTCTTCTGCTGCATCTGTCCTGGCATATGCAAAACCTTAGCGATGTCGCTGCCTTTTCTTAAAACAAAAACGGCATGTGTTCCTTCTCGAGTCAAGAAGTCGCCATTTCCAATGCGTGTAATCGTGACTCGTTGGTGTAATTTACAGTCCCTCATAGTTGATCGTAATAACCAGGTGGGCACGCGTCGGCCACGTGCCACCTGGCAACCCACGCGCTGCATCGAAAGGCCCCACATTGACCAGCCAACCTGAACAGAACGGTCAGGCTAGACTCGCAGGTGGCTGGTGGCTTTTCGTTGCATGTAGAAAGGCAGATGGGCACATAGGGGATGCGCAGCATTTTTTGCTCCAATTTTCGTAGTTCTTTTCAGCATATGCTGCACAGGTGGTGAACTCGAAACGAGTATTAACCCTTTATGCCCATCATTTCAAAGTTCTAGATTCCCCCCTTCGCTTTCATTGATTTGTATGATACACATGTGGTCAAAATTGCCTCTCTCTATATATTTTTTTTCCATATAAATTAAAAAACAGTAAAGATTTTTTTTAAGTCAATGAAATAAAAATATATTTCAACATTTTTACAAAAATGGAAATATCCACAAAAATTAGTAATTTGTAAAATTTTTATTTAAAGTATTTTGTAACAATTTGCATTTTAAAATATCGGATAAAACGGTATATTTATATTTCACTAGAATCAAATGATGACTTACTGCAGACGACTTATGGTGCATTCTAAGACAATGCCTTTTAGTTTTAAGTCCCATTCAATTAAAGAAGCATTAATTTAAACCAATTCACTTTCTCTGAAGCATACTATAGGAAAGAATTTCGTATAAGATTAATTATAACATGGAAAAATAAAATCAGTGATATTATTGAATAAAATCACTAGCGCACCACCTATCGATTCAAAGATCAAACTAAATAAAATTGGAAACATTTTTAGAAAAATTTACTAAACGTTTTAAAAACAGCTATTTTAGACTATAGTACGAACTATTAGCTATTTTAGACTATAGTACGAAGATTGCTCATGCGTATTTCAATCTCCGTACGATTCAAAGCTCCTCCTTTTCTGTGGTGTATCAGATAGAGAAAAGTGCCTATTAAGGTATCGACCTCGTCGCAGCATCGTATTTTGAAATTAAGAGGAAACAGGTCGTCATCAACTGCTTCAATAAGAAAATATTTCAGACGAAAATATAATTCGTTGACCTATATCATTAGCAATATATACACGTGAATTAAATTGAAGTAAAATTTTAAGTTTTTTTTTTCTTTTAATATGTTATTAATATTATAATGCATATACATGTAATTCAAAATATTCATACTAATTTTTCGTGACTTCCTATTTACAGGACAGTATTATCCTTATGTAGTATGGTTAAAAACTTGCTGTCTGATAAGGTCCTTTTTAGAATAATAAGCATTTTAGAGAATAATTAAAGAACAATCGTATTAAAGTTATAAATCGTCTGCTTTTATGCTTTATGATTTTGTGTGATATCGAATATATATATGTATATATATATATATATATATATATATATATATATATATATATATATATATTATAATTTCTCAAAAATTGAAAAACTTAAAGTTATTGTGTACTGTTCCACATTTATTCGAATTCAACTGCACATTATTAAAGAGTTCTAAGCAAAGAAATGAAGCCAAGAAATTCTAAAAATAAAGTATAAATAATTGAGTAGTATGTGAAAAATAAATATTTTAAATATTTATTTCACATTTGCACTTTTAAATTTTTGATAGTTTTTAAGTTTTTATCCATAAAGCCCTTTAAAATATCACCTTGAGATTAAAATTATCTTTTTAAATAACAGTTTTAAGAAGAAAACTTCTTGAATTTATAATTCTTAAGCTTTATTTAATATTTCTATTTTTTATTATAATTTAACTATTTAAAGTATATTTATAAATTTATGTTTCACAAAATGTCTAATTACAGAAAAGTCATGTTACAAAGTTAAATTTTAAAGATGTTTATATTCTAAATGTATTCCATTTGAGTACATATATGCTTTTTGGATAGTATAAATACCATATTTACCTACACTTATGATATAATTCATTTTCAGTTATAAGAATAGTCATTAAAATAAATATTAATATGAAATACTTCATTACATAAATCTTCTAAAATATGTTGTCCTTGGTATTTTCATTCTTTGTAGTAGCAGAAATGTTTGCAATTGTATGTAATTTTAAGATGTGCTTCAAATAATTTGACACCAGTAGCCGAGTGTAAAAATCAATGCTTGCGAAATAACCAATGTATAAGGAAAATTAATGCAAATGAGGAAAAGAATCCTATATAAAATCCATGCCTGTATGCCTCTTCCGAAAGATATGTGGCATGCTCCACTCCTACACGAGCAGCTAAAGAAATTACTTCATTCAAGTTACCTACAAAAAACATCAAATAAAATTATAGTAATGCTTGTTGTCCTATAAAATGCTACAATTTAGCAAAGAACTTAAAAAGAGAGAACATTAAATACGGAGTAAGAAATGATGGTATATGTCACCACACATGTGATGAATTCACCGATTAACAAACTTCTGATACACTGATAAACTTTGCCTAAGGACATGGGTAAGTGTCTATCTTCTATCGGTAGCAAAAGCATACTGAAATGATGTTTGTGCTAATCCAAGAAATATATATGTTAATTTGAATCCATTTTCTTATTGCTTTGAAGAGAAATTAGCACTAAATTATCATTGAAATTGAAAGTTGCATGAAAGAATCTACAAAGCAACCTTTTTTTTAAATCTTAAATCCTATGTTATTAC